>CM046873.1:26053409-26446418 GCA_025617745.1 Heliocidaris erythrogramma
GGCAACGGCATGATCAGGTAACGATCACGGTGCCCTCTCGCAGCATAAAAACGTCCACAGTCTGCGGTTGAGTATCCTTTTAACTAGTTAGCTATCCAATAAGAGAATAAATTAAATTATTTCAGAAATGACATTCATCAGGACACTATCATCTGCTGTTTATAAGTATCAATATACTCGTTCTCCCAAACCTTGAGGAACAAGTAACACATTTTCAAATATCCTTCTTTTTTTTACAACCGAGGGAGAAGTCCTTGGTGATAAATTGGTTTTAACAAAAGCAAAAAAAAATGATTATAATTATAAAACAGTAGCAATATATCAATGTAAGTTTGAGAAAACTCGGGTTAGAAATCTGAAATTCATAATTTTTTTATCTTTTAATTTATTTTTTTTTTTGGCGTTGTTTTGGGATATTTACTTTAATTAGGCCTATTCTTTTTTCTCATAAACAAAATTACAATAAATCTTCAACATGACAAAATTATAATGAAGTTCCACATTTCATCCGGAGTCATTTTTCATATAAAGATAATTGCAAACAGAAATTCACATTTTATTTAATAACAAAATTTTCACGTAAACAAACTTGCAAATAGAGTTTTTCATTTCTGACAAATTACACTTTTGAATTGTAAAGGAATGTCCAAAGTTGTAATCGATCAAGCAAAAATTCTCAAGTATTATGACCTATCTTTCAAGCAAGTTCCTGGTTGATTTGTGCTGAAAATTTCATAGATTTCTATTTTCCTGGTTGCTGATGAAGAAATAGATTTTTATCATGCATAAATTATGTAAAAAAATATATACGTGCAACGATAATATGTAGGGTAATTATGAGTCAATATCTATTGAGAGAAAACCACATAATTTTATGATCTTAATTTTTTTTTTTTTTTTTAAGATGTTTTATTGTTTTCTCTCCAATCAAATTTACATGATACAAATAAAATGTTACACGATACAAATCAAATTCACATAATACAAAGCACAATATATATTACAAATCACAAGAAACAATGTTTACATAATCTTCTAACTCAATACAGCTATACAATTGTACCTCAATCATCGAAAGAAACCTGAAAAAATGATATTGATGAAAAATATACCTTGCATCGTACGAAAAAGAAATATTGTAATATCTTAAAGCAATAGAGAGAAAACAAAATATATCAGGTGCTATGTACCCTTCCTCCCCTTCCCTACGAATAAAAATTTATTTATCAAAACTATAAACAAACAAAAAATAACGAGAAGGGGAGAAAAAAAAAATAGTACCCCCCCCCCCTCAAAAAAAAAAAAAACACAAATACAAACAAAACAACAACAAAAAAAAACGAAAAACACTCTCTCTCACACACCCACACACACACACACACACACACACACTAATCCTCACACACCCACGCTCACAACACATACATTCCCCATTCACAGTGCATCTGGAGCATCGCCGCCGTTCCCCCAAACAGAAACAGAGCAAGCAAAAAAAACAACAAAAAAAAAACAAACAAACAAACGTGATCCCATTCGCTTCATCGTCTCTACACACATGAAAGAAAGTATTCCCACTTCATCAAATGTTTTGATAGTTTACCTCGCGCTACGGCTAATATTTTCTCTTCTCGTTCATTTTCCAACAATTTTTGCTTGATTTCATTAGGAGTTGGTGGTTTAGTTTTAGTTCTGCTGTAGACGAAGATTAAATGTTTAATTAAAAGAATGATGTGATTGAGTATCTGTTCCTTCCCTACAATAATATGCTTCACGCCAAAAAGGACATCCACCCAACTAACATTTTTAATTTGATATATATTGAACAAGTCACCACAATCTCTCCATAGACCTCTTGTCTTTTCACAAGTAAAAAACAAGTGCTCATAGGTTTCTTCATTTTTTCCACAGAATGAACAATCTCTGCTTAAGGAAATTTTGAATGAATATAAATGTTTCTTTGTATATATTAGTTGATATAACATTTTAAACTGAAATTCCCTTAGCTTACTATTTAGAGTGCTTTTTCTGGGTCTTAAAAGTATAACATGAATATCTTTTTCTGAATAATTGTATATTTTCTCTATATTTTTAACCGCAACTGATTTTTCAAATTTAATGCTTAACAGAGCATTATATATTTTCTTCGCTGTAACATTAGCCAAAGTGTTAGTTTTTCCATTAAATATAAATTCTAATTTTAAGCCAGTGTCTTCACATGTATCTGGTTTCTTTAAAAGGTGTCTCCAAGTCCCTGGAATATTCTCAAACATCTTATAAATTTTAGTTATTTCCTCCTCTTTTAATCCAATTCTCAGGAAATCCCTCGTTGGTTTGATATTACCTTCCATATCGACTATATGATGTAATTTGTAGATATGTTTAAAAAAAAGGTTTTCATCAAATAGCATCTGTCCATCTAATCGTATAAATTTAATTTAATGATGCTATAATCGATCAGTAAGGTTCGTGATATATTCGTTGTTGTTGGAGCTGTTCACTAATCTCAATAGTTGAAAATACAGTATTTCGATATATTGATTGATTATTTTTTTTAAGAATACATTTTCTCTAAAAAAAATATCATTTTTAATTAAAATAAGAATACTAAGGTTAAAGTAAAATTTTAACCTTAAATAATATAAAAAACTGTTTGTATAGATGTGAATGTCCACAATTATCCTTACTACATTCCCCCCTGTTAAAATTAGCTGCGGAGATTTTCCGTATGCGAACACTTTTGGCTGGATTACGCTGAAGAAGTGTAAATCCTCAATCATATTTAGAACCCACACACTATAGAACGACTACCCCCGGACAATTACCTTCTAGGATGATTAACCCCCAGCTAACTACCCCCTACAGGGCAACCACCCTCTACGACAAGTATACACCCCCCCCCCCCCCCCCCCTCCCGGATAACTAACTCCTAGGGCAACCACCCTCGAGAACAAGTACCCCAGACACCTGCACCCTCTAGGACAACTCCCCCCCCCCCCCCCCCCCCCCCGACAACTACCCCTAGGCCTAGGGCAACCACCCTCTCTCCTTAACAACTACAACCTAAGGTAACGACCACCCAAATAACTACCCCCGCACAATAACGACTTAGGATAATTATCAATCGGACAACAACCAACATACATTCACCCATGGCATGTAGGTCAACTATTCCCCAAAACAGTTACAACTCCCAGTGGTTTCTTGCCACTTGGTCTAATGCCAACAGATCTAATAGAGCCAAAATTATAACATCATTCGGTCAAATATCAGTTGAGTTGGTCTAATAGCCTATTGGTCTAATCATCATTTCGTCCAATTACCATTTGGCCTAATTGTCAATTCGTCTAATAGCCATTTGGTCTAAAACCACTTGGTCTAATAACCATTTGAACCATTATCAATTGATATAATTGCCATTTCGTCTAATCATCAAATAGTCTAATCCCAATTGGTCTAATACCCATTTGGTCTAAACATCATTTGGTCCATTTGTCAATTAGTCTAACCTCAGTTGGTCTACCATCATTTAGTCTACACCCAGTTAGTCTAATAACCATTGAGTTAATCCATTGTAATTCCATTTCAAAAAAACAGAAGGCTAAATAGACCCGTGAGAATAGCCAGATGGAATGCTTAATAAATGTGAGTGGTGCAACTGAAATAGAATAAAATGCCATTTTCTGCAAATAACCTTTTAATCAATGACCTAAAACCATAATCCTGAAAATTATGTCTGCAATGATGGGCTGAATTGTCAAGTCAGTAACTATTCAAAGGCATTTTTTTTTCTAATAATAACGTTACTAGTAATCCAAATATTTAGGATCTTCAGAAATCTGTTTACATTATACTTGTATTGTCATCGAAAGTATTCATGCATGACTTGATTATACATTTGAGTTACCGATCGTAAAAAAAGATTATGTCAGTTTGTTAAAGGAAGCAAATACATTAAAATTTAAAACTGGAAGTGAGAATGAGATTATCGACTGGTAGAACATCAACTAGATAGCTATGCAAGAGAAATAAATTATTTCAGAAATGACATTCATCACGACACTATTTCCATCGGCTGTTTGTAAGTACACGTATTAATATAATAATTCTTCCAAACATTGAGGAATAAGTTTTCAAATATCCTTCTTTTTTTACATCAAAGGGGAAGTCCACCCTGACGATAAGTTGGTTTTAGCTAAAGCAAAAAAAGAAATATAATCAACCTCTTCTCCCTCGCCGTTGGCGCTCCTCCCCCTCCCACCTCCCACCCTACTTCAAATTCCTGGATCTGCCATTGAAACAATAGCAACATATATCAGTTTCAGAAAACTCGGGTAAGAAATATGAAGTTTATGAATTTTCAAAGTTGTAGTCGTTCGAACTAAAATCTCAACTATATCACGTATCTTTCGAGCAACGTTCCCGGTTGATTTGAAAAATTCGTAGATTTTCATTTTCCTGATTGTTGATGAAGAAATAGATTTTTATCATGCAGAATTTATGTTTTTAAAAATGTATTGCAACGATAATATGTAGGGTGATTATGAGTGAATATTTATTGAGAGAAAACCCATATAAATTTATGATTTTGATGATGCTATAATCGATCAGCAAGGTACGCGCTATATTCGTTGTTGTTGGAGCTGTTCATCTATCTAAATAGTTGAAAAGTACAATATATATGATATATTAATTTTATTGTTCAACATTTCATTTTCCTGGTTGTTGATAACAAATAGATTTTTATCATGCAGAAGTTATGTCAACGAAATATATCTGCAACGATGATATGAAGGGTGATTATGACTGAATATTGGAGAAAAACCATATAAAATGTATGATACTATAATCGATCAGCAAGGTTCGTGATATATTCGTTGTTGTTGGAGCTGTTTATGAATCTCAATAGCTGAAAATACAGTATTTCGATATATTGATTGATTATTTTTTTTTTTTAATACATTTTCTCTAAAAACAAAATCATTTGTACTTAAAATAGGAATACTGAGGTTAAAGTCAAATTTTAACCTTTAATAATACAGAAAACTGTTTATATAGATGTGAATATCCACAGTTATTCTTCCTACATTCCCCCCTGTTTAAATTAGCTGCGGAGATTTTCCGTATGCGAACACTTTTGACTGGATTACGCTGAAGAAGTGTAAATCCTCAATCATAATTGGAACCCTCACCCTGACCGGATAAACAACCCTATTTGGGCGTCTACCCCCGGGACAATTACCCTCTAGGATGATTCGGTCCTCAGCATTTCAGTGTCTCTTTTTAAGTCCAAAAATTTCTGACATGCAAAAAAAAGAAAAAAGAAAAGAAAGGTCCTCAGCCGCACCCCCGGCTCCCAGGCCCATGACCCCCGGACAATAACGACTTAGGATAATTATCAATCGGACAACAACCACCATACTCTCACCCATGGCAGTAGGTCAACTATTCCCCAAAACAGTTACAACTCCCAGTGGTTTCTTGCCACTTGGTCTAATGCCAACAGATCTAATAGAGCCAAAATTATAACATCATACGGTCAAATATCAGTTGAGTTGGTCTAATAGCCTATTGGTCTAATCATCATTTCGTCCAATTACCATTTTACTAGTAATCCAAATATTTAGGATCTTCAGAAATCTGTTTACATTATACTTGTATTGTCATCGAAAGTATTCATGCATGACTTGATTATACATTTGAGTTACCGATCGTAAAAAAAAATTATGTCAGTTTGTTAAAGGAAGCAAATACATTAAAATTTAAAACTGGAAGTGAGAATGAGATTATCGACTGGTAGAACATCAACTAGACAGCTATGCAAGAGAAATAAATTATTTCAGAAATGACATTCATCACGACACTATTTCCATCGGCTGTTTGTAAGTACACGTATTAATATAATAATTTTCCAAACATTGAGGAATAAGTTACAAATTTTCAAATAACCTTTTTTTACATCGAAGGGGAATTCGATAATTTATTATTATTTTTCAAATTTTTTTTTCTTCAAATATCCTTCTTTTTTTATATCGAAGGGGAAGTCCACCCTGACGATAAGCTGGTTTTAGCTAAAGCAAAAAAAAAAAATAATCAATCTCTTCTCCCTCGCCGCTGGCGCTCCTCCCCCTCCCACCTCCCACCCTACTTCAAATTCCTGGATCCGCCATTGAAACAATAGCAACATATTTTATGTTTTTAAAAATGTATGTGCAACGATAATATGTAGGGTGATAATGAGTGAATATTTATTGAGAGAAAACCCATATAAATTTATGATTTTAATGATGCTATAATCGATCAGCAAGGTACGCGCTATATTCGTTGTTGTTGGAGCTGTTCATCTATCTAAATAGTTGAAAAGTACAATATATATGATATATTAATTTTATTGATATTTTATTGATAACAAATAGATTTTTATCATGCAGAAATTATGTCAACGAAATATATCTGCAACGATGATATGAAGGGTGATTATGACTAAATATTTATTGGAGAAAAAACATATAAAATTTATGATACTATAATCGATCAGCAAGGTTCGTGATATATTCGTTGTTGTTGGAGCTGTTCATTAATCTCAATAGCTGAAAATACAGTATTTCGATATATTGATTGATTATTTATTTTTTTAAATACATTTTCTCTCTAAAAAAATTATTTGTACTTAAAATAAGAATACTGAGGTTAAAGTCAAATTTTAACATTTAATAATACAGAAAACTGTTTATATAGATTTGAATATCCACAGGCATTCTTCCTATATTCCCCCCTCCCCCTGTTTAAATTAGCTGCGGAGATTTTCCGTATGCGAACACTTTTGACTGGATTACGCTGAAGAAGTGTAAATCCTCAAATATAATTGGAACCCCACACCCTGACCGGATAAACACCCTATTGGGCGACTACCCCCGGGACAATTACCCTCTAGGATGATTAACCCCCAGCTAACTACCCCCGATAGGGCAACCACCCTCGATAACAAGTACCCGCGGACAACTACCCCCGGCTAATTACCCCCCAGAAAATTACCCCCCCCCCCCCCCTCCCCCCCTCGAGGACAATTACCCCCCGGGTAATTACCTCCCGGAAAATAACCCCCAAGGACAATCACCCTCCGAGGACAATTACCCCCCCCCCCCCCGGACAACCACCCCCTGAGGACAATTAACCCCGGGTAATTACTCCCCCCCCCCCCCGGAAAATGACTCCCCAGAAAATTACCCCCCCCCCCCCCCCCCGGAAAATTATCCCCAAGATTAACCGGGGTCATCCCTATAGCTAGAAGGTCCGATAGTTAGCGGGTCCCATAGACCGACACCCAATAGATAGAAGGTTCGATAGACCGAATGTACGAGAGGGTCCAGTAGACAGAAGATTCTATAGACCGAATCGGCAGGAGGGTCCAATAGTCCGAAGGTTCTATAGATCGAATGACAAACGGGTCCGATAGTCAGAAGGTCCGATAGATAGAAGGTTCGATAGTCCGAATGTACATGAGGGTCCGATAGACAGAAGGTTCTGTAGACCGAATCGGCAAAAGGGTCCGATACTCCGAAGGTTCAGTAGGGGTCCGATAGTTAGAAGGTCCGACAGACCGACAATAAATACGTAAAAAGGGTAAAATAGTGGATAAAATAATAAGTGGGTAAAAAAATAAGTGGATAAAATGATAAGTGGGGCGTTATGTTTTCAGATGTTTTCAAATGTGGGGGCGGGAATACCCTCCCCTCCCACTTTTCATGCCTGAAGAGGAGGTTCCAACCACAGAAAAGCAAAAACGGAAGAGGTTGTAAAGGAAAGAAGAAAAGAAAAGAAAGGAAAAGAAGAGAAAAAGAAAAGAAATCAGAAAGGAAAGAGAAGAAAACAGAAATTAAAAAAATTCGCTCACTGGCATTATTAGGGTTATTTACCAATGCCCATTATATTTCCATTATTGATATTAGTTATTAATATAATCGCCATATTTATGTATATAAACCAATGCCAATTATAGACCTATTATTAAGTCATATTCTTATGGAAGTTATTTGGTTTGCATCTTGAATCTCTAGCTAATGTTATGCTATTTTTCTACTTAAAGAATGTTAGCAACATACCTGAAAGGAATCGAGCGGCAAGTTGACCTAAACGGGCTAAAGAGATGAATTTTCAGAAATAATGGCCTGTGACCAATAGTCTCTTCCCAATATGAGGACGGAAATGCCGATAACATGTTACACAGATTATGAGAACGGAATAACAATACGCTAGAACCTATTCTCAGGATACAAAATTCTTCTTTTTTCTCTCTCTCTCTCTCTCGTTCGCTCGCTTTGCTCGCTCATACAATCAAGAAACTAGGCCTAGATTGTTTTTTGCAGCAAGCACCTCTTACGTCCTGCAGCAACAAGAAGCCCGAATATCATAATATTCGGGCAGTGAGGTATCCGACTATTCTCGAATTCCCCCACCCCCCCCCCCCCCAAAAAAAAAAAGTGGTATAATTTATCCGACAGAGTCCACAGACTAAAATTTGCCACAAGGTAGTAGTAGTATACAAGTATAAAAGCTGACATCATAGCTGGTAGGAAAATATCACCTGACAACCCTCCAAAAAAAAAATGGAAACGCCCCCCTCCCAAGAAGGTGGTAGGGCCTAATTGAAACAATTTCATTTTTATCGGTCAGAATCTTTTGTTGTCAGAATCTTATCTTTTGTTACTTTTAATGAAAATTCAACTATAAAGTGTGCACCCCATAAGATTTATTTGCTTAAAAAATAACACTTGTGTTAGAAGGCGACGCCCTTTTCTCAGCTTGCTCCACTAATAAAAATGCTTCGGGCATGATGGGCCTCGGGGCTTTAGTGTGCACCATATAATTAGATTTCCATGTTTCAAAAAATGGTCAGCGTTCCCCAATGCCAATACATCGATTTAGTGGCAAAATTAACCGGGGGGCTGAGCTGCATGGGTGGACCACCCTCGCGCGCCCCACGGTGATGATAATGATGCTCTGATAAAAATACTTTGAACATGTTAAAAATGTATAAAACAAAACTTTAAAATAAGTTCATTTATTATTTTTTTTTGGGGGGGGGGGTGGGCCTACAGACCTAGTGCATCGGTTTATTACAATACACATAGAAGAAGATAAGGCAATTACCCTTTTCCTTTTATGAGATAAAGCTATTAAAAACTTATTGTATCCACATGTTTACATTATTTTTTTACGTTATTGTCGGTCTATCGGACCTTCTAACTATCGGACCCCTACTGAACCTTCGGACTATCGGACCCTTTTGCCGATTCGGTCTATCGAACCTTCTATCTATCGGACCTTCTTACTATCGGACCCCGTTGGACATTCGATCTATAGAACCTTCGGACTCTCGGACCCTCCTGCCGATTCGGTCTATAGAACCTTCTGTCTACTGGACCCTCTCGTACATTCGGTCTATCGAACCTTCTATCTATTGGGTGTCGGTCTATCGGACCCGCGTAACCATCGGACCTTCTAGCTATAGGGCTATAACCAGATTAACCACCCCCGAGGACAATTACCCCCCGGAAAATTACCCCCCGAGGATAACCACCCCGAGGGCAATAACCCCACCCCCGGATAATTCCCCCATAAAATTACTGGCCCCCTGACCTTATAGAAGTTTGACTTTTCATGAATTCTCGAAGCAAAGGACTGCTACTTTAACTGTTTTAAAAGGTTGATTTGTTGTGTTTACGCTTGACTAATGTCAATGTGGTGAAAATCTCTATTGTCACCTTACTTTTAATTAAAAAAGTAATGAAATTGAAAATGTTTCGAAGATAAATCTACGTATAACAAGGACATTAAACTATTTACATTTATTTATCTATCACACTCCATGTTAATTTAGTTGCCAATCACCAACAATTTTCCGCATTAAAAGTGGATAACTTTATCAGCATATTAAATAGTATTCAGTTTTCAGTTTTATTTTCACTTATAACAGAACAATCAATATTTCAAAAATTATGACAAATAATCACAGAACTCAGTGACATTGCTTTAATGCATTTTGCAAATCATCATTTCAACTAAGGAGGAATGTATCGAATTATTTGCTGTAAACCGTAAAAATGGAAGGATCTACTGAGAAGCAGAGCCTGTGTAATAAATATATAATATATATAAGAAGGAAAATAAAAAAGGAAAAATAAAATATTAATATGAAAGTGCGTAATGACATCATAACACAACAAACCACACAACTGTAAATTCATCGAGGATTAAAGCAAGGATGTCTGTTATCGATGTGGCTACCTCCCCCATCATAAAAGTTAATTTAAACTTCTCATTAACCCTTGGGTGAATTTAACAAAGGCAGGAATCATCATAAAGTGTTCTAAAGATAATTTAAACCTCTGATTAAATTTCTATATAGGAAATTTAATAATAGGTTGCGCGCAGATCTATGAGCGAGTATACGCGCTATATCCTGTCGCCAAAAGAAAAGGGGACCCAACAAAGAAAATAGGGTGTAAGTTTTCATCATTTATGCATCCTCTGTAATTTTGCTAATCAACTGATCATGTATTTGCCTTTGTATGATCCATTTCATATTGAAGTAAGATATTATGCTTTCTGGTTCAGTAATTATTTAAGAATGGAATCAAATACCCAAGATCCTCTTCTTTCTGACTCATTAATCATCGTGACTTGGCCGTGAACCAGAATAGCCTGGTGGTTAAGTCGCTGCCCGGCAAGCAGTAGATGACAGGTTCGAATCCCGCTGGTTCCAATTTTTCTGATTTGTGTTTTTCATTACAGATCGAGCATACGATCTTTAACACTGGGAGTAAAATGCCTAAAAATTTGTTTACAAAATATTCGTTGTTGTTGGAGCTGTTCATCTATCTAAATAGTTGAAAGTAAAATATACAAGCCCTGGAAAAATTTAATAATAGGTTGCGCGCAGATCTATGAGCGAGTATTAGACCAAGCTTCTGTAAATAAGGGTACTATAATGTCTATTCAAACTAATGAATATGTTTTGTCTTTGTATTTTATTTAATGAATAACAAATCCCGGCACTTGTACCTTGCTTTTATGCTATTTTATTTTCTTCTTACCACAATTATAGCACTTTCAGTAACCATTCGTGGTCTAATAATTTTTCCCATAGCTGTATATGATATATTTATTGATCAACATTTCATTTTCCTGGTTGTTGATAAGAAATAGATTTTTATCATGCAGAAATTATGTCAAAGAAAAAAAGAAAAAAAATATCTGCAACGATGATATGAAGGGTGATTATGACTGAATATTTAATGAGAGAAAAACCATATAAATTTATGAGCTTAATGATGCTATAATCGATCAGCAAGGTTCGTGATATATTAATCGTTGTTGTTGGACCTGTTCATTAATCTCAATAGTTGAAAATATAATATTGCTATATATTGATTGATTAAAACATTTTAAGAATAATTTCTCAAAAAAGATAATATTTGTACTTAAAATAAGAATACTTAGGTTAAAGTAAAATTTTAACCGTTTATAATATAGAAAACTATTTATATAGATGTGAATGTCCACAAAAATTCTTCCTACACTACCCCCCGTTTTAATTAGCTGCGGAGATTTTCCGTATGCGAACACTTTTGACTGCATTACGCTGAAGAAGTGTAAATCCTTAATCAAAAAGAACTAAGCCATGTCGATATTCTGACTTAGTATGGATTATCACCATGATTTGATTTCGTATCACTTTATTGTCAATCTTAAACATAATAAGAGTTGCACATTCACAAATATAGCGGTACGAGTAGTCCAGGTCCTAGCACATTACTGCCAAGGCAGGACATACAATACAAAACATACAAAAGAATACATGTAGTATCATAAAACATGATTGGCGAGATAGATCTTATTGTAGTTATTATTATGTATTCAGGTATATCAGTTTAAGTTTTATATTAAGGGAAATATTATAATTTAAGTATAATTTCAGTTACTCAATAGTATACACGCTTAATTTTTACGTCCACGTGAAGCGCTCGGACATGGACGACCCCACCCGCCCGCCACGAACAATCGCGCTCCGGCAGTCGGAACACGAATCGCACACATTAAGTGCCGCTAGGTCGGACAAATACTATGGCTTGTCCGTCCCAGCAGCACACAACCCACACAACTCGCACTACGACCACCGAAGCACAACTATCCGCGACAGGCGAATGGAATCATCCACACCCAGGCACCCATGCATGCAGCCTGGCTGCCCTATTATTACTATTATAAGTATTATTATTATTATTATTACTATTATTATTATTATTATTATTATTACTATTATAATTATTATCATCATTAGTACTATTATTATTATCATCATCATCATTATTATTATTATTATTATTATTAGTTATATTTATTATTATCATTATTATCATCATCAATATTATCATTATTATTATTATTCAGTTAGTAAGTTATAATTGAGTTATTACAAGTTATTACAGATATTACAAGTTATTAGTTGATATTCACAACTATCTCGCCGCGACGAGGATCAAACTGATCCATAATAATTATGCTGAATGCTGAATGCCGTAAACTAACCTTGTCGTACAATAGTAGTCAAGTCGATGTCGTCGATTACCGATGGCATCGGTGACATTGGGGTACTGGAGTCGAATCCCTCCTCGATCACCGTTGACGAGGGTGTTGGAAGTGACCTTATCGTACGTGCAGTCGTGATCGCCTTCATCGGTATCCGCCTTCCAGGCGAGTCGGTAGGTGATCTCCACCTCCTGAATATTTTTTGAAATGATAAATGACATCAGGAGGGGGGATCCAGGGAAGCGCGGGGGGGGGGGGGCTAGACGTATACAAAAAATAAAATGTGCCCCCCCCCCCCCGAACTTGCTTAAGAATTGTGCCCGCGACAGCACTATTAGACAAATAAAGGCTCGAATGACCATATTGTTACAAGTCGGGAGAAGTTGGCTTTATAAGAGATGGGCAGCACTTGAACCCCCCCCCCCCCCCCCCCGGCCACTTTTCCATATCCAGCAGTAGACATGGTAGGAATATAATATGACTTGGCCTTAAGTTTTAAAGGCTAAATATAATACGCTTATTTTGCATTTCTAAAAGCATATATAGGACCACAAGGTTAGCATATTAAAAAAGTAACAAAGATGATTTGATCACATCAAATTAAATACATCGGAATCTCTTGAAATATATGTTGGAAGGGAGAGTAGAAGGTATAGTTAAACCAAGAGGGGAGCTGAGAACCAACTGGAAGGAAAACATTAACATTACACTGTAAAAAATATCTGTATTTTTACAGGGGAAAAAATACAGATTAGTTCTGTACTTACTCATAACAGTTAATCTGATGTTATTTGTACATCAATGTCATAGGAAAAAGTAACAACTAATCTGTATTTTTACATCAGAAGTTATGGCGACTCTGCTGACGCCAGATTTGCTGTAAAATTACAGACATTTTTTACAGTGTAAGACCTGGAGTGGAAAAACACTGCAAGAGTGCACTAGAATGGTACAAAAACAGAGATGTTTTGATTTGATTTTGATTTATTTATTCTCCACTCATGGGTTGGATTGCCCTTGTCAGCTAATAGCTGTTTTTCAAAGGGGTCCAAGCCAAAAAAAAATAAAAAGAACATATGAACAAACAAATATACTTATAACAGGCAATCATAAAAATATGAATCATGTACATAGTAACAAATATTAAAACAAAACAAAAGAAATTCATATGAAATTATACATTGGTGAAAGTAGAGAGTCAAACAAAAAGACAATGAATCCTAATAATAAGAGAAAAGTGGGTGAGAAAGAGAGAGAGAAAAAAAAAATCTATATATCTATATACTCAGTTTGGGTTTAGTGTATTGTGGTTGTTTAGGTGGCGTTTAAAAGCTTCAAATGATGTTAGTGTGGAGGAAGGATGATCAAACTCATTCCAGATCTTGGCCCCGCGATATGCAAGGGACCTTTTACCGTAATTTGTCTTCGGCTGTATGAGCCATAGTTTCCTAGGGCCGGATCTAGTACAATAAATGGTTTCACGGAAACAAAAGATATTACTGAGGTAGGGCGGGCATAGTCTATGAATAGATCGGTACATAGTGCATGCTAAAAATTTTGACCATCGTACATGCAGCTGATCTAATTTAAGAGTACGGTACAAAGATATTGAGGGAAACATATAATCCACATTCATAACGATGCGAAGCGATCTGTTTTGTAGTTTTTGGAGTTGATTAAGATATGATCTTGAAGCATTTGTCCAGACAGCATTACAATAATCAAAGTTACTTTGGATCACTGATTTATAAAATAATAGAGCAGTGTCCTGGTTAATATAAGGACGGAGTCTTCTGAGAAGGTATATACATTTGACTATTTTTTTCTTAATATAATCAACTTGATTTTTCCAAGACAGATTTTGGTCAATAACGACACCTAGGTACTTACAGTACTCAACTTTTTTAATTTCATTGCCATCGATATAAATATGGCAATCATCAATTATACTATGCACTCTCTTCAAACGTTGATGTGTACCAATAAACATTACTTCACATTTCTTTGGGTTTACCATAAGCTTATTGTCTTTTAACCAACTTGACAGGATTGATAAATCTTCATTTGTTCTTTTTACGATTTCCCTTGGATCCTTTGATGAGGTAAAGAGACATGGATCATCAGCGTATAATGATAAATCAATTTTTACAATGCTTGGCATGTCATTTACAAACAGAGAGAATAACAGGGGGCCTAGCAAGGAGCCCTGAGGGACTCCGCATGTTACATGTTTTTCATCAGATATATAACCATTTACAGAAGTGAATTGTTTCCTATCATCAAAGTAGTTTTTAAACCATTTCTGTCCGGCTTTACAAAAGCCATATGTTTCTAATTTTTCCAATAGAATACAGTGGTCAACGGTATCGAAATCCTTTTTAAGGTCGATCATAACTAGACCAACAATGTTTCCACTATCGATTGATTTCAACCATTTCAACCATGTGTGGGGGAAATGTTACAATCAACCTCCGAACCCGGAGAAGATAATCATGATAGATGGATTTGTGAAGGCACAGCGTGTACAGTGAGTGGTGTATAATGTATAGACCTAGATTAATGGAAAGTAATGCAAGAGATGAAAATATTTGATTTGATAAAATTGGAATTTATAATTTAGCATAATTAACACCGAATACATACCAAGGAGTTACTAGGCAAGCTTGCATGTAACACCTCCTTGTACATAATTATATTACAAAGGCACACAAAGTTATCACTTACAAGAATATTGACGGTAGACCCATTGGGCCGTATTCTGAACTCTGTAATGTGGTTTAAACCAAGCAGTCAAAACCTGCCTTTTAAATCGGGTTTTATAAAATCACATTCTGAACTCCGGACCCGGTTTAACTTAAATTCCAGTCTAATGGGGTGTTGCAAGAAAGTTGCAATCAATTGCAAATCCCCGTTTGCAATCGATTGCAAATATGATACATGTCAATGGCAAGACTTGCGACTGCTTTGGGGGATTTGCAATCGATTGCAACTTTCTTGCAACACCCCTATAAGTGTGGTTTAACTTTCTAAAGTAATTTAGAAGGGACTTGAAGTCTATAAGTCAGTTTTAATCCTTAATTAAACTCTGCATGGTTTAACTTAGACTGGCGTTCAAAATACGGGCCATTTTGATACACTATGAATTATTGTCCGAATTTTCCAGCTTTGTCAAACATCGCGGTGTTGCATGCAGACGCAAAGAAGTTTTGACCGTAGCGCGCGAACGTCCCTGTGGCCTGTACAATCATGAAAATGAGTTGAAATTAAGAACTTACCCCATTTGGCGTCGCTCTCCATGACATCGTCCCACCACGGAAATGTTCACAGTCACCGACGTCGATGATGACCACAATAAATGCGACTACCATTAGCTTTGCTATCAATCCGTTTGGCCTCATCACGATAAACTTTCGCTTTCCTTTCAGAAAGCAATAATACAGAAATTTCATTGACCTATGTTTATTTTATTTTTACTCTTGGGGGGTCTGGCAGACATTGTCATTCATTTTAGAAGTAATATTTTGTTTTGTTTCCTGAAAGAATCTAGATGTATAAATATAAAGAAACATACAAACGTGTTAATTAGATATATTATTATGAAAGCAATTTCTTAGTCCTTTTGGAATGTTCAGTTAAAATGACAGTACATTGAATTAGTATAACGAATTAAAACTATAATTTGCTTTGATTCAGTCTACATAAAAATTAAATTTGTGCCTCTTATTTATTTTGGATTATTATCACTTTATGTTTTAAAAAATCTAACGAATCGACCACAATTTAAACGAATTAATCAAGATATTTTTTCAATCCTTACCTCAGTAATGCGTAAAGTTTAAATAAGTCCCAAAGTAAGATACATAACTATTACCAAACTATCGGGCAAAGAATGTTCGTCCTCTTGCTGCTGATAAAAATGATGATTTCAGAGGATTCAAGTCTATTTTGTACGATTTGACAGTTTGAAATACGACACATATGACCCAGAAAGTTGAATGACGTCGTTATTGACGAGGTATAAACACATGCAGGAGTGGGAAACATTTTTATTTCGGGGAAGCTGCCGCACGGTATGTTGTGTTTGTGTTTGAGTTTTTCAGGCTTTGTATGGGGGGGGGGTACTCACTTTTCCTAAGGTTCATAATTCCGAAATACAAATTCCCCATAGAAAGGGGTTCATATAATTCCAAAAATGATATAGGGTTCATAATTATTCCGAACATATTTTGATGCAATACGCCAAAGTTTCGTTATTCCGAAGGTTCGTAATTCCGAAAATGCAATAGAGCCCTACATAACTTAAATATTTGACTAGATTGGTTTTAGAGTGCCCCTCTCTCCCCCTCCCCCTAAAAAATATAAATAAATGGTCTAGTGACGTCTCTGCATTACAAACATATTGCCATACTCACTTGTCTGTACATAACAAAAATATTATTTTGGTGTCAAAAGTTCATCTTGTTAAAGTACATTTTAAAAGTGATAAATCATGATTCTCTGCCAGCAACTAGCTGGCACTTGAACACTACCCTTCAATATCTTGGTAAAATGATTAAAATGTCAAAGTTATATTTTTTCACTATAATTTCTGTGCTTTTGTGTGTACCAGAGCAATCACAGTCATGATGTAAACACACATATATATAGGCTACTTGAAAGAGTGTTCACTTCTTGGATTCGTCTTGTTGAGGCGCTCATACAGATTCACAGATTCAGTATTTGCATGTTATAGAGGTGCAATCACCAGTGTGGATAAGACAACAATAGAAAAGTTAATTTATACAGTAAGTAAAACTTGTAGTTGACAAAATAATGAATGCATTGGATAGACCTATAACATGTTCATAAGGTCACCGTCTATCATCCATTTGATAATGTCAAAATTTATATATGTATTGACATTTTCTTCAAACAAGACATGATTGAAGCTTTACAGTATATACCGTTATTTTTTACAAGAGCAATACTGAAAATGACATGTGTAAATCACGGAATTGCGCTTGCCTCGTAACTACTTGGTAATCTATTATACATATTGCCCTCTAAAGTTCATAGGTTTGAGGTTACCACATTATGATCATGTCAAAATGGGGTAACCTCGCTAGTCATAAGGACCGTTATTCATAAGGACCATTTATTCACAAGGACCGTTATCCATAACGCGTGACTAAATGAATAGCTGTTTTGTATGAATAGCGGTCCTTCTAAATAGCGAGCAAATCATAGACAAATTATGCCTCGCTATTTATAAGGACCTCCATTCATATTAATTAAGGACCACTCTTAATAACTATTCTTAAGGACCGCTATTCATAACACGTGTTAAATGAATAGCGGTTCTATGAATAACGAACCCCGTCAAAATTGAGTTATGATTTATAGACTTTACTACAAACATCCAATTCCAAGAGATATCCTTAAAGGAGAATTAAGCCCTGATTACAAATTTACTTATATTGGAAGGTGTAATATATGCCTACTTATTGGCCTAAATCATTTTCTAATAAGATATCAGAAAAGGGTATAAATAAAGATATTCCAACACCCGGTATCGTCTCCTACTCATTTACATGGGGGCTGCCATTTTCTTGCTGATTTGGAGTTGTACATGAACCATTGAGAAATGTTCCAGTCAGGAAGATATTTTGAATCCAAATCCTAAATTGATTTTCTTCATTACCTTAAATCCCATATGTGACGAGAAATATAAAGTGGGTGTTTACATGCATTATAAAAATTAAATCTTTATAATGATACAGTTGTCTGGTTTTGCTTAACAAAAATCTATTTTCTTAGGTTTGCCAAACAGAGCAGAACATAATATATGCACTTTTCAAGTCCATTATCCGAAAGCAGGTGAATGCATAGTTTGCCGCTATAGATGCTCAGGGAAGAAGCATCCATAAAATTTGAATTAATTTGCTCCGTCCCATACGTTCAGTATCGAGAAAATAGATTTCTATTAAGCGAATATCGATTTTCAACAGAAATATATAAGGAAATCTTCAGTTTAAAAATAAATTGACATATCTATTCTATATTTTTAATCTCAAATGGGTTTTTAATTTTTAAAAAGACAATTGAAATAGGAATAAATAACACCTTTGAACACTATCGTCTTTATTTTTGAGCGTAATTCTCCTTTAATTCGTCTCTTTTTTTCTCCCTTGCTTTCTTGCTCACTCTTTATGTCTCCCCAGCGCCCCCCCCCCCCCCCCTCTCTCTCTCTATTTCATTCTTTTCACTCCAATCAGGCACTGCGCCTTCTCCATTTTGTTTTCTTTCTCGCTATGAGTGACGTTATAAAAGAAACATACAAGTCCAAGGGTATACTCCCTCCGATGTGGTGTTTGTTTACACACCCTGGGATCACCAATCATCCTACTTTTGAAATTATATCTATCACGGTTTGATGTTTACGTGTCTGTCTCGTCCAGTCCATGACCATGATCTGATTTATATTTTCTTTTTTTATATACTTCAGGAAGTCCGGGACTTCGTTACAAAATTCAAATAGAATGGCATTTGATCCTCAAATAGGTATTCCAATTTGACTTCTTTTAAAAAAAAACCTTTTTTTATCACTTTAAGACAATATATAACATTGAATAGTATAGGTGTGGCAACGTCTCAGGCCCTAAGCTTATATTGCCTATTCAGATGCCGCGGGGCGTTTTTGAGAGGGGGAAGGGGCTGATTTGATTTCACTCACTAATTAAAATCTTCGCATTCCCCCCCCCCCCTGAGGTTTTATGAAGCGTTTCTTTACTCAAAAGAGTGGGGGCTGCAGCCTCCCAGCCCCCCCCCCCCCCCCCCCCCCCCCGTTCCATAGTATTGGCGTTGCTCCTGTATTCAGACCGGTTTATTAAAGCTAATTGACCTACTACTGGCCCCGTTTCATAAAACTTGTTATCAGTGACAACTGCCACATTTCTGTGATAATTTGCTCTCAGCCAATCAGATGCAAGGATTTCAGTAGCTTATAACAGATATTGCAGCTGGTTATTGATAACAAGATTTATGGAACGGGGCCCTGTTTGATTATTATCATGACCATACTATGTAATGTGATGTACCATGCAAAATAAATAAATAAATGAATGCAGAGACAAATACATGGCTCTTTGGGGCGTGTCTGGCCTGAACTGTACGAGGGAAATTAAAATTTATAAACTCGTTTATATAAAAACAAATGGGCAGTTTCTTTTTTAAAAAATCTAGTACCTAGCACATCATTAAAGAGACATCTTATAATTATTTATTTTTCTATTCACTGAAGTATTTATTTCTAACAGTACATATTACATTCATAGACATAGACAAGATATTCAGTTACTTACAACATTCATAAGCGAGAAACTTATTTTAAATAGCTGTTGGTGTTTCCGTACCCCTTAGCTTCGAGTTTAACTCGCACTGTGTATAATCTTTGCCTATACCAAGAAACTCCTATATAGCTTAATTCCCGTTGAATACGGTGCTTCAATTCCATTACGTCGTTACATGCACTAATCAAGCAGTGGCGTATCCAGGGGGCGCAACAGGCCCCCCCCCCCCTATTGGCCGTCGTAAAAAAAAAAAAAACTAGCAACAACAAAAAAATCCTCATACCAATTGAAAATATTGTTCATTAAATAGGCTTCAAAATTGGTCACATATAGCACTATTTTGCATCTCAGCCCTTCTTCAGAAGCAAAAATTTTCCAAAGACCCCTCCCCCATGACGGCGATCAATAATTCCTGGCGCCCCCCCCCCCCCCCCCCCTCTATTGGGAAATCCTGGATACGCCCCTGAGTCCAAAAAAAGTCTACACTTAGAAAATTGCTTTTTTGTTTCAAATTCAGTTATGAACGCAAAATTATCATACATACTTTGAAAGAATATACCAAATGTATGAGTAGAAAGAGCAAAAATTTCTGCACACATTGTGTCTATTTTTCTTGCATGACCATATTGCGTTTGATGCCAGGAATTTTAAAAAGGAGAAGAAGCTTCAAAATCCTTAAAATTGCCACCACATTGAGAGGTTAAAAATTGGCAATCTGTTCAATTTTTCGAATAAGTTGCTTACGATGTATATTGTTTTCAAAGACATTACAGTTTGTTAGAACCATGCGGCACTAAAAGAAAAATATTATTGTTGCCAATTTGAAGAACAAAATGTGATCAATTTAGCCCTTAAATAATTCCTGTCCTGAAAGGGTTAGTAACTAGTCAGTGACGGGATAATTGCCTCAGGCTTGATTAGCGTGTAATAACGGGCCTCACATCTTAGTTGGCTTATGGGGTGTTGCAAGAAAGTTGCTATCAATTGCAAATTGTAAAGCAAATTAGAACAACCATTCTGAATGGTTCAGGGTCTGCCCATTCAAGAAGATGCGCTTGCAACAATGATTTTGAGTGGTCAGTACCGATCAGTTGCAACTTGCAAGCAATCGCAACTTTCTTGCAACACCCCATTAGTGTACCGATAGCGTTGATGAGCCTTAAACATATATCATGTTCCTAATGTTTGTACTCGAAAGATTAATACACATGATTATCCATTTGAATAAATATAATTGATTCAAGGTGAAAGACATTATACACATTGCATCACAGATAAAAACGCACGTCCTACATAGTAATAGTCACGTAACAAATATAATCTAGAGATTTCCTTTTCCTCCCTATACATACAACCAGTTATATAAATCATCTTTCGCTATACATATAATTAGATATATACATGAATTTACAAGGCTAAAATTTGAGGCCATTAATCAAAATCAAGGTGCAGATTATGAGGTAATATATCGATTTAAAAATTATCTTCAACGAAAAATCAAGTTTTCATAATTTTCAGAAAACCTTGACTCAACTGACTATAAAGAGATAGGATGGTCAAATGTTTCTTAAAAGTTGTAAAAATAAAAAAAAAACAATTGTTTTGATACATAACTAAATCCCAAAATGTAAAATTGATCTTTTTAGACCTTCATCACAAACTGATGGCTAATCCATATATTCTTCATCTTTAGCAGCGATACTTATAAACTATATTTTAGTTAACTCTAGGATGTCGTCATAAGCATGGGTTATACGAAGTAATAACTTACAGATGTATGGACGTTGCCTTCTTTTTTTTTTCTTTCTTATGGTACTGGTCTATTACAAATATCAAAGGCATAGAGATAAATTTTGTTCTAAGGAGTGAAAATCTATTATTTTTTTTTTCTCAGAAAATATTGCTGAAGGCGAAGTTGTTCCATTTCATTTGTAAATTACAGAACCCTTTATGACTAACAAAATACATGTATATACAAACAGCGCAAAATAATATCACAGGTATACTTTGCAATTAATATTCTAACAATTAGGTCTACACGTGATTCCATAATTTATATTTACACTTTAAAACTTTCCTAAAGACCAATATCAACAAATACACAATACAACAAATGAATTTATACAAAGAATAACATTTTCATAATTTCTGGAGAAAAATTGAATTCAAGTGACCACATATTGATACCTTACAAGTAAAATGACAATGACAAACTACATGTACATCTAAAAATAACGTATCCACAAGGATATTTGTAACTCCATGATTATTGGCACTTTCCGCTTACAAATCTACTCTGCTTATGAATGAATCACCAACTAATATATTCAAAAGCATAAAACTCTGTTTCACAATAACAACAACATTTTTGAACATATTTTGATCTGAACAAAATGAAAATAAGAACATACATGTTTAATAGATGTCCAAGCAATTATTAACTGTATAAAATGCCATTGATATTCAAACAAATCTCCCATATCATAATTGTTTCAAGAAAGATAAGAATGTAGTAGGCGTATACAATGTAGAAAGTCCTTTTATAAAATCAAGGTGTACAAGTAAGTATTTACGTAACACAATATCTTTCCACTTTAAACATATAGGCAGAGCAACTGCAGTATTCACTTTACAAAATAATTCTATTTTCTTATAATATCTCGTCAAAAGACAGGTTTTTGTTATTAAACCATAAAGGGGGTGGGGAAGACGGGTAGCATTCAACTCCCCCCCCCCCCCCCCCCTCTTCGCCCCCCTAATGATCCAGTACCAAATAAACTGTCTGTTGAGTCAGACAAAATGGAACTTGTTTTTATCTGAAATGACAGCAAAAGTATTCTCTGATTCAACAAAATCGATTGTCACCGTCTTTGCTCCATATTTCAAAAAGATTTCTTATTCATAATGAATACAATATATCTAGCCATCAATATATTAATATATTAATATACTATGCTATGGAATACTCAACATATATATTCATGTACATATAACTGTTACATCTGTGTAATATCAAGACTTTCAAGAGTAATATGCCTTAAAATATTTCATAAGAATACAGGAATGACATTAATCAACAACATGACAATGATGAGTGGCTGAAAGTTAAAAGAATGTGATCAATAATGTACATAGATTGCAACATACACTGTAGTCTTACCTGAACTTGTGCACATAAAGAATTCCATGAGCATTGTTTTTGTTTTTTATGAGCAACATTCAAAGGTGGAAAATATATAATAAGAATGAATAACAATTCTGTGGCATGCACAACTTCCAAAAAAGAAAAAAGAAAAAAGAATGAACAAAAAAGTTCATTGTACATGTATATATTGTATAATGTACTCTTGCTAAAAATAAAGCCCAGACATAAAAAGACATGAAATGTGAATAGAATTGTGAGACAATGTCTGAAAATATGTGACTGTTACTGATAACATGATTAACATTGACATGACCTTCGAACTTTGACACAGAATAGATGTAAGTGGATAGGTATGAAACTATATAAGAGATCAGTATAAAGTGCTCTTTAGACTTGCTTTCTTGAACCTATACGATAACTGCTAAAATTGCCTTGCATTTTATTCTTTGAAATCAATCAAATGTCTTGAAATATATTGCTTCATCCTTTCCTCACCCCAATAAATCCTCCCCCCTCCATTCCTTACTCTTCTGTCCATCACCCTTTCTCTCTTTCTCTATCTCTCTCTCTCTCTCTCTCACCCTCTCTCTGTTTTCTTTCTTCATCATGGACTTAAATAATAGCCATTTTTTTCTCTGTATCTATCCATCTACATGTATCTTTCTTTCAAACAATGACTACCAGTATACAATTATGTCATCTTGAACACTGCCCCCACCCCTTTCATCCCTTAAGGCCTGCATCTACAACTCTCCACCTCAATTCCCATTTACCCACCCTCCTTCTAAAGTGACAAGCCACTGACGTGCTGGCGACCCAGGAGGGAGGTCAAAGCTCAAATTCCACAACCTCTTCAACGAGACAAGTTTGTTTACACAAGGTCAAGTGCAAGAAAAGTCATCTTCTTTCAACTCTCAAGGGTGTGCCATAGATACCGGTAAAAGTTTACAGGGTCTGGTAACCGATACGTCGGCATCGCTGGATGGCAGACCTCAAATTGCATGAAAAACAGGGAATTCAGGCCCGATATCTCTATTTTCCATAGCATAAATCAGGTTTTCTTCGACTAAAATCAGGGCAGGGACCTTCCTTATCTAAGATCAGCGCCTCGTGACATCCCAAGCTGGCTCGATGACATTCAATTAGGACCTAACGTTTGATCAAGTTCTCAATCCCACGCTTCATTGTTTGGGTCTCTTTTGCCAAATGCTTTCAAAGATCTATTTACAGTGTATCGCATTTTCCTTGCTTCACTATTAAATAATTCTCTTCTTCTTCACATCAAGTTGCTATCGTCTTAAGCATTTGCTTATGATAGTTTTGCCCTCTGCATTTTGTAAATAATTGTACCTACATCATCAAATGTTTTATATAGAATTATATCCATACTCACTGTATGATTGGTACATGTATATAATATTGTCACTGAAAGATGGTTTGCAATCATGATGTAACATTCAATTATTTCTATGTAAGTTTATCGCCTCATCCATTATATGTTACATTTGAAAGCAACTGTTGTTTACATTGATTATGAAATAAATGCAGAAAAGCATCTGCAAACAAACAAGTTAGTTTGCTACTCATATCAAACCATGAGCTACTTACACTAATGTCTACTCCCTCTCTCTCTCTCTCTTTCTAACTTTCTCTTTTCATTTATTTCTCTTTCCTTTAACTTCAAAAAAAGTGGAAATTTGTAGCTGTAAAAAATCCTCTTCGAACGTCATGGCGCATAAAAACGTGGCAAAGACGCATACAATTATTCAAAATCAATATTTTATTCTATAGAGGCAGAACCAAAATATTAGGATGTAGAATTAGTATTCTGAACACTTTTAAGCAAAAAAAACCCCAAACTATAATTCAGATATGTCTGATTCTTATTTTAGAAGCAGAGACTAAACTAGCAAGTTTCCTCTTTGCGTCTTTCCCACGTCTTTCTGAGCCATTCCTTTTCGCTAAGCTACCTAAGTGTCCTGGGGTCTGTTTCATAAAACTTGTTATCAATGACAAGTTGCAATAACTGTTATAAGCTACTGAAATCCTTGCATCTGATTGGCTGATTTGCAAATTTGTAAGTAAAACTCACAGACAAGACACTTGATGAAACACCCCCCTGTTGTATTTTGCGATCTTCCCTCACTCGTTGCAAAGAGCAAATGCCCTATTGGTAACTTAAATTAGCCCACAACACAATGTTGCTCAAATATTACACATTCAACACTTTCCATTGATGCTTTTTGACCCGTACCGATTCCCCAATGATATCATAAAGGTTGGAAAAATCTGTTTGAAACCCACAAAAAGGACAAGTATGTTGACCATATTATAAGTAACTTGCATTTTCAGTGAATGCAAATATCTTCAGGCAGTGACAACTACAGGTCAACATATTTCATCCGTCACATACAAGAGGGGGCGTTCACATGTTGCCTTAATTTGATCTTGTATTAATCTACAGGTTAGCATACTTCACCCATCACGCACAAGAGGGAGTGTCCACATGGTGATTTATAAGTTAACATTGAGGACAAGGGCAACAACTATCTTCTTGTTATCTGTCTCGAGGTGAATATACTTCATCCATTACACACAAGAGGGAATGTTCACATAGTGCTTTAGTTTGTACTGCCCACAGCAACAAGGAACTATTTGTAATCTACAGATTAACATACTTCACCCATCATATACTAGAGGGAGTGTTCACATGATGATTTAATTGCCTTCTAGGACCATAGCAACAGGCATCTTCTTGAAATCTACAGATTAACATACTTCACCCATCAACCACAAAGGGGAGTGTTCACATGGGGTTTAAGTTGGTAGAAGAGGAAGTGTTCACATGCTGCTTTATTTGGTACCACCAACCAGGGCCACAAGGATCTTCTTGTAGTCACCAGATGTGTCATCCTACATGAAAAAAAAAAACCCAATCGAATTAACAATTAGCCCTGTTCACAAATGGGACAAAAATGAAATGTATTGTTGGTTATCTCTATAGCTAATCAATAAATATTTTATTTTTCGTCTTGAGAACGCCATGGTGCAAAATGCAGCTTTTGGGGCATTGTTTCACTAAACAGGGTTTTGTCTGGTTCGATTCACGGTCACCATGTGAACATAGTACATTATGAGCACTATACATAACTGCACAGTTCTCTCCCAAAACAAGTTAACTTAATAGGTACACGATATTTATTGTGTGTGTACATCCATTTTGCTATATGGTTATCATACCTGTATCCTTATATCGTGTTTCTTCAGACAAAAATTGAGAATTGTACATAATCGTGCACTTCCCTTTCAACAACGATTATTCACTGGATAGGTATTCCCCTCCCCTGCTTTTTCGCTATACATCTGGGTATGAACTCTGATGCTAATAATGATAAAAGTACTCACTGCAACAAACTGTCCCAGAGACTGTGAGTAAGCCGACTGGAATTCTCCTTTCACGTTAATCATATCCACCTCACAGCGGGAGATTAGAATCCTCTTCAGAGTGTCATCATCCGTACCAGCTCCCTGTATAAAAAAAAACAATCAATCAATCAGTAAATAAAATGCAATAAATAATTAAACAGTAAATCATTCCTTTATGTATTACAAGATTTTCTATGTGTTCAAAAGTCATAAGCTTGATTAAATCTAGTTGGTAGAAGAAGTAAAAAGGTAGAAAATAAAGGAAAACGTATAATAATAATAATAATAATAATAATAATATGTCTTGTTTACCCAGGGTAGCCTCATCAGTATTATATACTGTTCTCCCGAGGGCCCTGCAATAATAGTATTACCGTAGCTTTAGCCAGGGTAATAATAACATATGTAATATATGATTTACATTAGAGTATATACATTCTATTCATTTACAAAAAAATATAAAACTAACAATATCAATATTACAAAGTCCATGAAATCAATATTGGATTTGAATATACATGTGATACAATTATAGTACATAATTCATATTCCGTTACAAAAAAATTGTAAAACTAACAACATAAATAGTAATGTGAGGGTTATTTATTCGGAAACTTCATGTCCTGCGGAAAATTTCACACTATCCTTTCGAACAAACTTACCTTCATTGTTTTATAGAGCTTGTCTGAGAAGTATTTGTGCTTGTTACGTACGCATCTCACTGTTGAAAACAAGAAAAAATCATTTTAAGAATACATTTGCTAAGACTTTTATTACAATGTATCTCCCGACTCTCTCCCACTATGAACATGACGGACAAAGAGAGTGGACAAAATAAACTCCTCATTCTACCCTCCACAATTGCTCAGGTAGACAAAAGAACATCCCTTCACTGCTATTATGTAACATAAGTAGAACATGTGAATATGCATGTGACACCTGTGTCACATGTCATATGTTTACAAGAAAAGCAGTAAGGGGATGTTCTTTCGACTAGAATGATGGTAGAATGAGCGGTTGTTTATTTTGTTCACTCTCTTTGTCCGTTATGTTTCATAGTGTTGAATTCTTCCCAAAATTTTGTCTCTCGATTTTTCTCGCTTTTCTTAACATCTCTCTCTTTCTCACTCTCTTTCTCGCTATCTCTCTGAGAAAGAGAAAATAGATTATTTGACCTGCCTGCTACAAAAGCAATTACATGTAAATGCTTGAAGAAATGCAACCATTGCACATATGGTTTTAAGTCCTATCTGAGGGGTTTGCTTATCAAGGATAAGTACCAAAGGGCACCGGGGTACTCAGAAAAGTGTTTCTTTGCTACAAACTTACCGACAGTCAACATAGCGTCTTTCAGATCACCAGACATCTCTCGTTTAATGGACTGCTCTATGTCGTGCTTGCCGAGCTTCCCGTACTCCTCGAATGTCGCCCTCAGTTGAGCGTAGCTCCTCGACATCATGATCACGTTGAAGCGCGACTCGTCTGTACCCCACTTGGCTTCCCCAGCCTTGTAAAGTGCCTGTAAAGAGTAAAAATATATGGACTGAATATGGTTGTGTTTGTAACAGCATGATTTCTCTTTGTTGCTAGAATTGTGGCTAGAAAGTAACATCTCTTATTCAGTGTATCCCACTGCCTCATTATCTTCCTCTCTCACTCTTACTCCCTTTCCTCCTCCTCTTCCTCCTCCTCCACTCTTAATCTCCTCTTCCTCTCTCACTCTTACTCCCTTTCCTCCTCCTCTTCCTCCACTCTTTATCTCCTCTTCCTCTCTCACTCTTACTCCCTTTCCTCCTCCTCTGCTCTTAATCTCCTCTTCCTCTCTCACTCTTACTCCCTTTCCTCCTCCTCTTCCTCCACTGTTAATCTCCTCTTCCTCTCTCCCTCTTACTCCCTTTCCTCCTCCTTTTCCTCCGCTCTTAATCTCCTCTTCCTCTCTCACTCTTACTCCCTTTCCTCCTCCTCTTCCTCCTCCTCTGCTCTTAATCTCCTCTTCCTCTCTCTCTTACTCCCTTTCCTCCTCCTCTTCCTCCGCTCTTACTCTTACTCCCTTTCCTCCTCCTCTTCCTCTCTCCATCTTACTCCCTTTCCTCCTCCTTTTCCTCCGCTCTTAATCTCCTCTTCCTCTCTCACTCTTACTCCCTTTCCTCCTCCTCTTCCTCCACTCTTAATCTCCTCTTCCTCTCTCACTCTTACTCCCTTTCCTCCTCCTCTTCCTCCACTCTTAATCTCCTCTTCCTCTCTCACTCTTACTCCCTTTCCTCCTCCTCTTCCTCCGCTCTTACTCTTACTCCCATTCCTCCTCCTCTTCCCCCTCCTCTGCTCTTAATCTCCTCTTCCTCTCTCTCTCTTACTCCCTTTCCTCCTCCTCTTCCTCCTCCCCTGCTCTTAATCTCCTCTTCCTCTCTCTCTCTCTTACTCCCTTTTCTCCTCCTCTTCCTCCTCCTCTGCTCTTAATCTCCTCTTCCTCTCTCACTCTTAATTCCTTTTTTCACTCCCTTTTTTCACTCCCTCCCCTCCCTGCCTCCCCTCCCTCCTCCTTACTCCCCCTTTCTCTCCTGCCCTCTCTCGAGAACTCCTCCTTATTCAATCTCAAGCCCTAATTCCTCTCATACTCTCTATCTATCTCTCTCTCTCTCTCTCTCTCTCTAAAACTTCTGTGTTGTACATTTTCTTTTGCTGCCATCCTCTGTCCATGCCTTCAAGAATCCATCACTCACCTCTGCATCAGCCTTGGCTTTGTCTGGATCCACCTCGTCTCCCTCTGGTCTGGATCCCTGGAGCACGGAGACCAGGAGCCGCTCAAAGTGACCAGAGGTATCGTCGGCAATTGCCTCCTCCAGCTCCTCTCCATATGCTACAGAAAGAAATCATTTGAAAAAAAAGAACAAGTTCAATTTCATTGGAAGCTGTTTAATACTGCAATTCATCTTCATTCGTTTACACAATGGGTTCATTTGAAGACCTAAGTCACACCAGCAAACCAACTCAAAACCAATTCTAAACTGACTGAACCTTGCCATTCGGGGTAATGTTATTTTATTCATTGGTCGGCTGCCAGTTGTGTTGGTCCCATAAGTGGCATCGGAGTATAAACATTTATAACTAAAAGGGCCTGAAACCAAGCCTTGCTGTACTACCTGATTATTCCATGAAGCAGCCCAAATCTGTGATACGCTTTCAAGTATAGGAGGGAAAGAATGACAATCAATTAAATTCCTAAAATAATCGAAAATATTCTTTGTAAATATACCAGAAACTATTCTTTGTATTTTAACACAAAAAATAATCAGACACAGAGTTAATTTTAAACTTTGGGCACTTTGAAGACAGTCGTAGACTACTCACCATCTTCATACACATTCTTGATAGCTTCAATTGAGCTGTTCGTTCTCGTACATAGAATCTCAATCAGTACTTCCTCATTGGTGCCCAGACCCTGGCAATAAGAGTGACATTGAATTGATATTATTAAGAGGTCAGTGACAGAAAAAAGAATCATACTGGCAGGGAATCTCACATTTACAGACACAAATCAAAACAGAGCTACGGTAAACAACAATAAGTTTTTGTTAACCCCTACCATGACGTGGACGGCAAATCCCCCCAAAATATTGAGGGTTGAACATTTTGTTTAGGCTCAGAATTGCTTGAAAATTCTTCCTCAAACAGAAACAATAAAATGTTTATTCTTATGCAATATATCTTTGCTCAGTTTGGTCAAGAAAAATCGCATTAAAAGTTAGTATTTAACTCTTGAAAATTTGTTTTTGACAGTTGCTCAAAAATCTGCTGGCATGGAAGGAGTTAAGGTGTCTTTCTATCACAGTAACGCCAGTGTCTCATCAAAGGTTTAAGTTATAATGTTCTTGAATTTACTGTTAAGCAATACATGCCCAAAACATGTAATTCAAATTCGGAAAAGTATTACTAGGGGAAAATGGAATATAATCAAAAAGATAATTTGATTCTCAAATCATTATTGGAAGAATCCATCGTTTTATAGATTAATATTAAACTAAAATAAGAGTGGTGCACATCCACGTCTCTTACTTTGACTGCCTTGTTGAGTTGATGAGCATCGTACTGAGCAGGGGTCTTCATTAGTCCTTGTACTACATCCAGGAGTTTACCACTCAGCTCACTCTTGAGCTCCTTCATCAGATCCTAATTAGGAAGAGAGAGATATGATGCAGGTTTACACATTTTCTACCTATTTTTTAAATCACAGATGTCTTTAAAGTCTTGAACATTCCATGTAAATTTGGTATGATCCTATCAAAATCAATTTCCTTCATAACAAGAATTAAGAAATGATCTTTAAAGCCGGTTTATAATTTTGGCAAGGCTGCTGTGAACTTGTTTTTGTTTTGTTTTATATATTATGCGAAATGCTAAACAAATGAGGTGTGAAATATAATTGATATACAGCAGTCAATTCTCCCTTTAACAATTTTTGATAAATGTAGTTCTTTCAATAACCCTGTTCCTCTGGAACCGGGAGGATTCTGTATTAGACAATGGGAATGAGGGAATTCAGTAACCAGCGGATTAACAATAAAGGAAGACTTACCTTTCCAAACATCTGTTTAAACTGTTTGGCAATTTTCTGCCGTTGGTCGTTTGATCGGTAAGCGAGGACGTCAATGATTGCTTGCTCATCGGTACCTGAAATTCAACAGGATGGAGAACGTAAATAGAGATAACAGTAAACATGCACTTTTGATTTTTGTTTGGTCCATTTTGATGAGAGTTTCTAACTTTATCTCCATGCTTTTGCAGGAGTATGTTCGTTACAAAAATTGCAACAAACTTTGGAAACATTGGTCTTCTTGACATCAGTTCAACCAAGGGTTTTGCCACAGCCCTTCCGGCCTGCATTATTTTTTTCTACGGCACAGATTGGGGCTTTTTTTAAAGGGGTCTAGATTTACAGACTAATGCGTCAAATTGCTCATAATACGGTTCATTCCGTCAAGACTAGTCGGCATGAATATTCATGGAAACGAACTGTAGGGATATGATAAAACGAGCAAGGCCATTGAGCAGCTGTTCTGTGTGGCGCAATCGGATAATCTGGTGTGCTATCGATGAAAGGGAGTTCGAATCTCGGCAGAGGAATATATTGCGAAATTTTCTTTTGCTGATTTAAAAATAAGGTGAAACTGAGTAAGAAAATACAAGTCCGATATTTTGTAGTCTCTTTCAAAGTTGAAACATGACTAGTCTCACGTGCAGACACTATTCAGAAGGGAAAGAACGTACTTCCCATAGGCTCAACACGCACCATGCCCCAATCTGTGCCGCAGAAAAAAATAATGCTTCCAGCCAAAACAAACAAACATCCCTTTTAAAAATTACCAAAATTACCTACAGACAGGGGAGTTTTCAAGAGAGGAGACAGATGTCCTAGTATCATAATCATCACATAATACACCAATACTATTTTCAGAGCTGCCAACACTGAAATTCAACAATCAGGGAGATTTAGGGAAATTTTATTAGAAATCAGGGAGATGTCTGTTAAATGCATACAACCTAATGGCAATAATATGTCCATAATCAGGAAGATTGTTTGATAGGAGGCATTTAAACTGGTTAATAAGTGTCCGATTTCAGGGAGTCTCCTGCGGAATCAGGGAGACTTGGCAGCCCTGTTTTCTCCAAACAGACATGGGCAAACTCACCTAATCCTTTCATAGCTTTCCTGAGCTTCTCAGCGTCATTCTCTGGGTTGAACTTTGACACAGGGACAACTGTTCCCTTATCCTACATGATAAGACACAAACAGTGTGGACAATACATTAATCATTATGGATATTACATTTGCGATAATTTGCACCCAACATCAACACTTATCATTACAAGTGTTATATAACTCCATTTGGACAATTATTGTGTAAATAGAAATTGTGTCCTCACTTTCGGAGATGTGTTTTATTATTTGATTTGATAAGGTATATTAAAAAACACTGCAGCTATAATCTTATACAAACTGAATTAACAGATGAAAAATACACACATAAAAAGAGTCCATGTTATAAACAATCAAAATAAATAAATTAATAATCAAATAAATGGCCAGGTCGTAGGGTGTGTACCCCTTGTTTATGCCAAATTAATTACGATTCAACCACATTCATGATCATATAAAAAAAACGTTCAATAAGATCTTTCATTGGTCTTAAAACATCACACTATTTTTTTTTTATACATGTAGATTAACCCACCTTAGGTAGTTTCTCTTTATATCTCTTGCTCTTCCTCCTCGGTTTCTCCTCCTCCTCGCTTTCATCCTCACTCTCTGTCCCCTTCCTCCTCCCTTTCTTTCCTTTATCCTTCTTGGAATGTGTCATCTTGTTCAGCATGTCCTGCCCCATGCTGGAGGTGAAGAGAGCCACGATGGAGGAGTAACCGTTGGCAACGGCCAGGTCATAGGGCGTGTCTCCCTTGGCGTTCTGGACCTTGGGGTTGGCGCCGGAGTCGAGGAGGGCCTCGATGGCCTCCTGGCCGTCCGGCCCGAGAAGGACAGCTTCGTGGAGAGCTGCGTTTCCCTTCCTGTTAAGATGAAACGTAGGTACATGTAGGATGATGAAGAGTTACTGATACTGGTGTCCCAAACATGGTGTCAAAGCCACAAAGCTGGCAGGCAAATTACTCTGGATGCTATGAAGCATATTTGGACTGGTATTATATGTTTCTCTATCTCCACATCTGTCTTCCTTCACCTCCCTATATTTTCACCTCTCTTTTTTTAGCCTAGACCTACCTTTACAGTGTATTTTTGTTAATCGGTATATACATTTCATCTATCTGGTTGTACATCACCACATCTTCCCCCCCCCCCAAAAAAAAAAAAAAAAAAATCTCTATTATGAGCCTACATGTACTCTGCCTGTATCCTTCTGTCATCTCTGACCCATAAAGTACCGGTAACATATATTCCCCAATCTATCATGATCAAGGTTCTATAAAACATGCTCTGGCCAGAATTGCTTTGCGGTCAATTTCCTACATGTAACTGCAACTCCAGATCAAACAATATACCAGGCCCTAACACCACCCCTGACACTAATCTTTTACAAAATAAGACCCGAAGCAGATGTTGCCGAAATCTTTGTCAGGTCACAATGATGTTACCTTGCCGGTGTCTTTCTGTTAATCTCTGCCCCTGCATCTGCAAGTACCGGTATGCATTCCACCTGGTTGTTCATTGCAGCATATACGATGGCTGGCACTCCATCCTTAGTCTCACAGTTAGGATCAGCTCCCTGTCAGGGACAAAATGGTATTCAGTTTATAGGTCTTTCCTCAAATCAGACCAACAAAAAAGACTATCGTAACAGAACATCATAGCTATAAGTAATAAAAATTCTTCTTTCGCAGAACTTTCTAGTCACAAGTCGCTTTTACGCTTATTCAGAGTGCTTCTTCTTCTTCTTCTCTCGTATGTCATCCACATCAGTCAAAATTGGCAGTTACTGAGGTAGGTGGCCAGGTCTGGGTTGTCTACCTCTGTGAGTGGGCATGGGGGTCTCATCACAGGACACTCATTCAACATGTACATGGGTTTGTACTTGTCCACATGGGCAGAGGTCAGAGTCTGTGATTCCCCATCTTTTCATGGTTGCTGCATATCGGCCAAAACCAGACCGCAATCATTCAGAGTGCAATGCCGTTGCTTAAAATTTCAGTATCTCATTACTGAAGTCATAATATTTGGAGCTAATAAACAATGCATTGAATAACAGGATACTGGCATGTATTCTCAAACATAAAAAGCAAAAAAAAATTGTGTGATTGGTACCCTTAACCCGTTAAATACTGAATCCTCTCCTTCCCAGTGGTTTAATACAGGGGCCACCCGGCTCCAGGAGGCATTGGGTTAAAGACTGTCCTTACCTCATCCAGCATGTCTTGCACAACATCAGTATTGCCGTCTCCTCTAGGTCCTAACTCTCTGATCATCTGCTTCTCCTCAGGCTGTTAGTAAAAGAGAAACTGACATTCATTCATACAGCACAATAAAAAAAAACATCAACAATGGTATTCTGAAAACTATGTTATCTTTTATGTTAGTGTAACTATGTTCAAAGTTCAAAGTTCAAAGTTCATTTCTTTACACTGATCATTAAGAAATACACAACACTTACAATGATTACAATTACAAATACATGTACAATAACATACATACAAAAGAACATATATCCAAACAAAACATGAGAGTGAATCCCTTGTAAAAAAGTACCATAGTACCCATGGTAATTTGACGGTAATTTAACCAAATTAACATCAAATCATGCAGAGTACTAGATCAACTTACCATGATTTGATGGTAATTTGGTCAAATTACCATGGATACTATGGTACTTTTTTACAAGGTAAAGGAAAGAGTTTAAAGGAATAAAGTCCTTATACATCCCTGATGTATATAAATTGTCATTTTCATTAGGGCAGGTCATTGGTTAATGCCTGCGCAAAGCTGGTTGGCTATGTTAAGACAGACACCTGCACAAGCACCAGTAATGAGTGTTTAATCTGCACAATTTCAATTTGTTAAGACAATTAACATACTTTTCAATGACATAAAAGACAGCATAGTATTCAGAATACAGCCCCAAATCATTACATATCAACATACTGAACTAACAAATATTTATTTGATTTATGAAATATGGAAATATGAAAATAAGTATCGAGTCATCAGATTTCACAATATTAAACTACAACTTGTATATGTATAACACCAAACGTCAAAATCTGAATTAAATATTAAACAATAAAAATTTAATTATTACCGTCAATCTGTCCTCTTCTGCTTTCTTCTTAGCAGCCAATCTCTTAGTAAGTGGTTTCTTCTTCCGGGTAGTTGCTCCATAAGGAGAATCTAAATAAAAAGATAATGGAATAAACCAGAAACAAGTTGGTGGGTGTGCAGGTGTCATTGTATTCTCACAGAGGTGTATGAATCAAAGATGGAATTATTTTATGCCGGGGGTTTATCGTCACCGTCTGGACAACTTGACTCGAGTTTTGAACCAAGCCTGTCAGATTTGGCTTGTACGCAAAGACAGGATGCTGACCACTGGACCAATTTCACATCCGATCTACAGAGTACCTTCTTTATTTGTCACTGGTTTATTCATGTACATTTCTATTTTTAATCATCTTTTTTCAAATTCTAGTTCTGCTTCCAATCATGATTGTCTCATTGCATGTAGTGTACGTTGAGTGAAAAGATAGTATATCATGCATGCTACAAAATGGTGCGACTTTGTCTCCGTTAATTTCAGATCTACGTGTATATACCCTGTGGGATTACACAAAGTATTTTCGAGCTCGGTCAAGTTGCTGACAGCTTAGAGTTACAGATTCTCTAAAATTACATGATTGTCTTACCAGATTCGCTCTTGCTCTTTGCACTGATAGCATCTAAAAAGACAGTGAGGACAAACAAAGTAGATAAAAGCAATATTTTCACAATGAAAACAGGACTATTTTCCCCACATTGCCCCAAAATCTAACATCTCCATATCTTGCTTTGGGGGTTAAACGTTGGAATACAATTCAAAACCATTTTTTATCGGGACATTACAAACTTTTGTTTCAAGATGTACAATAAAGAAATCAGATACAAAGAACAGGTTGTATCTCCGAAGAATTCGAAGCGAGTTATTCAGATATATAAATAAGCGTTAACTACAAAACAATCCATTGAATGTACAGTGATTCCTTCCATGAAGGCAGAGGTGAAAGGAAAATACCAGAGAAGTAGAAAAGTACATAAAGATATGAATCACACACAAAGGGTTATTTCATTTCTATTAAGGAATGCTTTGTCTCATTAAAAGCCAGCTTAAACTCACGTGGCATTCCCTTTAACCCTATTCCTACTGGGGGGGGGGGGGGGTCAATTTGACCCCCCTCGACATTTTGCGCGATAATTCTGTAACGCGCAAAGATTTTGCCGCGCCATTTCATGACTTTTTTCTTTGAAGTCTCCTGCATATTTTGAGACCAAATTTGCGATGTCCGGGTAGACCGTTCTGAAATTACATAATGTTTTGTACATGCACGTCGGCCCCAAAACAGCTCAAATTTGTGATTTTGTGTGCAAATCCAATGCAAATTCTGTTTTGGGGTTAAATTGATATTAATTAGATTATTTCAAATTTAAATCATTGAAATTAATTTATTCTAATGTAAATAAGCTTGAAAAACTGTCCCCAACAAATTTCGGCAAAAAAACAATAGAAAACAAAAGATCGAAAAAACAATAAAATACATAAGAAATTAGCAAAACAATAAAAAACATAAGAAATTAATTTTGATTGTGGATTTTTTTTGCAAGGAAATTGTTCAATGTGTCTTGAGGAATACTGACACAAAAAATTAGCGTTCTTTCAGCCTTTTTTATGGAGTTACAGGCAAAAACATAAATTCATGCATAAATTTGCATAATTAATTAATTAAAACTAGAAAATCAATAATTTTCTTAAATTTAACTTTATAATCTTGTAGCTTACATCCGGCTCTATGTTCAGGCAAAATTTCGCGGCAATCGCGCGATCAGCGGCCGAGATCTGAAGGGGGGTCAGATTGACCCCCCCCCCCCCAGTAAAAACAGGGGGTCAAATAGCCCAGTTGGAATAGGGTTAACCATTTCAGGACAGGAATTTATTTCAGGGCAAAATTGATCACATTTTTTTCTTCAAATTGGAAACAATAATATATTTCTTGTAGTGCTACATGCTTCTAATAAGGTGTAATGTCTATGAAAACAATATACATGGTTAAGGATTTTGTCAAAAGGTTGAACAAAATTGATGAAATAACAATGCTTTTGAACTTCTCAATGTGTTGCCAATTTTAAGGATTTTAAAGCTCTGAATCAAAAGTTATCGAGCCAAACCACAAAATGTGGTCAACTGTCTTGAAAGGGTCAAGGATATGTTGACCTACCTTGTCTAGCTACTTGTGCTCTGTTTCCTCTGACTGGAGGGTTAGAACCCCTAGACTCCAGACTAATGGTCACTGTGACGTCCACTCCATCATCTTCAATACTCGCATATGTGATCTGAGATCATAAAATGGATCAAAAGAGACAAACAATTTAAAGATAAAGTAGAGTGATCTGGTCATGCAAGTACATTGTGAAAGAAACTGTCTCAAAGCAAGTGGGAAAGGTTGATCATGTCTACAAAAAAAATTGTTATATACTGTGAGGTTTTGGAATCATCAAAATGATAAGAAAAATGACCCAATCTCGCTGAAAAGTACACAGAAAGGAGTGTATGGGACTGCACACAGAAGTGGCATGATTGTTTGGCCCAAACATTTGAGCTATTTCTCGCCATATTTTTCGCATATGAGAGCATTTGAAGAGCTACTCTTTTCATAGGACATTTCATAGGACATTTGTAGTATTATATTCTTCAAAAGCTCACAAATTATTTGAACCTCTCCCAGAATTCTACCTTCTCTTTACATGCAATAGGTCAATAAGCCAATGTCGCATCCATTGCATCAAAATAACTCTAGATTTCTAGAAGAATTAACATTTACTGTTATGTCCAACTCAAGCATAAATAATCTATGCTAGGTAAAGGAATGGAAGACAGAGAAAATATATTTGAAGGCCATATAATCTACAGCACATTTATTAAGCGATGAGACAAGTTAAACATTGGATGACACATAACATTTGAAAAAGACCCCCAGATTTAACAATTATCCTCTTCAGATTCAGATATAATTGCAGGACTTCCTTTAGAAATTTCAAATGATTCCCTACATACTGTTTGAAATAAGAATTCAGAGTTACTGGATCTCAAGATCGTTTAAAATTCAGATGCACACACCTTGCCCATCTTAGGTTTTCCAACGCCAGCTCTGAACTCGGCATCCCGTTGTGAGAACGCCTCCAGGTGAGCCGCGATGTGGGCAATCTGCCGCTTCCAGTACCCCTTGCCTGGGCTGACGTCCGTCAGCCTCGGCTTCTCCTGGATGGGGCCTGTCCCCGTTGCCATGGTGACCTGCTCCCGGACCTGGCGAACCGCCTCCACGTCCTGGGGCGAGCGGATGGCCTGCTCGTGGGTGGGGTAGAAGAGGCCGACGGTCTGGGTGGCAATGGACTGGTTGAGGACTGCAGGGAGGGGCACACTGACGGGTCTCCAGGCTTCCTGGTTGTTGTAGCCAGCCATAGCCTACAGGTATGGATGTGAAGGAGAGAGAAATAGAGAGATAGGGAAAGCAAGAGAAAGAGATAAAGAGAATGAAAGAGAGGAAGGAGAGAGTGAGGGGAGAGAAACAGAAAGAGAGGGGGGAAAGAGGAGATATATAATGGTCAAACGTGCCAACATTGAAATTCAACAATCAGGGAGATTTAGGGAAATTTTATGAGAAGTCAGAGAGATGTCTATTAAATGCATACAACCTATTGGCAATAATTTTTCCATAATCAGGAAGATTGTTTGAAGGAGACATTTAATCTGGTTAATAAGTGTCCGATTTCAGGGAGTCTCCTGCGAAATCAGGGAGACTTGGCAGCCCTGAATGGCATGTCATTTATTTTTGAAGTCAGTTGTATAAACAAGTACAAGGTATGTACAATATCTGCATAATCATGAATAAGTTAACATGACTGACTGAATAATTCCATAATGGTATTCATAATAATGGGTGCCTGTATCCCCCTTACGATTTGAAATACTAAAACAGCAAGCGTATTCAAATCATTGCATCGTACATAATTTCATATCTTAGTTATCCATTTTAAACACCTGGGGAGCGTTTCATCAAGCGTTTTGTCAGTGATTTTTACCGACAACTGTTATAAGCTGCTGAAATCCTTGCATCTGATTGGCTGAGAGTAAATTTGTCAGTAAAAATCACTGACAAAACGCTTGATGAAACGCTCCCCGCAAATGCTCCCCTGGGAAGGTTTTTACAAAAATCATTGTGTCGTTAACCTGTTGCCTCCGGTAACCGGGTTGTCCCAGTATTAAGCCTATGGGAATGAAAGAATTCAGTATTTTAATGGGTTAATATCAAAGTAGGTTTATATCACTTACATCAACGACGACGGGCGGCTGAACCATAGCTGGTCCTGAACCGACAGACTGACGCATGGAGGCCTGACGAGGGCTCGTCTGATGCATGTGATAGCTCAAGGCAAAACATGAATTTGTCATTCAAGTGTTCCAATGAACAAAAAATATTTTACTCTGTATATTGGGGGTTCCATGTCACTGTACTATATTCAAATTATGAGCTTCAAATGTTGATTCTAGAAAGAGATATTTGCAAGTTGAAATACACTCCCAATAAATACAGCAGTCACTTGTGAGGAGACTACGCGACACACATGGATGCGCTCGCATAGAATAATGGCCTGCGCGGAACCGAACTCAAAGTTGGGCTCTCCGCGAGGGGGGCTTTATGTTTTCCCTCATTTTCTTCACACTCCTTAACCATTAACCCATACAAGGCCAGGTGAAGTGTTTTGAGGTTGAATTTATACATTCTAACTGTTCACTAATTACTTTTTGAGGCGTTTGGTACACTTTAATGATTAATCTGGAATTGTGGGAAAGGTAACACACATTATGAACATTATGGCCCATATTCTGAACTCCGGTTTAACTTAAACCATGGTCTAAATGTGTGGTTTAACTATGGGCAGCCAAATGTGACACAAACCTCTAACAGTAGATATTCAATTTATCAGCATTTTTGGTTCTCAAACTTTTAAAAAACCGTGTCGGAATGCTAAGTACAATAGTTTTCTTGACCATTAAAGCATGAGACCAGAATTCAGTAAACATAAGGAACATACAGTGTAAACAAAGTTTTGACAATTTTGGCTACCCATAGTTAAACCACAGATTTAAACCATGGTTTAACTTAAACCGGAGTTCAGAATACGGGCCTATGTGAATTACTACAATCATTAATAAAGAGTAAATCACAGAAAATCATTTAACTCTAATTGATAATATAGTAGTCTCATCACCTGAATGGGTTTGACAAAAATCTGCCCATTATTGTGTGATACACAGTCAAGACTACAAGCTCAATTTCTTTACTCATAACTCAGCGATTACTGGTACATATTTTCTGCCATATTGTCTGGCACTCATCTTTTATTTCTAGTCCTCAACTTTCAATCTAAGTTAGGAATGCTTTTGTGAAACTGAATATTTTATCACTCCCCTACTTTCAGGGGAGCGTTTCATCAAGCTCTTTGTCAGTGATTTTTACTGACAAATTTGCTCTCAGCCGATCAGATGCAAGGATTTCAGTAGCTTATAACAGTTGTCGGTAAAAATCACTGACAAAAAACACTTGATGAAACGCTCCCCTGATACTCACTGGAAAAAGTAGTCGGGGTTCTGGTTCATGTTGTTCTGTGGCTGTGGAGTGGGACCTACCCAGCCATTATACGGCATGCTCCCCTGCAATGGCTGTTAAATGAGAAAATCAAAAGAAAAATAATTTCATAAGGCATGCACATGATGATTATAACACAAGAATATCTATGCACTCCTGTAAGGCATCATTGAGGGCTGTCCCATACATGATGCAGTCAAATGCCTCCAAAGAAAACGCAGCAGCAAAATAAAGTGGCATAAGCATAGCCTGCTTCACTGTTCTGTATCTTTAAAAAATACAGATAAGCAAGTATGCTCAGCTGAGTATTTTTCCTGCAGCTACCTTTTTTCACCCCACATGCCATTCATTTATACGTAAAAAAGGTTTTTATTTGGCCCAGTTTTGTTATTTTGTCAGTGGTTTCCAATCATATGTCATGCGTGGACATATCTTTGAATTGTACTAAGCAAAAACAGCAACGAGAACAGAAAAAGATTAGATTTGGAAGTTCGGAAAGAGTTCTGGAAAAAAAAAATACAACATGGGGAAATTTCCCCATTTGGGTAGGAATTCCCCAAAAGAGCTCCAGTGTTGTTGTCGTTGTCACTAGTCATGAAATTGAGCACAAACGACGATCACATGGTATATAGAGTCCAACCTGCTTGAGCGACCACCTGTATAGAAAGACCACCAGTCTATAAAGACCATAATTTTTGTTACCCTTGAAAAGTGTTTCTCATTGAAGCGTGTATATTAAAGGAACCTGTACATAAAGACCACCTGCTCATAAAAGCCGCTTTTGTCTCCTTGAGTGGTCTTTATAGACAGGTTTCACTGTATTTCCACAAACTATGAACCTTCTTGGACATTTAACCCCTTCCATGCCACCAGGTTTTTGAGCAATTGTCAAAAATGAACTTTCATTAGTTAAATATTAACTTTTAATGAGTTTTTTTCTTGAGCAAACTGGGCAAAGATGTATTGCATAGGAATAAACTTTATATTGAAGGTACAGGTTTCTGTATGAGGAAGAATTTTCTGAGCCTAAACGAAATGTTCAACACTCCAACATTTGGGCGGGATTTGCCGCCCACGGCATGGTAGGGGATAATAGGACTTACCATAGATGACCTTGCGAGAGCCATACTGCCATTAGTTTGAATGGTTTCCAAAGGACCAGAACTGTTCAAAGAATTCTGTGATTCACATCAATATAAAAAGAAAAACTGGTGTTTAACGCCCTTGTATAGTATAGTAAGTCAAACAAATTTATTGCCAGACTTCTTGGATATTTGTTAACCCATTGCCCGTGGGAACCGGGTAGACCCTGTATTAAATCTATGTGAATGAGAGATTTCAGTAGTCTAGGGGTTAATACCAAGATACTAACAACTCTATGATAATGTAAAGTTTTTGTTCCTCCACATTAGAATTATCAAACAGCTGAGAGGTGAACAAAATGATTTACACTCTGGCCAGGGCCCCGTTTCATAAAACTTGTTATCAGTAACAACTGCCACATTTCCATGACAAATCTGCTCTCAGCCAATCAGATGCAAGGATTTCAGGAGCTTATAACAGTTATTGCAACTTGTCATTGATGACAAGTTTTATGAAACAGGGCCCAGGGATCTAAATCTAATCTTGTGACCGAAGAGTGTAAAACCAACGGATAGCTATGTGTGCACAACTTGGTATGAACCTCTTTGACTTTGCAGGATGGCGAGCTAGGCATAGACGTCGTTGAGCAGTAGCCTCAATTGGGAGTTCCTTGCCCAATTTTTACACTAAAGCTCATCAGAACATTTTTTTTTAAACTCTTGCAAATGCATCTGTTTATACAGGAAGACCAATATGACACCATACACAACAAGTTTCATTCCAGTATCGCTTTTGCTACCATAAGTTTGAAAACTATCGTTAAAGACAAAGGTGAGTTCTGGTCATGAGTTTACATTGTGAAAAAAAACTTGTCTCAAAACAATTGGGGAAGACTGACTATATAGCACATAAGAATTGGTGTGTGCTGCAAGATTTTGGAATCACCAAAATGAGAATAAATTGACTCAATCAAGTTGAAGGTCACATGCACTGCACACAGAAATGTGTATATGGGACTACACACAAATGTTAGGCCCAAACATTTCAGCTATTTCTCATTATATATTGAATATGAGGGCACTGAAGAACAATCCTTTTCAGGGGATATTTTCTAGTATGTTAATCTTCCAAACTGACATAACGAGAATGAGAAAGCTCACAAGTTACTTTTTACCTTTCCCACACCTCAACCTTCCCTTTATCCTTTCAAGACAATTGACCACATTTTGTGGTTTGGTTCAATAACTTTTGATTCAGAGCTATAAAAAATATACCAGATGCATGAGCAGAAAGAGCAAAGATTTCTGCACACACTGTGTCCATTGTTGTTGCATTTTAAAAGGAGAATAAGTCTTAAAATCCTTAAATTGGCAACACATTGAGAGGTTCAAAATCACTGGGGTTTTTTAAATCAAAGTTGACCATTTTTTTCAACTTAAAGTTGCTAACCATGCATATTGTTTTTAACGCCTTGGTGTGTAAGATCAGCCGCACCGCTAGCGGTTGAGCTAGAAGTTTGCGTGTGCGGTGAAAGTACGTTCGAGTCTCCTTTCTGTACACACTTTAGGTACATACACAGTGCGGAGTTCCAGGAACAGCAAAAATAATACAATATGAGTGTGAAAGTATGAGTGATAATGAATACATGTGCGCAACATATAAGACGAATAGTGCATAATCAGATTTCTTCAAATCCGTAGTTTAGAGGGGAAATCCGTACTGGTTGGCAGCTCTGTTAGCACTAAAAGAAAAATATCACTCTTGCCAATTTGAAGAACAAATTGTGATAATTTTAGCCCTTAAATAATTTCTGTCATGAACTTACATGGAGTGATCTACGGGATCGTCTAGAATCCATGATGAAGCTCTGATCATCATCCTCCTGGTTCTCATCGTTGTCGGGGGAAACCCAATCAACGATGAAGGTCTTACTGTTCACATGACTTTCACTTCGGCCATCACTGTCATGGAATGGATGTACATGTAAATGATAATAACAATAAATATTATCAGTAGAAATAATGCCTAGAATAGATGTAGATGTAGGAATAGCGATAACTGTAAGTCCAATTTAAAGTATTTCCTTGTTCTTACCCGTTTCTTTTTTATCCAGTCACCACCTTTTTAAAATTAAATAACGATGGCGGTGAGGTGAGGAAACTTAGACGATGAGGTCAGAAAAATGATTAGCATAATGCCACTTTCACTTCTTGTAGCAAATGGATAAATGGAATTCAATGAGAAAATTGGTGTTTAAATTGACCGTACAGTTATATCCCAGGGGGGGAAATATTTATCAAATAAAGGGGAACACACTAATCCTCCTCATTCAAACACATCCAGACAAGATACTAGAAATCATAAACAAAATGGAAAAAAAATCATTACAGTAAACTTCATGAATTTCGCTAAAACGGTTGTAATTAACAATTCTGTAACACAAAAGTCTCTGGTATTACAGTCATCTTAAGATTATCAGTCCGGGCCCTGTTTCATAAAACTTGTTATCAATAACAAGTCACAGAAACTATTATAAGCTACTGAAATCCTTGCATTTGATTCGCTGAGAGCAAATTTGTCATAGATTTGGGGCAGTCGTTATTGATAACAAGTTTCATGAAACAGGACCCTGCTCGTTACCCAGACACAGCTATGGCTTTAATGGTCCTCTTCCCTGGGTTAAGCAGGAACGGTCCCTTGTATTTGATGGTGTTCTTGTCTTTACGTGCAAACGGGTCTGGTTTGCTGCTATTAGTACTGAAGTAGATGCTTGCATTGCGAGTGGCTATTCAAAGATAATACACAGAGAGAAATGTCATGAAATACAGTGATATGTCGTTTTGACTTAACCCTTACTGTACTGAGCTAATTCAAGCACCTCTCTGACTGGAGAGGGGAGAGGGGGGAGGGGGGGGGGGGGGGGGGGGGGGTCTTGAGAATCGGATAAAGAACACAAATCTATTGTTATTTTTATCTCATTTTAAATCATTTTTTTTTCATTTGATAATAACATTTATGCAAATTATATGCAAAAATATACATTTCAATTAATAATCAAGTAAAGAAAGGCTTTGGAGATGTGGAACGTTTGCAAAATAATATGTTCCATTTATATAGCGCAGCTACTATATGAATATACTGCGCTTAATACAAAGTATTACATTATTACCCCGGCTTTAGCCGAGCTGCCATGATAGGCGCTAAAGCATTCAAGGATTTTCTTCCTACCGGGTACCCATTTACTTTACCTGGGTGGAGAGTGGCAAATGTAGATGAATGTCTTGCCAAAGGACATTAGCGCCGTGGCGGGATTCGAACCGCGAACCATGTGAGCCACAGTCCGGTGACGTATCTACTAGACCACGACACCTCCCCTTTCCGCTTAACACATCATCACAAATAATTTTCAAATGGTCTTGTGGGCGGCAGGTGGCCCATGGGCCGCGTAAGAACCCACAAAATAAATTTTAATAAATTCTGTTTACAAACCTGATTTGATTTCAATGAGTGTGTTCGTGTCAATCTGACTACTCGTCTGACCGGTCAAAGGCACCCTCAGTGGAGTAATGGTTGGAACGCAAACAGCTCCTGCAGATGGCATTGTGGGATATCACTTCCTCATCAGCAGCCACAGGATGTAAAAATGACTGAATAGGCAATACGTCTGTGAAACTGCAAGAAAAAATAAGGGATGGCAAATAATCAAGATAACAGAGATTCTTGGACTCAGACACTACAGTACAAGGTCAGCCGGGACAACCTCATACAGCAGAGTTCACTGATCTTGCTCCTTTAAGGCTTACACAAGTTTGGAAATATCTTTTACCTATCGTTGGCAGTCAAGGCAGTACAGATTTAATATATGGATTCGAGCACACCACGAAAAGTGGTCATATTGACCACTACGATATATGAATCAAAAAAATAGTTGGTATTTTCTGTCGCATGTACTAAAGGTATGGGGGAAAATAAGATAAATATTTTAAATACTTCCTTTCAAGTTCAGCCCTTAAAAATCTTACTCCTACCTCAAATGGCTGTTAGGAAGAACTTTTGATATTTCCAGCAAAATCCAAAGTCAAATTCATGTCCAAAACCGAAGAAATCCCTGCCGATTTGTTTCACGTTCGCTCGTTGTTTACATACCGCCGATGTCTTAGATTAAAAAGCGGCCAATCATTTTTTTGTCCACAAAAAAACTCTGGATCGCAAGCGCACATCGATCTCTACGATCGCGCACACAGAAAATGAGGACTTTTCCGTGTACGCGATAGGGACAACAAAATTCTTTTGGGGAGTTTTCAGCGCCCACGGCGACCAGGAAATGTACACCATGACTCATTTCTTCTTCTAATTATTTCCTTTCTTTTTCAATGACAATCACAATGTCTGCACTTGCAGCATTTTTGCATTTTCGTTTTCCTAACAATCCTTCTTCATCTCACATCCCACATTTCAATTACCTTCACCCTGACTTCATTATACTCAATGTATCAGTTCTCCGCTCCTTGTAATATTCGTCCGCATCGCTTATGATTGCAAGCTGAATCTCATCATTCAAACATGTCAAACATCATCATCTCTCGCTCATCGAATTCACGAAAGCAGCACAGATATCAGTATGTGGGACTGCGTTAAATGATGCGCTCAGTCAAAACGCTCCACATGACAATACGAATTTTACGATTATATTTCATTCACTTCATCTGAAAAGTACATAAGATTAAATTGAATAGAAAGTCATATAAAGCTCTTACATATAAGTCCGAATCTGTGCCGTAAATGATCGACAATCAACGAAATTGTTTCGGCATGAGCTGTGATTTCACTCCAAAAGCAGACCAATCGCTTTGGCATTCGTGACCTCTGGGTCACATTAGGCTCGTTCAGTTGTATATTTGTGGGTTAGATAAATACGACGTAAGCTATATACACGTCTCGTACATTATTGTGTGTAATAAGTATGAACGAGACTGAATGAAAGGGAAACAAACTTGGGCGTAGCTTAGCAACTGTTTAACAGCGACAGCTAGCTCTGCTCCGACCCATCGTTTACAAATCGGATCTATTGTGGTTAATTAGTCTGTTTTTGAGGATTAAACTCCTAATGTATCGATAATGAACTTTACTGTTTGTTTCATAGTAATACATCATTCATGACAGTTTACAATACATATTATCATAAAGCAGGCATGAACATACATATATATATATTAGGCCTAGCACTAGATCTATATAGGCATGTATATCTCGGCCTCCGAATAGTAAGAATGATTTTATGATTTCAAAACAATAAAATAAACATTTTTGTGTCATTTCCCCCCCCCCCCTTCATTCCTTCCATAGGCACTAATATGTTCCCTTTTGACAACATCAAATCTTTCCAGACGGGGTCTAACCCCCCCCCCCCCCCCCCCCCCCCCCCCCCCCCCGCTCCCTCCACACACTTTTTTTTCTTTTCATAATCTTTTTTAATTCCTTGATTCAGATTTTCAAAATGAATATTACAAATTAAGCATTAATTACACAATATAATGAAACATGGCAATAGAAAATACAAATAATATAATTCCATATATAGCATGCCATTCATAAATAAACCACTAACTGAACAAAGTATATAGATTAAAATCATAGGTGACGAATTAAAGTATATAGGGCAATTGTAACAATGAATATTTTTTTAAGCCGTTTGTAATATTATCTTCTATGTCCTCCTTCCGTCCAACATTCAAAATAAGACCATTTATTTAGAAGTAGACTTTCTTTGTTGGGGGCGTTCCTTTTTTGGATCATTCATTCGGGTTAATGCACATTATTTTTTTCTGATTTTCCATCTAAACCAACTAAAACACACACACATCTCCTTTGTCCCTCTCTCTCTCTTTCTCTCTCTAGATATATATATATATATATATATATATATATATATATATATATATATATATATATATCTCCCACTTTCTTTAGCAAGCCTACATCTCTCTTTCTTGTCACTCTTTTATCATCTCTCCCCCCTCCCCCTCTCTCTCTCTCTCTCTCTCTATCTCCCTCCCTCCCTAATCTAGCATCCTCCACACACCCGTCTCCCTCCAAATCAATATGACATCTTTTGTGTGAAAGCACTCCCTATACAAGGGTCAATAAAGTTCGCCCCAAACATGTCACAGTAGGACTGGTGGGACGAAGCCGCACACATATTCTATATTTATCTTCTTTCATCTTTTTCTTTATTCGAAGTTTGTGTACAGTCGTCAAGGTGTGCGCTACCGAATTGGTTATACATGTATACAAGGAAGATACCAGCAGATACCAACATTGCGTGTTTATTTGGATTGGTCTATGTCCATTTCACAAGTAATTAGCGAGAGGTGTCCAAATGGACAATGTGGATGATAGTTTGTGTGTATATATATGCTTCAGCGAGACAGCTACATAGTTGCCTTATGTTAGGCGTCCGACCGGTAGCAGCTGAGACATCAAAAGAACACTGGCAGAGTTTATCAAACTGGAGTAAGTTTTATCACATTTTTACAGCTCAATATCTATTGAAAATAGATAAAATTATGTTGATATTAAGCATCATTACATTTTGGGCACCAATAAGCCCCAAGTCAAGTGTAGAGGCTGCTCGAATGCTGTGCTTGTATGATGATAGACCCCTTATAGTTAAAATATCAAATGGTAAAGTGTATCTTCAGATTATGAAAACAAATTATTTTACAATTATTCAGATTACATATATACGTTGAAATGATTTACAATGATAGTACATGATAAGAATGGAGAAAATATTGCCATATGATAATGAAGAAAGATGAAATGGGCGAAGAATTGAATGGAAAGGGAAAGAGAAAAGTAACTGAGTTGTCATATATGATGTTTATTGATCTGTGTTTGCATTAACAAAGCACCCCGATTCCTCCCTAGACATAATGGTTGTCGAGTCGATCAATGTTTTATTGATCTCTGAAAAGTTATAGCTAGGGCATCATGTCTATGATATAATGTTATCAGGGTGGTTTGTGGAGGAAAGAGAATGATGAAAGAGGAGGATGCGCTCCTAGATGCATTTGATTATTGTATGCAGTGGCGGAATTCATTATCAGTTATAAATATATTTGTATTTTTACTGTTATAGAAGAGTGTACATTCAATCGCTATACTAGTTTACATGCAATATTTGTGTATATTGTCTAGTAATTTACTATCCTGTAATATTTTATGTAAATATGTATATAACAAATTTGGTATCCCTAATGTCTTTCTTAACTGAGCCTAAGTAGTTTCTATACTTTGTTTATGAAATCTCATAAGTATATGACATTAATTACGAGGATACCAAATACTTTGTATATATGTTTATGCATATTCTTATTTATTTTTTGTTGCTGTTGTGAGTTTATATTCATGATTTGTGTTTTTTTTTACTATTGTTTCTTATTATTGTGAACAGGGCCTCATGGAAGACCACCACTATTGGTAATAATGAGTCACCCTGTCTAAATATCAAAAATAAATAAATAAATAATAAATAAATAAACTACATTGGGCCCCCTCCCCCTCCCCCCCCCCCCTTTGATGCACAATCAAAAACATTTTGTCCCCTTTTATGTGTATTTTTACGGCCCTGTGCCCCTATTTTACAAAAATCTTGATCCGCCTCTGATTGTATGCGTGCGTGGGGGCGACTGTAGTGGCGTATCCAGCACAAGATTTAGGAGGGGGTACACCCTCATCCCCTTTTCAATTAAGGAAGGAATTAATAGTATTGCAATTGTAGTAGCAGCAATGTGTGCTTCAGATTACAGGGTAATAATTTGGATATTTTTAAGTGACTCCCAAGCGATAAGGTGCCAGCGCCCCCATTTTTGCAATTTCTGGATATATGCCACTCTAGAAATCGACATGGTTTGAAAATAAACAAATTTTATACTTCGGTGGGACTATTTTGTACTAATGCTCATATAAAGCGTTCCAACATTTTTGCAAATGGTCGGGGCGGAATGTATGACATATTTGTTTGAAACGCCTCCACAGTTCATTGAAATTCGCGAGAAAAAACAAATCTAAACAAAATAATGTGCTCCGAATATGCCGAGAAGAGGTAAAATAATTTCCTCAAACACACCATATTCCCAAGACTTCTGCTCCTAAGTTTTCTTCTTCTAAACTCTGCTCGAGAGGTTGTGTCATCCTACAGTTCGGATAGCAAATATTTCCCCCATAACTTTGCTGATTATTGTGGCAATTTTACCTCTTTAACTTAACTTAAAGATCTTCCAGTTTGAGATGATCTCATTTCATTGTCCACTAATCACATGTCCATATAATTATGTAGCTTGCTAAGACAAATACATGTATAGTGACTGCTCTAGATCAAGATCTACTTGTGAAAAAAATAATATATGTATATAATTATTTCCACCAAATCTGTAATATTTTCTTCTTCTTCTTACTATACCCGACAGAGTAATGCCAACTCTAATTATCTTATGACGTCACACGCATGGCTACCACGACCACCATGCCTCAAATCCGATACTACCATCATGGCCGCTACTATCGTCCAGCTCGATCAATGCCCCTGTTGCCCCCGCTCTCGCTTGTGCCAGCGGTCGATCCGTCCAAGCACCATAAACTCAAGCTGGGCTGTCCCGACGATGACGAGGCGATAGTCAGGCGATGGAGGACAACGAGGGAGAAGGAGTTTCGATGGATGATTCGATATATCGGCGAGAGTCTGACGCGAGAAAATATCGCCGATATGAGATTTCTATGCAGAGGTAATTATGTTTTAAAGGGGGATTATACCAGTTAATTATTGTTATACCTGGAGTACGGTTCTGAGAACACTATAAGCAAGAAAGTTAAGAAACATATCAGTTTTCCCAGAAGAAGGCAAGGGCTGAAGTCTGAACAAATCTTACAACAAGATTTTTAAATACGGGGTGAGTGCCCATGTGACCCCCCCCCCCCCCAAAAAAAAAAAAAAATGACCAGTAATTGGCGTATGTCCACTTTGCTACTATTTTAAGGGCGCCATAAGAAAGCGATCTCAACTGACACTGTCTTACTAATCACTTCTAACATTATCATGATTTATCGATTGAAACGAAGAATCCATTCTTGAAATATTTTCCTTTCATTGTCGTCATGTCAGTCAAATACGCCTAATGTTGGTCAGCTATAGCCTGCGCCGAGTTTAGGTAACTCGGTCACTGCGGGATCGATAACAAATTGAGAAATACAGTACTCTTCGTCCTGTGCTTGCCCAACAGAGCAGCATTCGCCGCATTGCTTCCCACTAAAAACCGAACTGATCTAACCATGCTCTGAAAATCTGTTAGCTTGCAAAATCTGAAGACTTTTCGTACAATTTGGTACATACAATTCTCGAGAAAATAAATTTATTTGATGCAAATCTGCAGGCTTGTGCAAGATTCGTAGGCAAACTTGTAAATCTGCATTTATCGGCAAACAAAATCTTTAGCTTTTGCTTTTTGCTTTTGCTTTTATAGACCACGTGCAACCGCCCGATGTTCTTCGTCAGACAATGAAAGGCGCTCAATTGATGACCATCCTCGAACGACATCGCCTTCTCGCCGAAAACAGCCTCTTCTTTCTTCAGACCCTCCTCTATTACATTTCCCGACCCGACCTCTACGAACTCGTGCTCGAGTATAGGACGAAGAGACAGAACGATATGCGGAAGATAGGCGTGGAGATCATGTATGATAGTGAGTATGAAATCCCATTTCAAACATGTCAAAACCCTGGCGGCGGAGGGGTGCTCCGGCGACAATAACTGCTCTGGGTTTTACTTTGTCTAAAATAGAGGGTTAGGGTAGGCATGTCTTGGGGGACGCGACTAGCTTTTACAGTGACAGTAAATTGAAGCTCCTAATGGCGCCATCTTTCAACAGGATTGATAAATGTATGTGCCTCTAATTTTCCCATCATGCCCCATTCTAGTTTGTAGATGCTTAGAATGTATCTGTAGGTAATTTTCCACATGTGCAATGTCAAAAATAATAGTTTGAAATATAAAATGTACCTATTTACCAAACAGCTGTTTGTCGAAATTCAAAATAAAATGCAATTAATTTTCAAATTATAATCTCAATTTAGCAGTTACTGTAAGGTGGCGCTGTTCAAGTTTTGCCAGTTTAATGCCATTTTAACATTGGTTTCTGTACAACCTTCAAAGTTTCGGGGGGGGGGGTGCCGCCATGACTCGGTAAGGGCTGCAATAGGTTATAGGTCATGCAGGTTTAGGGTTAGGGTTAAGGTTAGGATTAGATAATTATCATTATTATAGTGTTATAGGTCATGTGTCAAAGTTTATTATGGTGTTAGTGTACGGAATTGATGCGGAGCAATATTGTCACCGGAGCTTGTTCAAGGGGGGGGGGGGGGGACGGACCTGACATTTTGAAGTCCAAACAGGCGTGTTATGATGCACTAAATAATGTTCTCATTTTCCCTCTTAATAGGGAAGACATTTTTCGCATTCGAAAATGCCAAATAACGTGTTAATGATGAAAGGGTTGCTATAACTTTACCGACCAATATCTTCTTTAACATAAACCATGTAAACAGAGAAAGTAATAAAGCTTGCCAAAATGTTTAATGGTAAATTCGCTAACAGTTATGACTGCCGACAAGAATTAGAGTGAATAGGTCATATGTCATTATCTTAATTGGTAATGCTTGTGGCGCTGGTATTGTTGTTATTAGTTCATTATTTATGTCACATGCGCTTTCTTCCTTTTTTTAGTTGAACTGCACTATATAAAAACATTACATCATTATTATTGTTGTTGAAACGGGGGTGGGGGCTGGGCGGGTCAGTGTCGATAACATGGGTCGTTTTTCATGGAAATGGGGGAAATCTTCTCATAAATATTTTTTCTGTGTAAGTGAGAAAAATAAAGAAATGATAATTAATTCTTATTCGGCATTATATTTTTGCCATGACTCATGACTCTGTATACTATTTTCCCATTTAAACCTTATACCTATTGCAGTGAAACAGCCTGATAATAGAGGTGCCGCCCTCAGTAAAGACCTTAAGTCATTTCGAAAAAGTTTGAAGCCACGATCACGGTTCCACACGGTCGACATCCAAGCCATGATGAATCGGATGTCGGAACTGAAGGCCCAGATGAAATCCCAGCTCCCGAAGATCATCGACAACAGATACGCCGACTCTGTGCTGTCCTCGACAGCGCTGAGCGATGACAGTGAATGGGAGGACGTTGATACGGACTGCGAACACGACGACGATGATGATCTTGGTTATGGGGCTTCTAGAGGTGATGACGAGACAGCTAAATATGAGAAACATCATCAAAGGAGTAAAGGAATCACGAGTGCAATTAAGGGCAACGCGGACGATGCTGAGAGGAAAGAAAACGTACGTTTGCCCAAAATTATACCAAAGAGGAAGGTCGAGGTCATAGTAAAAACTGGTCGTGATGGCGAGGATGATTCCGAGGATGACCAGGGTGATGAACAAACAATAGGAGACGGTAGTCAGTCAGGCATTCTTGTAGATTCATCTCAATCAAGCCGTATTCAGGGACCATCCAAGCCAGTCCATAACTTCACTCACAGATCAAACGAGTTCCTGGACTTAAAAGTCGACGGAAAGCAGACTTATAATGACGATGACGTCATTGCGTGCGTGCGTGACGTCAACAAGTTGCCGAGCGGCCGCGTCAATGATATCGATAAAATGAAGAACGAGGCTGCTTTGCCTTCGGTTTCCACGACGCTAACGAAGAGTTTGACGACGACCCCGTTAAACCAGTCCCGATAAAGTTCAAAGTGCTACGAAGAAAATACCGGAAGGAATCGCCGAGCCGGCGAGCTCGGAAACAGGTGAAAAGACACAAGGCACCGAAACCACTGCCACAGATTAAATCGGAAATGAACCAAAGTGGATCTGGACAGCAATCGGGTAGTTTAGCCGAAATAAAGAGGACACAAAATATACCTGCGCACATGCCACAGAGAGTTAATTTTCTTCCCGATATCTACGACAAATATGCGCGGAAGTCCGTTTCTACCGCATCAACGAAAGCATCGACGAAAACGCCGACGAGTAGAAATAGTAGAAAAAGATAATAAGACATTATTCAAATGTATTATGTGAATTAATTTGTTTTCTGAACTTGCATAATTGGCACTCATTGTGATAAAGCAATAAGCCTATAAAATCAGTGAGCTGATCTCCCTCACCAACCCTTCCCATAGTAGCGGGTCCAATTGTTTGATATTTGATGACCCTCCCCCCCGGTACCCCTGGCACTTAAACGGAAATTGGATGGAAAATTATGTGTATTTGAAGCTGGTCAAAAATTTGACATCCTGCAGAAAGAAATGCTGTATTGCAACCGTTTCACTATAAAACGAATGTCCTAAATTACGATCATCCCTTGTATAAAGCAATTTATTTTGTTGACAATACTTTAATACTTCAATATCCATCAATTCATCATTATTTTTGACTTATGAAAATGTATCAAATATTAAAGTATACTTATGACATTCATGAAAAGTATTCGAGTGTTTTGGGAGCTTTCTCTCTCTCTCTCTCTCTCTTCACTTTTGAGGCTTAATTTTTTTTCCTTTCAAAACTAGTGTAGGTCCATGATTCATTTTACTTTCCATTGCCCAAGATAATTAAAGGGAATTTTGACTTCTGGGAAAGGTGAAAAATAATTTGCAAGCTTTCTCATTCCTTTTATGTAAGTTTGGAAGAACATCAAAGCATAGAAACATCCCCTGAAATGGATTGCTCTTCAAATGCTGTTGTATTCGACATAGACTAGATATAGCTGAAATGTTCGGCCAAACATTTTTTTTTTTCCAATTTTTTTTTCAAGCTTTCCTTAGAAGTGACATATACTGCCATGACTGTATATTTTGTCTTCCTAACCCTTTTTCCTTAGGCATTTCCCCCTTGATTTAGACCAGTGTTTATCCACATATGTTTTTGTTTTACCCAGTCTTGTATTCAGGGTTAGTGACCCTTTTTTGCGCTAAAATTTTAAAGAAATTCTGTTTACCAATTACTTTGTCTTACTCTGCAGATCATTTGCATCTGCCTTTTGTTCCAATTTACTGTATTACATGGTCAAGTTGCACAGTGCATGTAGTGTGTGTTGCTAGGTTACTAGGTGTTGCTAGGTTACTAGGTGTTGCTAACGTGATCGTAACGTTTGGCGGGCAGTGATGTTTGCCTGACATGGCAGCGCCTGGTGCCCACAGCTGCATTCTGACTATAGGGAATTTTATAGGCTTTGGGGTGGGTGTGATGGTTATATTTAGGCAAAATTCCATGTTGTTAAATACATTGTGACAATGATTCATTGAATATTCATTAATTTCCCATTTTCGAAGGTTTTCACAATCCCATGTACTTGTTTTTTTTTAATTCTATTGGACGGATAGACCTGTGCTCTTTATAAATGCATATTCAATTATGTTATCAGTTGAAGTGAATGCCATTGCTGTTGGTTTCCATACACGTTTGAATTTCTTCAACTTGAATGATTACTTAATGATACATGTATTTTGTTTCACACCTGAATTTAACATTGCCAATATGTGAGGCACTGATGTTGGTGTCAGCTAAACAAAGCTTTTCTTGAATGTAATTAATGCATTTACCATGTGTACAATTTGCCTTGTTTTATTTCACAAGTTTAGTTTATTTGTTCTTTAATGCGAGACAACTGCATTGCATCCTATGTATTTTCTATTTTTCTGCAATGAAAAATAAGCCCCTGATTTTGTATTCCTTCCCCCAAATATTTTCTTCTTGTGATTTTTTTTTATTTTTGAGAAACCTTTACTTTCTTGTAGGATTATTCTTGCTTTCTTAGTGGAATGCATAATCTGACACGTTTCATGTCTTTTAGGGAATTTCTTACAGTAGCCCTATTATGGTCACTTTTCCCCAATTCCTGATTGAAACTTTTTTTTTTCTCTCTCTCTCTCTCTCTCTCTTTTTATTTGTCACAGTTAATATGTTGTGTTTTGCTAGCACTCATTCCTTCCCTAGATTTCCCTACAAGTGGTGAAACAAGGGTCATGCATAAGATAAAAAGATTATGTAATTTCAATAACAACATTCAGTAGATAGGACATGATAGCCAGTTGTATACTGGCCTACTGCATCCACATAATTTCGATTTTCTACATTTTGCTAGTGGCCGTAATATAGGCATACATTATTTTTCACTTTACGAAATCTTATTCTTTAATAAGAGTTATCCATTTATCTTGGCTAACATGGCAAAATTTGGTCTTCCTATATATACTGCAAGATCATGCATACTTCAAATTTTCTTTATTTTTTAAATATATTTTTCTTTAAATACAGGACAACTAACTACATTGTAACTTATTAACTCTGTATTTTTGGCTATTGAAAGAATAACCCCGAGATTTGGGATTTTAAATCTTTCTCCCCCTATTCTGCACTTTTTGACAAACTGAGTGTTCACACAGTCTTGGATCTCAATAATTGTATGCAGACACGACAGATGTCTATGACCTAATATGATAATTGTGCTTTGGAGTATAACAGTATTGATCATTTGATTCCTTGTGGGTTTTTTCCAATTTTTTTTCAAGCTTTCCTTAGAAGTGACATATACTGCCATGACTGTATATTTTGTCTTCCTAACCCTTTTTCCTTAGGCATTTCCCCCTTGATTTAGACCAGTGTTTATCCATATATGTTTTTGTTTTACCCAGTCTTGTATTCAGGGTTAGTGACTTTTTTTTGCGCCAAAATTTTAAAGAAATTCTGTTTACCAATTACTTTGTCATACTCTGCAGATCGTTTGCATCCGCCTTTTGTTCCAACTTACTGTATTACATGGTCAAGTTGCGTAGTGCATATATACTGTGTGTTGCTAGGTTACTAGGTGTTGCTAACGTGATCGTAACGTTTGGCGGGCAGTGATGTTTGCCTGACATGGCAGCGCCTGGTGCCCACAGCTGCATTCTGACTATATGGAATTTTAAAGGCTTTGGGGTGGGTGTGATGGTTATATTTAGGCAAACTTCCATGTTGTTGAATACATTGTGACAATGGTTCATTGAATATTCATTAATTTCCCATTTTCGAAGGTTTTCACAATCCCATATATTTTTTTTTTTAATTCTATTGGACGGATAGACCTGTGCTCTTTATAAATGCATATTCAATTGTGTTATCCGTTGAAGTGAATGCCATTACTGTTGGTTTCCATACACGTTTGAATTTCTTCAACTTGAATGATTACTTAATGACACATGTATTTTGTTTCACACCTGAATTTAACATTGCCAATATGTAAGGCACTGATGTTGGTGTCAGCTAAATTCTTTTTTTCCTTCATAAAATGACACGATTTTATGTATGTGATGAAGATATGATAACTCAAATCAAATAAACATCTATTTTCTTCAAATTGGTATCCCATTTCAAAAAGAATCAATTCCTTGATTAAATTTTGCTGAAATGAACATCAAATACAAATATTTGCTAACCAGTTTCTCCCATCCTGAATTATTATTATGACGCAATGTTTGCTTAACTTCATTTGCTTTGACTGAGTCATGTCTTCTCATTTATATCGTTGCATCAAGAAACATGCTAATAATGGTACTTTTCACGAAATGGAATGGTAGCCTCGTATATGGCATTTGATTACGATGTACATACACATTTCCCACGATGTACACACACACATTTCCTGTTGAAATGAATTTGAAGTGAAGTGGACCTTTTTCGTGCTTATACAAATTGTTCTTCTTTTTTCCATCAATACACCTTTATATTTTTTAAATCCGCCTTTTCTTCCAACTCATTGTATTGCATGGTCGAGATGCACATGGTATGCACTGTGTGTTGCTGGGTTAGGCAAATCCGGCGACAGCGGATGCCTGCGATTTGCATTCCCATTATGGGATTTGAAAAGCTTTGGGGTTATCCTTAGGTGACTGTACTGGTTTGTCACTGAGCAAAGTGGTATTCATTTGTATGCATCGCGAAGGAGGTCCACTGAATCTTCCTCAACTGAGTTGGTTATCTACCTCTTGATGTTTTATTTATACCGTTGATAAACCTGTGTTACATACATTACATATATTACATATGCTCATTCGATTTTCCTTTTCTTGTAGAAGTGAAATGCCACTGTAATGTTAATACACACTGTATTATCTTTGTTGTTTCTATAATCAATTATTGCAATGTTGGTAGGTTAATACATTCCTCATTATACTAAATTTAGTATTTATGTATGGTCAATGATTTAGCAATTTCGTTCTTTTTTCTCTTTATCTAAATTCCTCAAATGTGTACGTTATTCTTAGCTCCACTGCTGATTGTTTTCTGCCACATGACGTTCCAGCGTTTAGATTGCCTTAAGTATGTTATGCCAACAGAGATTCACTATGTTTTCTCTTCATTTTCATCCCCATCATAATTATGTTTGTTTTCTCTACTCGTTTTTGTTGTTGGTCATCATTTTCCCTCCACTCCTATTTGATTTCCATCGATTTATTTTTCTTCTTACTGCATGTGATCGACACTTCCTTTCCTTACTCTTCTCGAATAAAGCGCCATTACCTCTTTTATACAGTATTTCTCCTTATCGCCAAATGTCAATGATGAGGGAGTATTTTTTTATCTCACGATGATGTTTAACTCTGACGATAGGCAATCGCTGCCATTTCATAGGCTTAGTGATGACGATTTCTTTGATTTACATAGACCTATTCAGTCTGATGATGTGTCTGATACTTCTGCTAATTCTTATGATAATCTTATCATAGATAACATTAACGCTTCAGCTGCAAATCTGGAGTTCGATTTTGATTTAGATGACCCTGTCAAACGTGGAACTACTATATAACCATCAATCAATTTTCAAAGGTTTCAAAAGATTTTCAGAATGATACATTTTCCATCCTTCATTTAAATATCAGAAGTTTGAACAAGCATTTTGATGACCTTCTTTCACTCGTAGATAAACCTATGCCAAGCCCCTTTACGCTGATTGGCCTCACAGAAACTTGGCTTAATTACGATTCAAACCACCCATTCCTTATAAAAGATTATGACTTCATCAACAAAAATAGACAAAATCGAGTTGGTGGGGGAGTTGCTCTCTACATCCTCAAATCATTTAAATACACTATCTTGGATGAAATCTCAGTTTCTAATACAATTGTTGAATCCCTTTTTATTGAAATTGTGATTCCTGGTAATAAGAATATCATTGCCGGAGTTATTTATAGATCTCCCAACTCAAATGCTCAAGAATTCTTACAATATTTTTCCAATTTGTTAAGAGACGTCAATTTTGACAATAAAGACTTCTTCTTGATGGGAGATTTTAAGATAGATTTATTGAACCATGAACATAACAATATTTCTCAAGACTTTCTTGAATTAATTTTATCGGCTTCTTGCTTGCCGCTCGTTTCTAATCCAACGCGTGTTGCTAATGCATCTGCTACTTTAATTGATAATATTTTTTCGAACGTTATTCCACATCCTGATTCTTATATTATTTTATCTGACATAACTGATCATTATCCTATTGCAATGTTTTATCCACTAGGTCAATCTATTAACAGAAATAATTCTTCAATATATAGACGTAAAGTTAATGCCGAAAGCCTAGCACGTCTTGCCATTAATCTTGAAAACTTTGATTGGTCGTGTATATATACTAATGAAGACATTAACAGTTCATATGAAACTTTTTCCTTAATATTGACCGATCAATTGGATATTAATATGCCGAAACAAAAAATCAAAACCAACTATAAGAAAACACCTAAGCTCCCATGGATTTCTAAATCCATACTACGCTTAATTAATCGGAAGAATAATCTCTTTTATAAATATAAAATAAAAGGTACTGAAAAATCAAAGGAAAAGTATACATCCTACAGAAACACATTGACTCAAATCAATTGCCTTGAAAAAAGAAAATACTTCGTAAATCGTTTGGAAATGTTCGAACACGATATGCAAAATACCTGGAAAATTATTAAACAAGCGATGAATTTGACAGATAAAAGATCTGAAATAAACAAAATCATGTATAACCATGAAATTATCGAAGATTCCAAAGATATAGCGAATATCTTTAATACTTACTTTTCGTCAATCGGCAGCAATCTTTCTAAAAATATTCCCCCATCAAACAAAAATTATAGTGATTTTTTTAGGCCCTGCTAATCCAAATTCTATTTTTCTTTTTCCTACGAATAGGCAAGAAGTCATTAATATTGTATCCAACTTACAGAATAAAAAAAGTTCCGGTTTTGATGGAATTAATAACGTAATGTTGAAAGCCATTATTCCTGTTATTGTAGATCCTTTGGTCCATATTTTTAATTTATCATTGACGCATGGTAAATTTCCCAATTCCATGAAACTAGCAAAAATTATTCCCTTATTCAAAAAAGGTGACAAACTTGAAGTAGGTAATTATCGGCCAATCTCGTTACTATCTTCTTTTTCCAAAATTTTGGAAAAGATAGTGTTTACTCGAATGAGTTCTTTCCTTAAAAAAAATGATATCCTCTCTAATTTCCATTTTGGTTTTAGGGAGAAACATAGTACTGTTCATGCTTTGATGTCTTTTGTTGAGAAAGTTGCCCATTCAATTGACTCGTCTTCTCACACAGTAGGTATATTCCTGGACTTCTCCAAGGCCTTTGATACGATAAATCATGATATTTTACTTTATAAACTTGCTCATATTGGTGTCCGTGGAAAGGCCTTGGAGTGGTTCAGGAGCTACCTTTCTAACAGAAAACAATTTGTTTCCTTAAACGAGCAAGCATCAGATTTTAAAGATATTTCTTGTGGCGTCCCTCAAGGAAGCCTGTTAGGCCCATTATTGTTTATACTTTATATAAATGATTTTCATAAATCATCCGATTCCTTGTCATTCATCTTATTTGCAGATGACACCAATTTATTTTTTTCTCACAGTGATCCAAATGTTCTTGTCGATGTAATCAATAGAGAGCTGCGTAACATATTAGAATGGATAAGGGCTAATAAATTATCATTGAATCTACTGAAGACGAATTATATATTGTTTAGTAACTCCTTAGCATCATTACCTACTGATATTGTTTTTGACAATATCCCTCTTGAGCAAGTCTCTCAAACCAAATTTTTAGGTGTTTTGATTGACAGTAAACTTTCCTGGAAAATCCACATCGAAAATATTTGTAAAATTATCTCTCGCAATATCGGTATCATTAACAGACTTAAATCACACCTTCCTCAAGCATCTTTACTTATGCTTTACTCATCTCTTATTTTACCATATTTAAACTATGGTCTTTTGGTTTGGGGAAACAGTCATCAAACACTGCTGGAAAGAGTTTTACTACTACAAAAGAAAGTCATTCGTATAATTTGTAATGCTCCTATACGTGCCCATACGGATTCTCTTTTCCTTGAACATAACATCCTAAAAATTAAAGATCTGTACTTATTTCATCTTGGTGAATTTATGTATAAATACAATTGTGGTACTCTACCATCTGCGTTTCACGATATGTTTCTAAAAAAATCGTACAATTCACAAATATCCCACCAGACAGTCGGATGAATTTCATTTACCATTTTTGAGAACATTTTCTGCACAAAAAACATTTATTTTTGAAGGTCCTAAACTTTGGAATACTTTGCACCATGATTTGGAAAAATCCTCTTCACTCTCAATCTTTAAGAGAAATCTAAAGAAATTTTTATTGGCTCCTTACAAAACCTAACTCGCTTTGTCAGTTGTTAGTAGCATTTAGATTACCTCTATATATGCAGCATTTAAATGTGTATGTGTGTCTATGTATATATGCATCATTATTATTATTATTATTAAATGATTATTATTATTTATTATTATTATTATACAAAGAACTCGTCACCACTCGTCAACCAGGAACATCCTCATAACTATTTCCCTTTTCACACGAATCGATGTTGCGCGCTACCTTTGTTTTGATCAGTTACATCTATTCATCTTTCATTTGTCATTCCTCAGTCCCACATGCAATCAATTTCTCTCCTCTTTCTGTCTTTCCTTTTACTTTTCCCTTGTTACTTTCACACATTTTGTATGATATGTTTATGCTTTCCCCTCTCTGTTGGCCATTATTCTCGTTTTTTTTTTGTTATGTAAATTACTATTATTGAATACTTTCACCTGAGGGGTCCACAATTTACAAGCTTAGCTTCACAGTGGACCTCTCCATTTCCAACCAAACATTCATAAAATTATTTTTCATACTGCAATAGTTTGGTACATCTTATCTAATCTACAATACTGTTATATTTATGTGTTGTATTGCGTGTATCCTACTTTGTTGATTTAATGATGTATGTGAATTGTATATTTCTTTTTCGTTGGAAATGAAAAAAAATAAAAACTGAAACTGAAACTGAAACTGAAACATTGGCTGGACATGCCATCTGTGTGTGTAATCCCATATACCCACTTCTGTGTGCAGTACATGTGCCTTTCAGTTCAGGGTCAATTTCTGATCTATTTTGATGACTCCGAAACAGTTTACACCAATTCTGATGTAGACACGGACAACCTTTCCCAATTCCTTTGAGACAATTTCTTTCACAATGTAATTGCATGACCAGAACTCTGCTTTATCTTTAAGAGAAAAGAACTTCCTTGTTTAGGCAAACTAAAAATAAATCCTAGTTTTTACAGTTTACCCCACCCCCCTTACTTTTTTTCGCCAGCCTAAAAAATGTTTTCATTCGAAAATGATATAAAAAGTAATCCGAGTCAAAGATCACACGTGTAATGCCATTTTGTTTTGGGGCCTCTTAATTGAATATATATATATATCATAAAGAAATGTGAGAAAATTACAATGCCCCGACCGGGATTCGAACCCGGGACCCTGGATTACATGACCAGTGCTCTACCAACTGAGCTATCCGGGCTCCGGGCCTCTTAATTGCATGCACAAATGAAATTAGAATAAGAAAATTTGTTGAAAGCGAATAGCACTGAAAAAAAAATCGGGGCGATAGGAATCATTTTACTTAATAAAAAGCCACCATGCAGAGCTTTCTTTTTGGGCTAATAAAATTCCCCCGATTTGATGTGTGCGATTTCTCTTCTAATCCGACTTCTCCTTCTGGAAGTTGGGGTGGGGGGAGGGTTTCTAGGCTTTCACATATCAGAATACATGTACGTGTGTGTAGTTTGAAAAGTATTCCCTTTCATTTCTCGATGTTTCTATGCTAATTATACCCTCTCCACGACAGCTAATTTCATTAGTTTATAAAGCAACCATTTGGTCTTTCTTGAATATTTGGTGGCTCTAAAAAGAGCCGTTGGGTTTCAAGCAACCAGGAGAAACTCCCAATTTACTTGGAGGTGGTGTACTTGGTGACGGCCTTGGTGCCCTCAGAGACGGCGTGCTTGGCCAGTTCTCCGGGGAGGAGGAGACGGACAGCAGTCTGGACCTCACGGCTGGTGATGGTCGACTTCTTGTTGTAGTGGGCAAGACGTGAAGCTTCAGCAGCAATGCGCTCGAAGACATCGTTGACGAAGCTGTTCATGATGGACATGGCACGGCTGGAGATACCGGTGTCGGGGTGGACCTGCTTGAGAACCTTGTAGATGTAGATTCCATAGCTTTCCTTTCGGCGCCTTCTCCTCTTCTTGTCGCCGCTAGGCCTGGGGGCCTTGGCCTTCTTCGATCCCTTCTTTCCGGCGGTTTGAGCTTTGGCAGGCATGTTTGCAAGTTGAGATTCCAAATGCGAACTGATGGCCACTTGAATCTCTGGTGTATTTATACCACAACCGAGGATCCAAATTCACGCGCCAGTCCGGCGATCGTGCACCTGCTATGTAGATAAGCAGTGGTGTTCGCGAGCAGCCAATGAAAAGGCTTGGATTTCTGGCGCGAAACGCTGCCGTATGCAAATCAGGGTTCTGGAGCTAAGGAAACCGCATATCAAATGAGTTCTATAGTATACTTGCGGGTTGTGATTTGTGTATTGTCGTATGCGTGATTTGTGTGTTGTCGTCTGCATGACTAGTGTGTATAATGTGTGTTGGTCTGGTCGTCTGTTCGAGAAATACAGTGTTATGATTGTGTGTAATCCATGAGTTATCACAAGAGTTATCGCAGATTCTATCCTTGGGGATATTATCACGGAAATGACTGGTATATATCCTCTTGAAGTAGCTTCATAATATTACTATTTCCCCGTGAAGTATAAGATTATAAATATAGTTCAAAACACAATGATCTACATTAAAGGAGAATTAACCTCAAACAATAAAGACGATAGTGTTCAAAGGTGTTATTTATTCATACTTGTTAGACTATATGGCTTCGCGTCAAAATATACGAGATCGATACGAATCAAGATTTTCTGAGCAGAATTTATCATCTGCTAGCAATATGTATCGTCTGCTAGCAATACATGGGGGCTGCCATTTTTTTTATGTGTACAAGAAGATTTTCTTAATCCAAATGCCCAATTGCCTTTTTCAAAATTAAAAACCCATTTGAGATTTAAAATATAGAATAGATATGTCAATTTATTTTTAAACTGAAGATTTCCTTATATATTTCTGTTGAAAATCGATATTCGCTTAATATAAATCTATTTTCTAGATACTGTGACGCAATGGACGGAGCAAATTAATTCAAATTTTATGGATGCTTCTTCCCTGAGCATCTATAGCGGCAAACTATGCATTCACCTGCTTTCGGATAATGGGACTTGAAAAGTCAGAATGCATGCTGCATATATTATGCTCTGCTCTGTTTGGCAAACCCAAGAAAATAGATTTTTGTTAAGCAAAACCAGACAATTTAAAAGTATCATTATAAAGATTTAATTTTTATAAATCATGTAAACACCCACTTTATATTTTTCGTCACATATGGGATTTTAGGTAATGAAGAAAATCAATTTAGGTCTTGGATTCAAAATATCTTCCTGACCGGAACATTTCTCGATGGTTCATGTACAAATCCAAATCAGCAAGAAAATGGCAGCCCCCATGTAAATGAGTAGTAGACGATACCGGGTGTTGGAATATCTTTATTATACCCTTTTCTGATATCTTATTGGAAAATGATTTAGGCCAATAAGTAGGAATATACTACACCTTTCAATATAAGTAAATTTGTACTCAGGGTTAATTCTCCTTTAATTATTGTTTAAAAAGAGGCTGAGCAACAATTTGATAATAAAGCCTTATGGCTTTCAGAAAGAACCCGAGAAAAACGGGAAAGACTGAACCACGAATGAAATATTTTTAGACATATACCACATCTCCAAAAATTACGCCCTCATAATATTTCAGGGTATTTCAGCCACAAACAAATATTTGTTTTTAAATTAGTTTACATCTTGACAAACTGTAAAGTTTGCAAACTATCTTTGTGTTTCTTCACTAGCATATAATGAGTTAGTGAGTTTTGTAGGAAATTGCGATTTGTGAAAGAAAAACTCGGGATAGGCTTTGCACCAAATTAGTTAAGCCGCAGATGTCTGATCATAAAAATTATCTCTTTTAATTGAATATTATTGATCGAACTATATACGTTTAATCATAATCCAGTATCTATGAACTAGGTTCGGGTCCATTATTAACCAATGAATAAATTTTAGTTCAGTTAAAATCCGAATATTTCCGGGAGATGTGATTATAGCTTATCTCCTCCATCATTATTTCATTTTTGTTGTTTATTATTCAAGGACCTAAAATTTAGAGAGTGAGCAAATCTCAAGCTTTTCTAAGTGGAGATAGAGAGAGAGAGAGAGAGATGCACATGCATTGCGCATGATGATTGAAAACATTAGAAATTCAAACAAAATCAAATCAATAAATAAAATTAAAATTCACGATTTTGGATTATCATCAACATACAAATACAAAGTAATATTCCAAATACAGATGATCAATCCATCATTAAAAAAATAACAAATATACAAGAGGCAAGTACAATTACTTGTTTTTCCAATTAGTCCGTCGTTCAACCCCCCCCCCCCCCCCCCAAAAAAAATGGAACTGGTCATCTTGAATAAGTAAGTAAATGAAGAAAAAACACAGGATTAGGGTGGGCTCGCATAGTGTAAATCGATCCTAGACCGTAAAGACATATAGGCCGCGGAGCGTTTTTGAAAGCGGGGCTGATTTGATTGCACTTGAAAAATAATTTTCAAAACTTTTTTCGAGATATTATGAAACGTGCTTAAAAACAAGTGGGGGCTACAGCCCCCTAGCCCCCTCCCCCCCCCCCCCCCTTCTGTGGCACATGAAAGAGGGCGACATTGCAGGGCCGTCAATAAAGGATTGAATACAATTATTATACATGCAGTGCCACCCCTACACATCCAATGGTACAAATAAAGATAACTAGAAACTTAAGGAAAGAAAAGTAAATTAAAATGAGAAAAGGGGGAGATATCATTTTATTTTGTAAAAGGGGGATGATGTGATGTGAAAATAAATATACAGCCGTCCCTACGCTTTCCCCACACAGTCACTACTCCCTCCACATGCGGTGAGAACCATGACACCCCTCCCCCCACCCCCCCCCCCCCGACGGTGACGGCTATAATATGGTGCACTCTTAGTGCACCATATATTTCCCAATAGGGGGGCGCCAGGAATTATTTATCTCGGTCATGGGGGAGGGGTCTTTGGAAAATTTTTGCTTCTGAAGAAGGGCTGAGATGCAAAATAGTGCTATATTTGTGACCAATTTTGAAGCCTATTTAATGAACAATATTTTCAATTGGTATGAGGATTTCTTTTTTTTTGCTAGTTTTTTTTTTACGACGGCCAATAGGGGGGGGGCGCCTGTTGCGCCCCCTCTGGATACGCCACTAAGGTAAAGAGAATTATAGATTGTGAATTGTTTAAAAGTTTCGAATTACAACTTTGTCTTTCAGGTGAATTTTTTTAATTAACTCATATCATTAATTAAGGGAAGATTTCAGTATGGCAGCCACACCAGTAGGCAAGACTTAAGTATGAAATGAGTATTTTTCTTAGTTTTGTAAGTCTAAGACAGCTCCTTAGCAGACTTAATTAAGCCAATTACAGGGGGTGTACTTGATTGGCAGGTAAGTGGCTTTAATACATAACTATGCAGAACAGTATAAGCTGCGCACAAGCAAATTATTAGCGTGCTTTAAATGCCAACCATTTATTGCTTGCATTATTTAGGACTGTATACGCGACGTTTTTACGACGACCCAAGTTTGCCCCTCCCATATTTTTTTTTTTTTGGGGGGGGGGGGGCTCTGGAGGCTAAACCCGGCGGATTTGTTCAGGCTGACAAGCTTTTTATGAATGACATGGACGGTCTGAGTAACATTAAGGAGTCAAATCCCATGGTGTAAAACTGGGGTGACTATTTCGGGACAGGCTCCTGGCCTCGACCATCTTGAAATACCACACAAACCCTATGTTCTGAGAGAGACAGGGGCGCCTCTAGGCCTACGTCGAAGGGGGGGGGGGGGGGAGGAGGGGGGGTCTCCCCAATTACGGTGATAAATGAAAGAAAGGGAGAAGGGGATGAAATTTTCTTTATCTCGCATTTCATCAAAGATGAAAATGAGTTGTGGAATCATTTGGGAAATGATTATGTAGTACATGTACGTGGAAATTGGTGCATATACTATGATTGATTCAGTCTCTTCTTATTTGGGTTATTATAAAACCTCATAGTATATGCACCACATATTATTACATGGATGTGGTATAAAAGTTTGATCCAGGCTTTTCAGATATTTCACATCATATTTCGAAATATGAGGACATCATCTTCTATGATATTCTCTCTCACTTACATAATTATAAAGAATTCAAAAGCTTCCAAATTTTTTTTCCCACCTCAACCAGAACACAACCTAAATCCGCTGCACTTTAAGCTACTGTTCAGAGAACAAAACTAGTTATCTTGTTATATTAAGCACGGTTCACAAAAAAATGAAGAAGCAGCAGATGAAGTAACAACAGATGAAGACAAAGCATCACAATAACAAAAGAAGAAGAAGAAGAAGAAAGCAAAAGTGGGGAGAGATGCGTTTATGAATATGAGATCCAAGAATCATTAAATACAATCGCCTGTTTGAAGTCTTAAAATCTTGCCAAATGATATTCCATGCGTGATGCAAAAGTAACAACAGCAGACATAACCTCAGAGAAAAAGAATATGTGTATAAAAATAATTCAGACATCAGCATAGCTTCCCCAGAGCACCCCCCATACCTAAAAAAACATTCGCGCCGAAATCGGTTTCCATTGTCAAAAAACAAACCAAATGAAGGTGCAAGTTGTTTGATTGACCCATTGTTTTGCCAATGTTACATCAATTGTCTATCTCTGCCCCTGAGTTCAATGCGATTGGTATTGATTTTCAGTTGACTTTCTAGCAAGTGATACAATCATGTCATTTACACAGCCAATAATTGTATCGATTTGCTCAAATACCAACATGCATGGCCAAAGAGCGTTTTTGTTTTCAATTGACAATAAGGAGAAAACAACCCAATGTAGACATGACTGTTTGAGGCTTATAATCCCAAATGCATGTGTAGAGCGATTGTTGCATGAATAATGTTGCAAAATGTCAAATGATAATTTTGGTTTGAAAAGTTTGATCCAGGCTTTTCAGATATTTCACATCATATTTCGAAATATGAGGACATCATCTTCTATGATATTCTCTTTCACTTACATAATTATAAAGAATTCAAAAGCTTCCAAATTTTTTCCCCACCTCAACCAGAACACAACCTAAATCCGCTGCACTTTAAGCTACTGTTCAGAGAACAAAACTAGTTATCTTGTTATATTAAGCACGGTTCACACGAGCTAGGCTGATTCATTTCGATTGCGTCATTACCTGCGCTAATTGAACCCATGATGGGAATTAACCCATACGCCAGTTATCAAAAAGCTTTGTTTGCACTGTTCATTTCGCAAATAACTTTGTTTTTTAAGATTTAACTCTTTCAAAGACTTGGCGAGCGTTTCATCAAGCGTTTTGTCAGTGACTTTTACCGACAACTGTTATAAATTCAATTCAATTAAATTCATTTATTTCCATATTCGAATTCAACAATATAATATAAGCTACTGAAATCCTTGCATCTGATTGGCTGAGAGCAAATTTGTCAGTAAAAATCACTGACAAAACGCTTGATGAAATGCTCCCCTGCATGCTCACATGAGGTGCCATTTGCTGACGTTATAAGACCGCGTCAGTGACGTGTACGGTCTTTTGCGCGTCTTTGAAAATGTGATATCTTTTGAAAGGTGATCTTTCATTTGCTGACGTGTACGGTCTTTTGCGCGTCCTTTAAAATGTGATATCTTTTGAAAGGTGATCTTTCATTTGCTGATGTCAATACCGCGTCAGTGACGTGTAAGGTCTTTTGCGCGTCCTTTAAAATGTGATATCTTTTGAAAGGTGATTGCAAAATGAACAGTAGAAATCATCCTAACTGGCGTATGGGTCGCCTTGACGAGCTCGATTATGCGCAGGTATATGCAATCGAAATAAAGCCCGTGTGTGAGCCGGGCTTTAGGGAAAAAATATTCAAAATGCATTGATATTCGGCATGAAAATATCACATTTAATATTTACAGGTGTAGATTGCAAGAAATAAAGTGTATCACACGATTACATAATCCATGAAAGACACAACAAAGGAAGACAGTTCAAAATAGGCAAGCACTTAACGGGTTTACAAGAATTCGCAATTATTTACAATATAGAGTTTGATGATAGTTACGTTGATGTGATAGTTCTCTTTGAAAAAAAATCTCTATTTCACAAAGTAACGGTATTTCACAAGATCCGCGGGGGGTATGCCCAGTTCATGCTTCTTGTTGTCTGTATCCCTCGAGAAGAAATAACCGCACGTTGGTTTGCAGGATGTGGCGAAGGGCGCGAGAGAGTTTATCGCAACCAGAGGAATGGGCGCGTCACGGGCGCGTCTTCGCCATGCTCGAGCGGTGAATGGAATGTGCCGACGGGCGTGGACGGGTCCCTCGTTGGTTGTCTGGGCTGATGACGTAGGAAGTTTTGGAAGTGTACTCGATGTTGATCTGTTAGAAAGGAATGAAACAGGGGAAGAATTAGTAAAGTAAACCAAAAAATGAAGAAGCAGCAGATGAAGTAACAACAGATGAAGACAAAGCAACACAATAACAAAAGAAGAACAAGAAAAAGAAGAAGAAGAAGAAAGCGAAAGTGGGGAGAGATGCGTTTATGAATATGAGATCCAAGAATCATTAAATACAATCGCCTGTTTGAAGTCTTAAAATCTTGCCAAATGATATTCCATGCGTGATGCAAAAGTAACAACAGCAGACATAACCTCAGAGAAAAAGAATATGTGTATAAAAATAATTCAGACATCAGCATAGCTTCCCCAGAGCACCCCCCATACCTAAAAAAACATTCGCGCCGAAATCGGTTTCCATTGTCAAAAAACAAACCAAATGAAGGTGCAAGTTGTTTGATTGACCCATTGTTTTGCCAATGTTACATCAATTGTCTATCTCTGCCCCTGAGTTCAATGCGATTGGTATTGATTTTCAGTTGACTTTCTAGCAAGTGATACAATCATGTCATTTACACAGCCAATAATTGTATCGATTTGCTCAAATACCAACATGCATGGCCAAAGAGCGTTGTTTGTTTTCAATTGACAATAAGGAGAAAACAACCCAATGTAGACATGACTGTTTGAGGCTTAAAAATAATCCCAAATGCATGTGTAGAGCGATTGTTGCATGAATAATGTTGCAAAATGTCAAATGATAATTTTGGTTTGAAAGGTTCATCAGATTTAACATGATTAAATGTTCTTCATAATCACTCATTACGTTTCCTTGTTATCCTTTAGTATAGGAACTACATGTACATGTATACTTACAGTCGATGAGCTTATTCTTGTTCTTTACTTGATAGGCCTACATGTTTCTAATTCCTCTCAATATATTCATAAATTTCTACAAAATTAATGGCACGTTATTTTGTAAGTTCTAATCCGATGATAATTATTGATTTAAAAGGGATTAAAAGTCGACGGGGAGTGTGGAAATGGCGTGATAACTGTTCTATCGCACTACAATGAATAACTAAAGTGTTAAATCACCATGTAAAAGGGTCGAGGAGTGATCACTTTTTTTTCCAAAATGTAACACTTAATGTTTACAAAAAGCAGGTCACACTCGGCCTTTTTTAATATGGCGATTTAACACTTTAGTGTGCCAAGTGTAAGTTTTGTTAACTCTATTTGATTAGGGTTTATTATAGGGCTATATATAACATGATTAAACCATAGTGATAAAGAAAGCAATTTTTCTACCTGTCACTTTTTTTAGAAAGACCCACAGTGTAGATGTTGCTCGGCCGGGCTAGGCCGAGGACTTCAGCTGTTGTCAGTACCCTGGGACTTGGAGTTTCAATCGTCGAGACGGGGTCCCCAATAAACCTCCAGAAAGCAGGGTTGGGCAGGTTCCCGGTGACATACTGGTCTCCAAGTGGGGCCTGGTCCCCTTTATGGGTCCCGTAGAAGCACTGGTTGATCTGCCCCTGAAAGCCGGAGTTAGGCATGATGGCGGCCGAGTGCAGCAGTGAGCGAAAGTGAACAGTTGTATGTCGTCTGCAGAAAGCTGAAATCGATTTCACTTCTGTATCGCTCAAAACTGCTCAAAAATTTCGCTCGATGCAGTCAAATGTTTCACTGAAAATTCCAAGTAGTGTACGGGGATACTCTCTCAGTTAATCTTTTCGAACTTCTGCTTAATATCTATTGTATTTTTAAATTGGTTATGGTGTTTAATTACTATATTTATTGCTACTTAATGAAATGTTTCTTTTGTTGACTTCTGACATTTGCTACGCTTTTGCATTGTGCCCAGACTATTGTGACATAGTACATGCGCACCACCTGACACAATAGACATGCGCACAATAGCTGTGTAGTGTCCATTCGCAGACTTTATACTAAACTGTTACGATTATTTCAGTCATTTATATGTAATCTAGATCGCATTAAAACAACTGGTAAGGATTACGATTTACCAACATTAATATTATTCCAATATGTATACTATCATTTAACTTAAACTATAAGCGATGCGTCATATTTTGGTTAATAACGCTTGTACGACTTGGAGTTAAACTAGCAGAGTGCGGTGCCCTTTGTTGCTAACGCGAGAGCGTATCGTTACCAGCTAGCTTATCATGCATGACTGGGCTCTTTCGATTTATTCTGTTGGGGAACTTTGCATTAGAATGACGAACACTAATTAAACATTAATCGCAAACATTTGCGTAGAGCCGAATGTATTGTTTAATTGGATTGTTAATGTTGTACTGAGGGAATTAGGGATACAACACAGAAGGGAATTGAAACCCAAACTAAATCCATTGCAATTTGGTAACACATTTTCACAAACAATACAAATAAAATAACATTTCACAATTATTATATTATCCTAACGATGTTGAATAGTATTATAATGTATAATTATGTTTGATTACAAATACAAAATATTTTGGATTTACAAGAATTTAGATAAATATTTTAAGGAAGTTGTGGATCCTGTGGGGGGGGGGGGGGTACTGCTAAATATTCTATATTTTCATAATAATTCTAAAACTTAAAGAAGTTATATTTCAGCATATCATTATTTTCGTGTTTATTTATTTATGCTTGCTATTTATCTATTTATTTACATATTTATTTATTTGTTTATTTATCTATTGCTTGATTGATTGCTGGTTCATCGATGGATTTTGAAAACGAAAATTTAAAATATATATATATTAACTGTCAAACGATGGATGCATCATCCTTTCGATATTTTGTGTATCTGTTGTAATCTGATCTTTGGTACAATTTTTATTGTAATTGTGTATTTTTATGTACCTTTACATTTTTATTGTTATATGAGGACTGTGTGATAGACCAGTTTTTTTATCATGTACTGAACAGACTACCCTGAATAAAGATGCAAAATGAATGAAAAATAGCGGGTCCCCTCGCTATTCATAAGGACCGCTATTCATTTAACACGCGTTATGAATAGCGGTCCTTATGAATAGTTATGCTTATGAACGGAGGTCCTTATGAATAGCGAGGTAATTTGTCTGTGGTTTGCTCGCTATTCATAAGGACGGTTATTCATACAAAACCGATATTCATTTAGTCACGCGTTATGGATAGCGGTCCTTATGAATAAGTTGTCCTTATGAATAGCGGTCCTTATGACTAGCGAGGTTACCTCAAAAATAATGCCTACGTAGCCTTGGTGCAAATACTAGTCGTGACTGTTAGTCGACGACAGTTTTATAGTGTGGAAATAGGGGGTCCACTCACTAGGAATAAGGACCGCTATTATGACAGCTATTCATAAGAACCGCTATTCATAATGGAGAAAAGGCTCATTATTCATAAGCGTAATTCATAAGGACTGCTATTCATAATACGAGAAGAGGGTTGCTATTCATAATACGGAAAGAGGGTCGCTGTTCATAATAGGAGAAGAGGCCAAGAGGGTCGCTATTCATGATATGAAATGAGGTTCGCTATTCATAATACGGATAGAGGGTCGCTATTCATAATAGGAGAAGAGGGTCTCTATTCATAATATTCATAATACGAGCCTCATACCGTATTATGAATAGCGACTCTCTTCATCTTTTATGAATAGCGACCCTCATTCGTATTATGAATAGTGGTCCTCATGACCCCCAATATAAATTATTAATAGTGCCCCTTCTTCATGTTTATGAATAACGACCCCGATTTCGTATTATGAATAGTGGTCCTTATGAGTAATGACCCTCTATGTGAATTAGGAATAGCGACCCTCATCTCACATTATGTATAGCAGTCCTCATGAATAATGGTCCTTATGACTTTATGAATAGTGACCCCTTTCCGTTTTATCAATAGACATACACGTCTGTCCAATATATTGAGTGCCCCCCCCCCCCCTTTTCGAAACCCAACTGGCACACCTTAAGTAGACTACATAATCATTTTTTAAAATCCAACTTTATTGTGTAATTTTACTGCACTGTGTTCCCTCTTTTACGCAATCCCGGATCCGCCCCGGATTCCACATACACTGTATAGGTAAATGTGGTCTTTTGCTGTACCGAGCAAAGTAAAAAAAAAAAAAAAAAAAAAAAAAAAAAACGTTTCCAGAGCCCTCCACATTTCATTACAATAGCGCCCTCTACAAAAATCCTTCGTGTGCATTTTAAGTCCGTTCCTCGACTTAGCATGCTTAGCGTTGAATGATAAATGTATTTCTGGAAATTGAAAGATTAAGCACATTTTTAAAGATCATAATTGTGAAACTTCATTTAAAGATTCAGGCTTTTAAAAAAATCTTAGTTATGAATTGCACAATCACTAAAGAATTTTTTAATATCTTTAAAAGTTCAAAGTGACCGACTGTAGATTAAAGGCCAAGTCCACCTCAATATCAATTTGGTTTGAATAAACAGAGTAAAATTAAACAAGCATAACAGTAAAAATTTCACTGAAATCGGATGTAAAATAAGAAAGTTATGGCATTTTGAAGTTTTGCATTATTTCATGAAACAGTGATATGCAAAACATGGGCGGTATGCAAATGAGTGAACCGATGATGACTGTCATGCACTCACTTTTCCTTATGTATTTTATTACATGAAATATATATATTTCATTTTTTGCTTCAATAATGTAAAACATGGTTTGACTCCATATGGAACATGTAAAATCATCATTATTGTAACTTATTTTCATACAAGGAAGGGATTCTTTATTATCACATCTATAAAAATTGAAATATTTGAAATTTCATATAATAAAATACATAAGGAAAAGTGAGTGTGTGACATCATCGGTTCACTCATTTGCATACCGCCAATGCTATGCATATCACTGTTTCATGAAATAATGCAAAACTTCAAAATGCCATAACTTTCTTATTTTACATCCGATTTCATTGAAATTTTTACTGTTATGCTTATTTATTTTCCTCTGTTTATTCAAATTAACTTGATATTGAGGTGGACTTGGCCTTTAAGATTTAGGAGTATTTTTATTGATCATTTACATCATACAAGAACAAGGAAACTCTAAATGTATTCATTCCTTCTTTGTAAGTTTGAGTGGGAGCAACAAAAAAAGAATGAATATAATAAGAAGTAATTCATCAATTTATAAAGGAAAAGGGACTGATTTATAAAATATAAAGGATTTTAAAAACAGTAGCAAAATAATTCATTTTTTTTACACAACAATAAAATGGGAGAGACCTCCAAGTATGACATCAAAATCACATCACAGCCAAATTTCCAGTTGCAGATTCCCCATAATTATTAATAGCCGCTCAACATTAAAATATTCATATCATTTCCCTTTTCTCTCTCTCTCTCTAAAGAAAATATAATCACTTATCTTTGATTTCTTTCCCGTTTACACTCTCCTCAATTGTCAACAAAGATTATTTAGATAAGAGCTATCTCTATCTTAAAAAAATCCGTATACTATATACCATAGAAATAATCCCACAGTTTTCATCTCACACTGATATAAGCTAACCCCCCCCCCCCCCCCCCCCCCCATCCTAAAGTGGAGCAACCAGCGCATGCGCATTCTGATAGGGTATTGTTTACGTCATGCGCGCATTCAGATAGAGCATGCGAAATCGATTCTCTCTGCAACTGTGTTACCCTGGCCCTGGCCATGCTCAGCACATACACAGAACATTAACAGCATTCATGACATCACCATTTTATAGACAATCGGCTAAATGAGAAAAATAATGTCAACACAACATAAAATTGAACAAACGAGTCGGAAAACAGCAAACAGTAACGAAATCGCATGTACTTTAAAAACAATTTAACCTTCAGTTTTTCTGAAGTAAAATACCCAAATACTCAATTTGAAACGAAAAGACTGCTGTAAGCAAGATGCTTGCCGTACCAGCTGAAGTTCGAACCTGGGACCCACCAGGTCCTCCTTTATATACCGCTCTGGTGTCCCGTACTGTGCGGTCTAGCGACCTCTTCGGACCCTACAGGGAACCAAAGGAAACCCATCACGGCTTTGGGTAAGGGCATATTGTTTTTTATACGTTCTTTTATCTGTTTCTCATTGATTGAATAGATTGACCCTAAATATTACTTCGTCAATTCACAGGTCCCTTGATTCCGAATTTACAAATGTTTCATCGATTTCTTTTAAAATCATTGACGTAAAAGAAATGTTTATAACAGACAAATGAAAATATGTATATTATTCCTCCTTGGCGACGCTACGGAATCGGGGCGAATCCTTTTCCGAATGCATGCCGCCCCTTCCCTTGTTTAGATTTTGGAAACATAATCGCTTCCGACAAAAATATGAGAGGGCCTTGGTTGTTTCGTTTGTTTCTGTTTGGTTTGTGCTAACTGTGCATGTGTTTTTGTGTTTGTTCTTTTGTTGTGTGTGTGTTTCCCTCTTTTTTTAATATTTTTTTTGTTGGTTATTTTGGGGGGTCCCGTCTGTAATTCCGACCGTTTTATTTCATACCGAACCTTTTATAAAATTCGGTATATCTAATTTGAATTTCTCAATCAGTAATACGAATCTGGGTAAACAATCGATTTCTTATTCAGGACCTGTTATATGGAATAATTTGCCAAAAGAATTAAGGAATATAACCGGTCGCAGAAGTTTTGGACGGGCATTACAAGAATACTTAATTGGAGAATACCAACTTGAAAATCAATTTTAGAATTATCATTCATTTTATTTATTTTAAGCTCACTTGATATTCGTTATTATTGTCGTTATTGTTGTTGTTGTACTGTTATTACTACATGTACTTTTATTGATTGTAAATAATGTATATGTGTTATTAAAAAAAAAAGATATATGTGATGTACATTTTCAATTAATTTACTGTTGATTTATGTAATCAATTTTACGGAGCTAACCTCGATTAGCATCTGCTATTTGTTAGCTCCCTTTACCAAGACGTTATTGTGATTTTTACCAGTATGTATGTATGTATCATTGTGATTTGGTAATAAACTCATTAATTCATTAATTCATTCATTCATTCATTCATATAATTTATAACGACCTCAGACGACATTTTCATCTCAGCTAAAGAATGCTTTACCATGACATTGTCACAGTACTTGCAGGAAACTTTGAAATGGCTGGCTTATTGAAAGTGCCATACATTCAATAATTTCTTCGTTATACAAAATACAAATCAATACCAAGGACAAATAGCTTCGAAATTTTTTAATACATTATATACAACAAAAAAAATCATTGTAATATTAATTCAATCAATAAAGCAATCGTTATCATATACTTGTCATATTATGTATAACAAGATTGAAAACAACGACCTACAAAAGACAATTTGGCATATGCTATACTACCTAGCTATAAAGATAAAACACATAGACTAAAAAGACTACGTTATACCTATAGCCTCCAGAACTAGTTGCGATATATACAAAGTTTATTTGTACAAGTTAGAAGTTTTATTTAGAAATAATTCTATTTACCATATAGACTAAAAAAAAATCATTGGTATATTTCATGACTGTCAACTTTCAGGAGATGTTTTCGTCAAGGTCGATATCATTTTGATTTAAAGTATTTTGTTTTATAGCGTAGGCGGTAGGAGATGGGGCCACCCCCCCCCCCCTCCCTCATCCCCTGCGAATCTTGAAACGACCAATAATTGGGGAAAACTTCACCTCTTTATTGGGCATCGAATCTGATTATACCAAATCAGCTTTTTAGATTATTGCAGTTCCTTTTAAAATTCAGACGTATAGTCACAAAATAAGGTGTATGGTTGCTTTACGGTCCTGCTATTGCCTTTGATGTTTCTACGGGTTGTTAATCTATACCTCCATTAGTTTGATTTAACAGGGTTTTTTTTTTACTATAAACAAGAACAAGATCATACTTTCATCATTCCCAATGAGAAAAGACAAATTGATAAAGGGCAAATCGGTATCCTTTGAACATTGACCAGACAATATTATCTACTTTAAAATGGATGTTTCTCCCTAGAACCCCGGGGGTGTTTCATAAAGCTGTTCGTAAAGTTACGCACGACTTTACGAACGACTGGAACATGTCCTTGGGTGCTATACTAATCAGATTCTCAATCATTTTGCACAAAGAACTGATCACCAGTCGTGCGTAAAGTCGTGCGTAACTTACGAACAGCTTTATGAAACACCCCACCGGGTTACTAACGTTTAGATGTTAGCACCTCACAGAATCCATCTTGAGTATTTTAACCGTTGCTATATCCGGCAAGCCTTGAACAAGGTTGTCCTTATAAGCAACTGTAGTTCAAGTATCAAGTATTGATGTGTTATGCATGCAATTTGAATGTTCTTAGTAAACCCAAAGAGCTTCAAAAGCTCCTTGGTAACCCATTCAGTTTTTCCGTCATCACCGGCACCCATGACATTATTCAGCTGGTTGCTGACCTATATCAAAATAATGTCTATATTATATCAGTGTAATATTGTCTTTAAATTACAAGAGTGCGATTGAGAGAAAGAATTATCTCATCTGCGGCGCTGACACGTTGAGATACCCAAACTTAGGGGGAATCCCCATCCTCATCTTCCGCTGCTCTGTCGTTCTTGTGAAGAAATACCCACACGTCGGTTTGCCGTATGACGAAAATGGTACAAGCGTGCTGTGAGCCATGCCACGCCCAACGCTCGGCAAATTAAGGCGTGGCTCAGACGAGGACGCGTAGGAAGACCCGCTCTGATTGGCGAAGCCCTGTGAGTTCAATGTGGGAAGCTTGATGCTGTGCACTTTGGTGATTCGGGTCCGCCCATTTGGCTGTTGCCATGGTGACTGGGTGGGGTCTTGGTTGTAGAGACTGATTAGGTGCATGACGTTGTATTTCTGGTCGCCATACGTGTTGTGCATGTAGTCGATTTTCGGCCGGAGCTCTAACGTTGACAATGGCATGATGGTGTTTTCGTCTGCAAAGAGATCACGAGACATAAAAAAAGTGATATTTACAACATTAAAGTAATTTGGTAACTTTGTAGAGGCTTGATAAAAATCTGAGCTGCCTGGCCTTACATGCTATCAGTGTATGTAATATGGTGTAAATATGAAGCCCAGGGGTAAAAAAGCACAAAAGTAAACAAATGAAAATGCCAGACTCATTTTCCCCCATAGACTCAGTGTTAGACTAAAGCGTATGGCCATACGCTTCGTAAATGAGAGTATTCAGTCATATATATCTTAATAGTAGCATTATATAACCTTGCTATGCCTGGCTATATATTTATCCTTCTGAACATCATTATACAACATAGATATCAAAAATCAACAGTTTATTAAATCAAGCCTCCACAAAGTTACCAATCCCTTTAATAAAGACATCATATCCCTTCCTAATGATTACGCTTTTGATACTAGACCTCAATGTGGTGATCTGACTTTACTCCAACGACATTTACCACTGGGTTTTTTTGCGTCCAAGATTTAGGGTTAGAAATGCGATTTGTTTTGGGTTAGGTCACAGAACTATGTCTTGTATTGGGTCAAGGGTCAGTGGATGCTCTGGCTAGGGTAAAGGGGGGGGTGGGGGGGGCAAGTCTGAAAGTTCTTTGGCAAATAAGCGATCAAGAAAAAAGTATTCGTTATTTTTTTCCTGTCTATTTAATCTATTTTTTTTTTCTTTGGATTAAATCGGATTGGGTTTCCCCGCCGAGCATGATGAGGGTTGAAGTTAAGAATTTGGGTATAGTGTAAGAATTGCGAAGCACCTGTAACCAGATCATGTGTGTTCAGTGGCGATATTGGAGGTATGGGGGAACGTGCTCCCCCCCCCCCCCCCCCCCCCATTTGAATCGTGGAAGAAGAGAAAATTAAGGGGGAAGCGAAGTGGAGAGGAAAGGGAGATGGGAAAGGGGAAAAACAATATGATATGACCCCTTCGGCACCCCCATCGGTGGCCTTTTGATTTGGCATTTCATTCATTTAAAACCGCTTACCCCCTCCCCCCCCCCCCCTTATTTAAAGGCACGATGCCACTGTCTCCTCAATATCTGAACCCACTTCAGGGCCCCGTTTTTATAAAACTTGTTATCAATAACAACTGCCTCATTTCTATGACAAATTCGCTCTCAGCCAATCAGATTCAAGGATTTCAGCAGCTTCTAACAATTATTGTAGAACTTGTTATTGATACAAAAAGATTCATGAAACGGGGCCCAGGAGCTTGAATGCCTTGACGCGTTTTTTTACTTTTTTTTTCACGGTTTATAAACTATATGAATACTATTTCAACACTTTGGCACTATTATCTTTTTTTTAGGTAATAGATTACTTTATGACACTGCATTGTATATAATAATTATTATAGGCTATCTGTTTATGGTCCAGGGATTAAGGATAAAGGGTGACAAAATTGGGGTAATACGGTGGTTTAAATAACCTTTAGATCACAAGGCTCTGTACTCGAACAGATATCAAGTTTTCTCTATCGTAGGAAGAGATAAAAGTCAAATAGTCGTGTTGCAATGTGTTGCAACTCTCTCGAAGTTACTGAGAAGTATTTTGATTGTGTAATAATAGATAAGATTATTATTATTGGTTTGTTTTGGAGTCAGCAAAGTAACGCCAGGATGAAACTGTGAGAGTTATACCTATATACTCTATTTCCCTTCGAAGAGACATCAAATAACTTTCCTAAATAAAGAAAAACTTGCTTGCGTCATGCAATACCGTCATAGAAATGCCGACCGTATATATGTGTGTGTGTCAAAGGCCAAAGGTCAATTTTAAGCTGCAATTGCAAGGTAAAGTGCATCGAACAGGGACATGTAGACCTATACTCTTTTTTTCGGTGACACGTAGAACATTGAAATTTGGCCTCTGATATATTCTGTAGCAAAACATAGTCCATATGAATATCTTATGAAACAAAAATAATAGTGTAATGTAAAAGTTAAAACTTCTTTCGCGAGGGCTACTTAGAAGTCCACCTATTGTGTTCAGAGATTTTAATGCACTACGACCCATGGGCATAAATATTATTTGGCGGTGGCTCTTTTTTCATTTACGGTGGCTTTTTCAAAAGTTTCGGGAGCTAATCGCCCTTAGCCCCCGCTTATTTTTTTCACTGGTGGACAGTATAATCTATATATAAATATAATTTAAATGATAATTATACACAAACAGCTTTTTGACTTTGTTGTTGTTGTCGGTCTAATTGTCTATTAACAATTAATATGTAGAATATGCATAAACTCAGTCGCTTTGGGAGACTGAACAATGTTATTCTCGAACTCGTTCATTGTATTCTGTTGAATTTATGCAGTCTTCTACATGAATATATTAATATATTCATTCATTTCTGATATTTAGAAAGGGTGGCTAATTATCACCAATACTTGCTGATCGTCCATGAGGCCCTGTTTAACAATACTAAGAAACAATAGTAAAAAATAATAATTTTTTTTTTAAAAGGTCATGAATATGAACTCATAACAGCAACAAAAAATAGATACGAACATGTATTACATAATACAATTATTTGGTATCCTCGTAATGAATGTTTTGATTTGTTTTCTTTTATTTTTTTTTTCAAGATTATGGGCGAATTGTATTGTAAGTGCTTTATACGTGGTATTAAGGAGTTATACAATGTATATTACTGGATTAGTACCGCATTTCTCACAGCCTCTTAAACATGAGATACAATATAGTATGAAGACCATCATTCTTTGGAAACTCCTGTGGAAGGGGGGGGGAGGCAGGTGACAAGAAGGGGAATGAAAGGGGAGGGGTAAGACCAAGGAAGGCTGCCTGGTACCTCCTTCATAAGACAACGTCCATACTTACCAGGCTTGTGGTCCCTCTGAAGTGGTAGAAAAGAAGATGGTTTGGAGACGAATGTGACAAATAAAATACTGGTCGAATGGACACGAGTGAGTGCATGTATTATGTTAATCACGAAATCTTGCGTTGTCAACGTCCCATGTCGAACTTCCAATATCTTCAATATTTTTATATCGTGAATTTAGCCGTTTGACACCTCTCTGGTCGACGAAATTAAATATTGTTCCCTTCTTGGTCTTGAAAGTTTGGTAGATGTAACACTTATGGAAGAATTACGTGTTGTTGTTTATAGGACTTTGCCGCTATACCACGCGAGTACTATACTTTAATGCGATTGTTCTATCTTATTATAGAAAAGACTAGAGTCAGATTATAAGCCGTTACTTGGCAAAGAGGGGAAAATGACGTGACACACATTGTTAGCCTGTACAAACTGCTCCGATTGTACTTTGCTCGAGTGGCGGCTTACAGTTCCGAAAGCTTCGCTGGTTACTGGGCGACCATTCAGTTTGGATTAAGAGTGATGGGGTTTCCCAACTTTGTGCTAAATAGTCAGAGAGTGCGTGGTGCTTAGTGGAAAGATGTGATATCAGTCTGAACTTGTCAAACTTTGTGCTTGACGCAATCGGGTATGGGGTATCGGGTGCGGTTTGTGGACCTGTGGTTTAATGAATCGAAGGAGGGGAAACGTTATAGGTTCAAAATGCTCTGTAATTGCAGCTGAGAAGACAGAGAAAAACCACAAAATCCCAGGCCCCTCTATGTCTATCTCTACTGGAGTTTGTTCCCCCTTTCTCCCTCTCTCTCACTTTCCAGTGGAGAATCGGGGGCGGAGGTGGGGGGGGGGGGGGGGGTTGGTGCACGGGGTGCTCTTCAAAACCCAATTTGTCTTACCTTAAGTATTCATAAAGTACCAAACACAACAAAGAAACAACCACTACAATAAAGAAAATAGCAATAGCAATAACAAAAAAACACCCCTACAAAAAAGAAAATTATGTCTGATTCTGTGCCTATCACTAAAATCTTATACCCCTCTTACTCTCCTTCTCTTCCTTTCTTGATCTATCCCTCTGTATTCCTCCCCCTTTGTCTCTCTCTCTCTCTCTCTCTCTCCCTTCTTTCGTTGCTCCTCTCCATCTCCCTCTCGCAAGGCCGTACGCAGAAAATTTTTCCTGGGGGGGGGGGGGGGCAAGATGATCGCTTTCAAAGGAACCCATAACTTGAAGTCTAAAACCGATTCAAAAAAAGTATGATTTTGAAATTTCTGGGGGGGGGGGGCAACCCCGCTCCCCCCCCCCCCCCCCCCCCCCCCCCGCTGCGTACGGCCTTGCCCTCTCGTTCTGTCTCCCCCTACTTTCTCTCTCTCCTCTCTCTTTCTCTCCCTCGCTCTCATTCATATCCTTCTTTTTATTTATTTGTTCGATTCATATTTATTCTGCATCTGCGGTGCCCATAGCTCCGTACCTGTTCCAAACCCTCGTCATTGTCAACAAAATTTGACAAAGTATAAACAACTCCTCTTCTTACCGAGATCATACCACAAAGACCCCGTTGCATTAAATCTTTTTACAAAGACCATTTTGCATTTTAATATTAACCCTATATACTTATCGAAATAACAGCGATCTTTTAAAAATGTGACAATGGAGTAACCTTATTTGCTTTGAACAATATGAACTAGGTTCGTTCACATTAGGCAACCTGACCTGGGAGTGATGCGATTATACGCCGTGCGGCACTGCATCGTGTGATGTCAAAATAATTATAATGAAATGGTGTACTCTTTCATACAAAAATTTAGTTACGCACCCCGTTGGGCTTTGTCGAAACGGCGCCATGATAAGAAGGACGTATCCTCATCCTGCTGATGGTCTAATTCAAGACTAAAAAGAAAGATCGTTTTAAATTCATGGATGCCGACAAACGTAAAAAATATTTAATGCAAAATAGAATTCTTAAACATAAATAGCATGAAAACATCTGAGAAAATTTACCATCTTTATCCATGAAGTTACATCTTATTACAATTAAACGATTAAAGTAGAACACTCAAGAAAATCACAAATATGGCAATTAATGTATCACTAGAAATTGGGAAGCTTACAGATGGCAATCGTATAAGTTTTATGTCAACTGCGTATATGATGATTATAAAAACAACATAAATAAAAGCTCTTCTCAGCATGTGGAATATCCGAGGATTCGCCAGAAATATAGCGATGTTTTGATGTCGTCATACGAGGGATCGATCCTGCTTAAGCAGACGACGTCCTATAATGAATGAACGTAATTGCAATGCAATTATTTATCAAATTATAAAGAGTTTGGTACATTTAAACATGACCTTATTTCACACCATTCGAAAAGGGAAAGTGAACTGATTCTGATAACTAAAACCGTTTGATTGTAAATACACAGGAGAAGGGTCAATGATCAATGAAATAAACCCCATTTTCAAATTGAAAAGCCCTGCGAATAATAGCTGGATGGTATTCGTTCCCTCTTGAAACGCCGAACATGCCGCGGTGCAAGCAGCTGAAAATACAATGGCGTCTTATTTTGTTTACAAGTGACTGATTCCTTTATTTTTTTAACGCTGCATTTTTCATCAAAATAATACCATACACGAAGTTAAGAGTGAGGCAACAGACTAACATTAAGACTGACGCTAGTCAAGTAAGAGAAATAAGTGAAGAGGAGATGACAAAACAGGCACTGAAAAATGTGTATAATGTTATGGGACATCGTCTGCTTAGACAGGACTCGCCCCTCTTGTGTCGTCACACATCTCGGCAGCGTTCAAGGAGCTTTTCAGCTGCTATATCGGGGGCTGTATTTTACCGTTTTATAATTGATAATAATCATTAATTCAAATGTTTCCAAGCTTTAAATTTGGATAACCTTGTTTAATTTATGCCATCTATGCAATAATAAGTATTAAGCCAATATTTAAAATCATCTGTGTTCTACTTTAAGATATCAAAATCATTATTTTAAAAAACTGAAATGTTGTGATTTGGAAGTAGGCTATCTTCTGATCGATATTTCAGGAGTTGGCGTTAAATAAAAAAGGTGCTGGCTAGATGAAAGGATATCATCGATTAGTGACGTCTTGATTCTTCATTTAGTGTTTCGACAAAAAAGACAGCCGTTGATATCTCTCGATCCTTTTCTTAACCAAACACGTCAGCCATTTCACCATCTTTAGTTTCAGTTTGGGGTGGTTCTGCTATGGTTCTTCTCTGTTAGAATTTTTAAAAAGACCCATCTTATCCTCTTTATAACAAGTTTATAGTGGTGTGGCTATTCATCAGTTTCTTAGCAAGACCTGTTGTATCACACTTGCAGATGTCGACATCCGTGATTCTATTCTTGAGAAACGTAACACGTCAGGCATCTTAATTATCCCCGTGTTATTATTTAGGTATTTAGTGAGGTTATTCAGTGCTGGAGCAAAAACCCGTCTTTCGAATAAGTGATTCACCTACAAGATTAACCTCCTCACCTTTAAGTCAATGGTTGGACTCTCTCCTACATATCTATCTGATCTCCTACAACGTTATATCCCATCACGGACTCTACGCTCTTCATCTCAATCCCTCCTTCAACTTCCACGCCGTATTTCATCTACATCCTATGGACGAAGATCACTTTTACATGCCGCCCTGCATTATGGAATGACTTACCACTTTATATTCGTACAGCAAACAATGTGAACACTTTCAAATCCTTGTTAAAAACCTACTTGTTTAATGTTGCCTACGCTTGAATGTACTGTTTTATAAACGTATCACTAAATGTTTGTTGTGTATTAATTATTCAATATAATACATGTATTTTCTCTTCACTTCTAAAAAGCGCTTAGAGGCTTTAGCATTTTGCGCTATATAAGTATCTATCATTATTATTATTATTCTGGAGAGGAGGTTCCGTCTGAATTGAATTTGAGATGCCAAATGAAATTATCCCTCATTGGAAGTCATTCATAGCTGCTCAAGGAAGACTTTTTATCAACATGATCAAGTTTAGTCATTAACTTCGTCATCCCGGAAAAAAACACGAATCAGTGTGTTGCCAACTTCAGCGGTGGTTTCTGGAGTAACAGTGTTACTGATTTCGAGTTACGACCTCCTAGGATCGTACGTCTTCCATCAGAAACATGTGATCACGATGAAGCTGATGATGATGACACAAGTTCTTGATGGCTGATCGGGAGTTTTTCTTTGTCGTCTATTGGCAGTCTGGGTGAAACTATTGCACCTTCTTACATTATGGCGTCAATGTCGATATTGGATGCTGTGCAGGCAGTCCAGCGAAGGAAATGGTAAACTCCATATTTTGATTCTAATTCGATTTATTCGATTTTTAAATGTACTTTGACTTAATAGCGTAAAATAAGACAAACATCACCAATAACATTTATAGTGCATGAATATTATTAGACTATGATTTTCATGATGGTATGATGGTGGTAATTATGATGATGATGATAATGGTGGTGACAACGATGATGGTGGTGGTGGTGACGGTGATGATCGGATGGTGATGGTGGTGGTGATGATGATGGTGGTGGTGGTGCGTGGTGACGGTGATGATGATGATGATGATGATGATGGTGATGATGATGGTGGTGGTGGTGCGTGGTGACGGTGATGATGATGATGATGATGATGATGATGATCAAGATGCCGAAGATGCTGGAGAAGAAGACTGATCATGTTCATGATGTTGCTGATCATTTCATGACTAAGATCCCGACGGTTCCACTCCCTGAATACTTAGAGTTGTTACGTCACTTTCGGCACTTGGCAACAAAATATGCAAATATGGATCTAGCATGTTTTGTAAAGGAAATCCTCTTATTTGTTAATCTATTTATTTCATTGCCCTAACTTCAAGGAACATAACATTAAACAATTACATAAAGAAACGATGATTTTACACACAAAGGAAAAAGAAGCAACAAAAACAACAACCAATGCCTGGGGACTGTCCCAACATTCATGTGTAAGGGCTCTCCTCATTGGTTAATATGTACAAATGCAAAAATATAGATTAACAACATGACGTGGCAGCAAAAAAGTTATTTAAAAAATAAACAGTAAAAACACAAACAAATCTGGAATACGAATATCCAAAGATTCAAATTTCGTTTCAATCTCACACGCATCCAGGGAATACCAGCAGGCAGTGCCAACATTAGGCGGGAAGTACTGGGGAGAGAAACTCACAGAGTATGGTGGCATCGGAGGGTATCCATTTCAGGGGCAACGTCGTGTTCGTGATCTTTTCGTCAGCCGGAGCCATCGGCATTACGGGAATGGGGTCACAAAATCGTAAGTTGTCTTTTTTATTCTCCTTCTTCTTATTATTACCATTATAACCTCCTCATTCTTCTTTCTTCTCTTCCTCTTCCTCCGGGTCTCGTCCTTCTTTTTCTTCTTCCCCTCTTCCTTCTTCTTCTCCTTCTTCTTCTCCTTCTTCTTTTTCTTTTTCTTCTTCTCCTCCTCCTCCTCAGGCTCCTCGTACTTCTCCTTTTTTTCTTCTTTCTTTTTTGGTCATTCTCCTCCTTCTTCGTCTTTTCTTTTTCTTCTTCTTCTTATTTTCCTCCTCTCCTTTCTTCTTCTTTTCATTCTCTTCCTTCTTTTTATTCATCATAATACTTCATCACTATTGTTCACTCATTCACATCCTTGCCCCTTTCACACCTTCTGCTCTTCCTTTCTTCTTCTACTCATCATTCTCTCTTTCTTCATTCCAGTTTTTCTTTTTCATCCTCTTAACTTTCTCCACCTTTTTTGTTTGTTTGTCTGTGTTTTTGTTCTTTCTATTTATTTTCATTCCAGCAATACAACTGACCAGTGGCGGCACCAGGATTTTTAAAGTGGGGGGTGGGGGGCAAATGGGGGGGGGGGGGGCAAAAGAAAATGTTGGGGGGGGGCAAGGGCGGACAAAAAAAATGTCCACCCTTTTATTTTTTTTCACTCCGAAAATTATTGGGGGGGGGGGGCAACTGGGGGTAAAGCTTCTGACTGGGGGGGGGGGGTGCCGTCACTGCAACTGACACGGGCAATTCTCTCTTTTTTCAAATATAATAATATATAAATATATAATGAATGATAATGTTTAGCATATAATAAATAAATATATAAATAAATAACATATAAACATAATAGGATAATATATAAATACATTATAAATGAATAATGATATATAAATATATAATAAATAGATAATAATATATTGATATATAATAAATGAATAATAATATATAAATAAGATATGGATTGATTTTGAAAGAACGTTCTCCTATTAATTATTAAACACCTCGTGTCTTTACTTTCACAGTGCAACATACGATCAACCCTACCAAGTAACCGACCTGGCAAAAAGTGGTTGTCGAATCAACGATGGAAGGTAATATCAACATAAACTGAAACTTGTAATAATTCACTTATTTGTAAGAAGCTCCCTGTGGAAGGGACGGAATTGCCTTCCGAAAATTCAGAGAATAAACTTCAAATCAATATTATTAGCGAAAAATTAATCACAACCTGTTTATTCATGTATATATATACATAAAATGTATAAATATATGTGTATCTATTATAAATCTGATTTAAGACATAGGCATAATGATTCCACAATTACGGATACTAGAATTTTATACATGTGTTATGTGAGATGTTCAAACTGTTAAAGGACGTATATATTTTAAAGCATTTCTCTGTACGCATACTACGGTTACAATTACTCATTTCTTTATCGTAATTCCTCTTCTTGTGCAGACTTTCAGCTCCGATGGAGACCAAACTCAACACGTAAGATTTTTTATTTTTAATAAATTATTTATAGCTCTTTTCAAAGTACATTCACGGTGATGTCCGGCCATTAAAGGATAACAGGGGAGCGTTTCATCAAGTGTTTTGTCAGTGATTTTACAGACAAATTTGCTCTCAGCCAATCAGATACAAGGATTTCAGTAGCTTGTAACAGTTGTCGGTGAAAATCACTGACAAAACACTTGATGAAACGCTCCCCAGAAGAAAGTGAAAGAAGAAGGCGGGGGGGGGGGGGGGGGGGGGGGGGTCATGAATGACTGCATTAATTAATGAATATCGAGGTTCATGGTTTTAAAACAACTGCAAACAATACACTGAAAGGTCAAAACAAACACAATTATTAAAGATAAAGGATTATAATGTGTATTTAAGTTTATAAAAGAACATATTGTAGACCTACTTAAATACTCATTTCACTTTAGTTTACGTTGATTATGTAGTACATAAGAAGTGGTGCATATTGTGAGGGTTTTTGAATCACCAAAATAAAAAGAAATTGGCTCAATGTTGTTAAAGGTCACATGGGCTACACAGAAAGGTACATGTATATGCACACTAAAAAAATATAAATTGCAACCTTCAAATGCAACAAAATTTGCACCATTTTGGGTGCAACTTTGCACCCTAAGAAGCCTTTTGCACCTTTAAGGGTGCAGTTAGCTACAATTTGCACCCTTAAAGGGTGCAGAGTTGTACCCTTTAGAAAAGGTACAAATTTGAACCCTTTTCATTGCAAACGTTTCTGCACCCTTAAAGATTCAAAGTTGCACCTTTTAGGGCGCAAATGGGCATTAAAGGGTACAAACAAGAACAAAAAGGTGCATTTTTGAACCCTTTTCATGTAGGGTGCAAGATTGCACCCAAAAAGTTGCTGCCAGTGTTGCATTTTGGGTGCAAACTTGAACTTTTTTTTTTTCTTAGTGTGTGGAAATACACACGCTTTTGGCATGAGTGTCTTCGTCCAAACATTTCAGCTGTTTCTCTATTATGAAGGCATTTCAAGAGCAATCCTTTTCAGGGATGTTTTTATTTTCTATGATATTCTTCCAAACTGACATAAACTAAATAAGAAAGCTCACAAATTATTACTAACCTTTACCATGTTTTGGACCAGAACTCGACCTTCTCTTGCATAGGCCTACGGTGTGAGTCAATAAAGAGGTCACCCAGATTCAACCCTCAATGTTGTTACACTCATTACATATAGATTTAATCAGTTACTCGCTTTGTATAGCCTATCGTGTTTTCTTTAATTTGACACCTTGATCAATAAAATCTGACCATGGGCAACATAACAGTAACATTTTTCCTGATTCATGTCACATTTGCCTCTGCCCAAGGTTTGAATAAAATGGATGGTCAACCCAAGGCTGGTTGAATGGTCTCCATTCCAGTTGATTGCACTAAAATAATTAAAGTAACTCGATTTTGACATGTTTTTTAAAGGAGAATTAAGCCCTGACTACAAATTTACTTATATTGGAAGGTGAAATATATTCCTACTTATTGGCCTAAATCATTTTCTAATAAGATATCAGAAAAGGGTATAAATAAAGATATTCCAACACCCGGTATCGTCTCCTACTCATTTACATGGGGGCTGCCATTTTCTTGCTGATTTGGAGTTGTACATGAACCATTGAGAAATGTTCCAGTCAGGAAGATATTTTGAATCCAAATCCTAAATTGATTTTCTTCATTACCTAAAATCCCATATGTGACGAGAAATATAAAGTGGGTGTTTACATGCATTATAAAAATTAAATCTTTATAATGATACAGTTGTCTGGTTTTGCTTAACAAAAATCTATTTTCTTAGGTTTGCCAAACAGAGCAGAACATAATATATGCACTTTTCAAGTCCATTATCCGAAAGCAGGTGAATGCATAGTTTGCCGCTATAGATGCTCAGGGAAGAAGCATCCACAAAATTTGAATTAATTTGCTCCGTCCCATACGTCCAGTATCGAGAAAATAGATTTCTATTAAGCGAATATCGATTTTCAACAGAAATATATAAGGAAATCTTCAGTTTAAAAATAAATTGACATATCTATTCTATATGTTTAATCTCAAATGGGTTTTTAATTTTGAAAAAGGCAATTGAGCATTTGGATTAAGAAAATCTTCTTGTACACATAAACAAAATGGCAGCCCCATGTGCTGCTAGCAGACGATACATATTGCTAGCAGATGGTAAATTGATTCGTATCGATCTCGTATATTTTGACGCGAAGCCATATAGTCTAACAAGTAGGAATAAATAACACCTTTGAACACTATCGTCTTTATTTTTGAGCGTAATTCTCCTTTAAAAACGGCCAGTGTTCAGTCATCCATGATCGCATTTTGATGAGCAGTCTGATAAATTAAAGATGACATTATCACTTACAATTCATAATATATGAATCAGAGATTTCGCTTTGTTATTAAGATATTGAGACGTGAATATGGGCATACATTTTATTGACTCAAACTTTATATTAAATTTGTTGAAAACCTTTGTGTTACGGGGCGCTGATCGCATACCACCATCTCCATAATTAGGAAAGTTAACACTATAGTGTCGATCCAGGGTCCCGTTTCATAAAACTTAATTGTGAACAAGTTACAATAACAGTCATAAGCTACTGAAATACATCTGATTGGCTATTAAAGAGCAAATATGCCTTAGAAATTGGGCAGTTGCTATTGATAACAAGTTTTATGAAACTGGGTCCAGGTTTGGGAATTGGGTGTTGGGGCAGACATAATAATCGGAAATATTTTGATGAGCAGTCTGATAAATTAAAGATGACATTATCACCTATAAAACCATTATAATATATGAATCAGAGATTTCGCTTTGTTATTAAGATACTGAGACGTGAATATGGGCTTCTTTTTATTGACTCACACTGTATATTTAATGAATGTTTTGCTGCTTGCTTCATCTCCCTTGCAGCTTCCCCCACCAGCATACACAATGGCCAGGGAACCATCCTTACTACTCACAGAAGTCTATCTTTGAAGTCTTTCCGGTGAAACCGAAGCCTGAAACAGGTTTGCTTTTGACCCAATCTTTCAATTTTATTCCCGAAATCACGAGGGAGCTTTGATTTTTTTTATTAGAACCATGGTCTAAAATCTAACTTATGGTTTAAACCTCAACCACAGACTAAAATAAGAGTATTTTTTAGAATAGTAACCCCCCGCACCCCCATTGGACATGACTACATGCGGATAAACCTTCTTCGTGAATTCGGCTGGCCCTGTCGGCTCAGTAGTTTGCAATCAGTTGCAGTATGACAATTAGCCAATCAAGATCATTGTTGCTTGCACATATTGTTCAAAACGCTGACCATTAACCAATCAGAATAGTTGTTTCAAATTTTCATTTGTTGAAAACCTTTGTGTTACGGGGCGCTGATCGCATACCACCATCTCCATAATTAGGAAAGTTAACACTATAGTGTCGATCCAGGGTCCCGTTTCATAAAACTTAATTGTGAACAAGTTACAATAACAGTCATAAGCTACTGAAATACATCTGATTGGCTATTAAAGAGCAAATTTGCCATAGAAATTGGGCAGCTGCTATTGATAACAAGTTTTATGAAACTGGGTCCAGGTTTGGGAATTGGGTGTTGGGGCAGACATAATAATCGGAAATATCTGAAAATATTCGGAAATTTAATATACGAAGTGAATTTTGGATTATTACTTGAAACTGCCCTTGCCCCCCCCCCCCCCCAAAAAAAAAAAAAAAAAAAAAAAAAAAAACCAGCCAAGCCTCGACTAATCTTGTTATCGCCAAACACGTTTTAATCAGTCTTCTGAGTATATCACCACCTCTATAATAGGCATGAACATCATCATCATCATCAACAACATTATTATAATTATCATCTTCAACATCATCATGCAACATCATCATCGTCTTCATCACGATCATGTTCATCACCGTCATCATCACCTTAATCATCATCATCCTACTCTCCTTATTCGTTATTTATTTATAGGGTTATGAGTGATAATCATTAGTGTGTACGTTGTTTTTGCTGAACAGATTCGATGTCCGATGGCCGACCATCATACTCAGTAAGTACACAACAGTTAATTTGATCACTAGATCTCTGAACTGACGATTTTTATCGGGTTTTTTTTTTCGTTCAGTACAGGCAATCGTACGTTGAAATCCGCTATACTGAGGGCCTACCATTTTCTTCTGAATTTTTAGGTTGAACATTTTTGATTTACGAGACTTTGTAAGGAGCTGACTCAGTCTAATTATTGAACATTCGTTTATTTATTTATCTGTCAGTTTGTTCATCTATCTAATTATTCATTTATTCATTTATATATTTCTTTAATAAGTAAATCATTTAGTTTATTTATTTATTCATTCATATATTCATTCTTTTATTAGTTTATTCATTTATTTATCTAATTTCCAGAAACTTAACATCAGAAATCACTATGATACACTAAGGATTGCCCAAAATAATAATTTATGTTCAAGGGCTCTCTTCATTGGTTGCTACTTTTATAGCCAAGACTTCTGAAATTTCATATAAAAATATGTAGATTATTTTATTGATGAGGATAAGTATTTTAATTATGCTTATCCTAAGCTATGCATTTATTAATTCACTGATAGACCAATACCACCAATTCCTATGATGATGCTCTTCGGCGGCTGCACCACAAACTTTACCACACCACGCTCTACCAGCAATCCTACAAGGGGCACGGCACCCCAGCCTCCCAGCAACAACCATATGAAGCTGCTCCTGTCGACGATAGGCTGGACAACATCCCGTTGCAAAGGAAACAAGATCGTGAAGCGATGGTGAAAGAAGGAGACGGGTTGAAAGGTGACAATCGGGATGAAGAGCGAATGAGGAGTTGTGACGAAGCGGAGAAGAACACACAAGATGGGGATGAAGAAGAGGACGAGGAGGGGAAGGAAGAAGATGACGACAAGAAGGAAGAGGAGGGGGAAGTAGATGAGGAAACCCTTTCTCAGGGGGGATCTTCAGAACTGCGAAGTATCCTTGTGTCAGACGCCGGTAAGTCGGCCAATACCATACGGCCAAAGTCGCCCAAATCCCAATCTACTGGGGCCAAACGCAGCGTCAGTTTTAAGGATACGCCGCAGGTACAGATCCTGGAAGGCCGATATTCTGCAAGGGAGAGTGAAGGCAGTGAGAAAAGTGGTAGCAGCAGTACTGTTGGTGTCTCCCCATCGCTGCAAGGTACTGGTCCATGCTGGCCACCGAGTAGCTCGTTGGTCATTGAGAATATCCGTGGGTCGCAGCTCCTTGAGAGGAGGGATATCACCAATCCTCCTGCAGGAATATCCGCTGGGCTAACATCCAAAGATCGCATTGACCCGTTAAAGAAAATGCTGTCGTCTTCGAAAATAGGAGAACATATTTCGTATGTTCCTCGACCGCCTCTTGGCCCAAAGGCTTCAACTCTCCGTACGGCTCCTCTACCATCCTCTCTGAAGTCGGGTTCGTCCATCCTAGCAAGTCTTTCCTCTGCATCCGATAGAGGGCGTCAGCCCCTTACAGGAGACGCTGTTCATTTTCCCAGTGGAGGCGAAGAATATATTCACCCAGGCGAAGCCGCCCATCTGTATGGCAAACAACAGAACCAGCCCTTTGTCGTACCACCGAGCTACCGAATGCAGCCAATGAAGGCTTCGGGTGGGCTCGGCTCGTTAGCAGGACTTCGGCCCTACTCGGACCCTGTTCGGAAGCTGCAGGACGAGCTGGCCAAGAGAATCATGATCAGGAAAGGCAACTTGGCTACCCCATTGGCTACCCCATTAGTGTTGCCTCCAGCCCCGCTTTCGGAGTGCCTCACGCCCTCTGGCAGCAAGATACCCCATAGGCTCGGGCTCAGGTACAAGACCGAAGCCCATAAGAGGTGAGTAACCATGCTTAAGGAGAAATATTTCTGAGTAAACTATCAATGTTCCCCAGTTTTCGTAGCAAATGTTTTTCTTTCGACAATCCAACTATACCTAGTCTAATAGATTCTAGGACAACTACTACCTTGAGTATCATCACCGGTCAACCACCCCATAAATGGACCCCCTAGGTTACCATTTAGGAAAACTACCGCAAAAACCACACCAAAAGACCACACCCAAGAGAAAGGGGGTGAATATACAATTCCGATAACGTTTTTTTTTTTAAGGGGGTAGTTGGCGGAGGGAGTTATTGTCTTTATGACGGTAGTTGATCTATATAGGAGGCGGTTGTCCGATGTGGAGGTCCACGGGAGTAGTTGTCCTTTGACACCATATTGTACCGGCCTGTGTAACAAGGCAATGCCGACTATGAATATCGATAGTCATCTCAACACAGTAAAGGTTTCGTATTCGAGTAGTTAAAAACACTCGACTGGAAATGCGAGGATCGTGGGTTCAATCCCCGGTACGGCACTTATGCCCTTAAGCAAGACTTGTTATCTACATTGCTCATTTATCGTATATCCTATTTGAAATTTGAAATATGAAATACATGGTGTCTATCAACATGTGTGTGAGTGTGTTTCTTAAAAAAAAAACACAGGTCTGGAGTACTGAATTTGTTTTTCTCTTAAGTTCATAACCGTATCCTCAAATTTTAAACGCATCCTCATCGCTGGGTCAAAGGTAATTTGAGTTTCGGGAGAGCGATAATTTTGTAAACCTCTTTTTAAAACGTGCCTAAATGTTTTCTCGATCTCGGCACTTTAAAAGTTATGCACGTTTGTGGTGTTATTTTACAGGTATCATGCCATTTATCCGGAAGACACGCCTGACCTTAGGAGCACAAGACATTCTGGGAGAAAATGCTTCTTCGACGGCGACCATTCTTCCGTCTTCCGAGGATGATGACGTATCCGTGACGTAATCCAAATTGACCATCTTTTTTTTTTTCTTTTTTTTTTTGTATCATAGTGTACATTACTTCAGCATCTAACTTGTATGATATTCGAGATTCCAATCATTACCTTTCCCTTCTCAAGCAATAGTAGATACAATTTAATAGCAGTACCACTGGGTGTGCATTCTAGAAAAAAAGCAAGAGAGAGCAAAATTTCTTTTGCCAAGACAACCGAATTCTCATGCACATGCATCATCAGAAAAGAAAAACATAATTTTGTCAAATGGATATCTAATATACTATTTGGATTAATGGTTTATTAATTTTCTCCCTTTTTCCTCTTATAACACGGCCTTTTTTGGCACAATCATTAAAGCAGCATAAACTTTCATAATTTCTGAATTTCGATCCGTTGACAGATACCATAAAGATGATCTGTTTGGAGCCAGAGATACTCTCACACAGAGTTAAAGCCCTTCAGGGCTCCGAACAGACGAATACTGCATACTGTACAGTCCGTAGCCTACTATAAACAAAGTCATTTTGTTGTGTAAATAATCATGATAATGAGACAAAAATATAGCAGAAAATCAGAAATATTACCGTTTCTGTCATTCTTCTTCGAGTGGAGAGTAGTTCAATTCTTGACGTATTTTTGTTCATAGTTTTGTCAGTGAAACATCTGTGCGTCAACCCCCGCGTAGGTGGCGTTATAAGCCGTGATTCTCCATCATGTGAGAGTGAATGTGTAGACCCCAAATCACGCACAAAATCAATAAATACGTCCTGGGCCCCGGATCATAAAACTTGTTGTCAGTAACAACTGCTACATTTCTGTGACAAATTGAGTCAGCCAATCAGATGCAAGGATTTCAGTAGCTTATAACAGTTATTGCAACTTGTTATTGATAACAAGTTTTATGAAACAGGGTCCTGGTGTCGGTCTCTTTGGTGTGACTGAGGTATTAGAGTTCCAGGCTCTTTTTCTTGAGGAGGAGGGGGGGGGGGGGGGGAGGGGTTAGGGTGAGGGGAATAAGTGATGGTGATAATAATAATAATAATAATAATAATAAAGTTTATATATAGCGCCTAATGCATCGATGATGTCTCTAAGCGCTTTAGAGATATATTATTACCCCGGTCATCGGATTTTGGCATGCCCGCACGCAATGTATGCACATTCTCCGCTCCCTGGGGAGTATTCCAGCAAGGGCATTACAGTGACGCTCTCATTGCTAAGCAAACGACATTAATTTTCGCATCCTACCGGGTACCCATTCAACACCTGGGTGGAGAGTTGCAATTGCAATTGTAGATTAACGTCTTGCCAAAGGACGCTAGTGCTGCGGTGGGATTCGAACCCCGAACCTCGAGGTTCACAGTCCGGCGACTTATCCACTGATCCGCAACACCTCTAATAATGATGATGTAGATGATGTTGACGATGATGATGATGATGATGTTGACGATGATGATGATGATGAATTATGATGATGATGAATTATGATAATGATGACACATGGCGATGGCGACTATGATGATATTAACGATGGCGATAGAGATGGTGATCAAATATTCAGTGTTGCAAGTTCAAGGTTTAAATCATAGTGTCTACAGCTCACCATCAAAGTGCATTGAAGCCACTGAGGTTAGGACATTGGGTTTAAAAATAAATCACATATTATCAGAGTGGAATATTGTATTAATCATAAATTTGTTGAATACCTCTCAAGCTATCCATCATATTCACAGAAATATCTCCTCTTAGCATATTTCATTTAACATGATCAAGAAATACAGATTTTAAAACGATCATAAAGATAAAGATACAGGGTTGGAAAAAAGTTTGGAATATTTTTATTCCAAGAATTATTTCTTGTCTTAAACATATCCCTCGTCATTTTAAGTTCTTCTTTGAGGTTCAAATAAAAGATATGTGTCCCTTTTTAACTTTAAAAGCACAACATTAAAAATCAGGCTTATCACACAGTGCAGAGGTCCACTTGGAATTCGGAAGCGTATATTTGCTGTTTTTGCAAATGTCTAACGAAAAAGTTAAATAATCAGATACAGTTTAATTGCTATACCGAAGTCCTCAAAATGACTACAAACTGCACGTAGCTTTTTCAAAATTCCACGTGAAGTACAGAAATGTATAACAAGATGTTCAACCACAAATAGAGCAAATCTGACAACATGGTTCATTGGTCAGCCATTGTAACATGTTTAACAATATTACGTAATCTTTGGTGTGTGTGTGTGTGTGTAATTGGGTTTTTACAGACGTGTATCAATCAGATATGATTATTTACGTCTGGGACCGACCTTTAACGTCACCATCCGAAAGACGTGACTCAGTCTCGAACCTGGGTCCGCTGAATCAGTTTATAACTTCCACTGGTAGCTGGATTACAGGCGCACGCCACAACTGCCTGGTTATTATATCTAACTGACTAACTCACAAAGTATCCTCACAGTATGCCAATTTCGCATTTTTGAAAATTTGCAAGAAAAAGACAATAACTTTAACTTTAATTCGTCTCAGGCTAATACCAATGACCTAACCTATTTTTAATCAATACTTGGTCACAGAGTGCCTTCATAGTGCTTCTTCTCGATAACTGATTTCAAAAGTGTGGAGTAATGTGTACTTGCTATGTAAAATAAACCTAAGATACGCCATCTTTCATATATTTTTTCAAAATTGATGTAAAATAACGTTAATTGAAACCTAACTTCACATCGGGCTAATGTCAATGACATAACCTATTTTCAATCGATAAGAGAGGACCTTGTTAAATATTGCGCCCCAGCATGCACTTTCAACGTATAAAACATTCCATAGACATCATAAACTTGCCTTAAAATTGTCTTACTCAAATATATTTTTTTCTGGGTTTTCATTCATTTTGCGCCCCCAGAATAGGAATGTTCAAAATTTCATTTAAAAAAGTTTGCTAGGTCGCTGTATTCCATTTGATTTTTTTATTTTTGTAAGGGTAAAATAAATAAGAAATTTCAATTTTAGGGGTGCAAAGAAAAAAAAATCTGCCGCTCGGCCGCGTTGCTCCCTCGCTTATAAAATAACGCATCAAATTAGGATTGAGGGTCGCAGATTTGATAGTTTGCCCCGGGCGTCAGAATACCTAGATACGCCACTGGATGGGAGTCTGTACCACGGCCCAGATCAATCCAATGAGAAATTCGGTACTTCCAGCAAATACGATTATCTAACGGACTGCAGAATTGTCTTATTATCGGAGGGAAAGTTTCCACTTTAAGGCCTACCTAAACCAGAGCCCTTCATAATAGTCAATAGGTTCAAACATTATCATGGAATTTCTTTTCAACCTGAATGAAGGCCTGTGCAATAATTCTGTGAAATATTACTACTGACAGGAGCTTAATTCGGGGATGGACTTGATGACAAGTCCTCCGGAAATTTGAAAAAAAAATGGGGGGATGTTTAAATAACTTAAGGCTTCATCACACTATTGAGGATCTGAAGTGCTCTCGAATGAAAAATTTTACAATTCTAGATGGTAAATCAACTCGCTTGATCCCCCCCCCCCCCCCCGAAACGGAAAGTCACAATATTCAGAAATGACGGTGTCCGCTGCCTGTTCTAATTGAAGAGAGAAATGGCTATTAATTACTCCTAGGCTTATAGACTTTGAAATTGGAAAGCGTCAATCGAGAAACTCAAAGATTCTCTATATCATTTATAAAGAGGTGCCAAGAAGGGTGATGGTTTTATTGTGCAGAGTCGTCTTATTTATGGAAGGGGCGGGGATACCCCTATCCATTTTAAGTTATTTATATGCGAATATAATTATTGCGTTCTGGCGCTCTTGATAGAAAAGTCTTATATTCTTTTTGGCTCAGCCACGTCACCCCAAAATTTTCGGCTCATTACGCCATAAAGCAGTATCCCTATATATGGAAATAGCGATGCATAATTATGCCCCCTTGTGACTCCCACCCCCCCCCCCCCCCCCCTCTCCTCCAGTGGCGTATCTAGACTTTCGCGAGGGGCAAAATATCTGAGCCTATATGGTGATCCAGGAAAAAAGGTTTTTCCAGGCCCTAATTAGGGTAGAACATCAGCTGTTTCTTCCATTCATATTTCCACATTTTACATTGCAATCATGATTTTCATTCAATAACCTCCTTCCATTGTTTGATCCATTGTAGTTTTATTAGTATTGGCACAATATTCATACTAGCTAATTGCAAACGAGCGAAGCAAGCGGGAAAAAATGCCCTCACTCCATCTTGATTGAAAGTATTTTTATTCTTTCTCATTCCTGCAAAACCATAATTACTTGTATATTTCAAGATATTGCAGAATATATTTAAATTAGTTACAGAGGAGTTCAAATTCCCCATTGTCAGATTGTTTGGCTTCACGATTGTGTGACACGATATTATCAATGCTTATCTTTTTGATGGTTGGCTGAGCATCTACTCCAATTCCATATTGTTTACGAAATGTTATTTACAAGCAGTTTGGATACAATTCACATAGAAATGATCGATTCACATGCAGTGACTGAAAATGAGTGAACCTTTTGTTGTGGTTGAGAATCTGTCAGGGGGCGGGTTACCCTACTTGCCACCTATCAAAAACGCTATAGTGCTCCCGATTATTATTGAGGTGTGTTAATACACATTGTGATTTATAACCATCGTTTGTATAATTTACGTAATTTATACTATTTATTTTGTCTCCTTTATTTTACACTACGGGGTTGGCCGAGTTCAGTTATTCAAAACTTTCCATAGGTGCCCTGCAGTTTAACAAATCATTTTACATGAAAATACAAAATATATAACGATTAGGTATTACATGATAAATTACAAAAAACTGGAGAGTGAATTAATGGTATTATATTTGAATAGTAATGATATCGCTCCACTGAGTGAAGATTTAAAGCTTTGTATAGTTTTTTAAAACTTATACAAGTCATGAGTGAACTTTACCAGGGAGTGCATTAAACAAACTGGCTCCTTATGCAGAAGAATTTCTTTTATATTATGTCTTTGGGCCGTGTTATTGGAGGGGGCATCTTAAAGAATAACTTCTTGAAAGGAGCTTTTGTCATTCATCAGTTTATTCAGCTTCGTACTCTTCCGAAGAGGCCCCTTTCTCATTCACATCATAATCATTCCACTGAGTGAAGATTTAAAGCTTTGTATATTTTTTTAAACTTATAAAGGGATATACACGAGTGAGTTTTACCAGGGAGTGCATTAAACAAACTGGTTCCTTATGCAAAAGAATTTCTTTTATATTATGTCCTTGGGCTGTGTAGTTGGAGGGGCATCTTACAGAATAACTTCTTGAAAGGAGCTTTTGTCATTCATCAGTTTATTCAGATTCGTCCTCTTCTTTAGAGGCCCCTTTCTCATTCTCGTACTCGTTTTTTCCAATATTATCATTCATGATGGTTCTTCTGTTCCCTGTCTGTTAAAATAATCCATTTTTTGTTTCATAATTCATCTTCTTCATGTTCCCCTCTTAATCCCTTTCTTCTCTTGCCTCATAATACTATACTAGTATCAAAGTATAGGCCCCTATTTTATCTCAGGAACCACAAACAATTGCTTGTTTATGTGGAAGGTTTGAAATAGAATATCATAGTCCTTATACAACCTCTTCAAGTCTTAAAGGGGTACTCCGGCCTGAAAATAATATTAATTGAATGAATAGAGTAAAATTAAACAAGGAAAACACTGAAAATTTCATCGAAATCCGATAAAAAATAACGAAGCTATTGAATTTTTAATTTTTGCATTATTTTGGGAAACAGTTCTATGCATGTCATCATGAATATGTAATGAGTGAGCTGATGATGTCACGTCCCCACTTTCCTTTTTTTAACTATATTATATGAAATCTTCATTATTTCATTTTTTCATACATGTCTATAAGAAATATCTCCCTTGTAACAAAATAAGTTACAGCAATGATGAACTTACACATTAAATAAGGAGTCAGTCCTTTTAGTTATAGGCTTGGGGCAGAAAATTTGAATAATTGTAATTTCATATAATAAAATACAAAAGAAAAAGTGGGGATATGACATCATCAGCTCACTCACTGCATATTCATGATGACGTGCATATAACTGTTTTACCAAACTAATGCAAAACTTTAAAATTCCATAACTTCATTATTTTTTATCCGATTTCGATGAAATTTTCAGTGATTTGTTTGTTTAATTTTACTCTATTTATTCAATTCATATTAATTTCAGGCCGGAGTACCCCTTTAAGCGATTTATTTTCTTCTGCGCATGCATTTTGTAGATATCTCAAGGCACAGTTTTGGTTCTTTTATGGCTGACTGGCGGCGGTCGTGATGAAAGCAAAGCTGAGAAGTATGTTTGGAATGTCATTGTGATACTGTAGCAGACACTACAAAATAGGTCTTGCAGGTTTGAAGTTTGGAGATGCACTGAAGTATATTTTAATATAAACTCAAAATGGCTGCAAAGTACATAAACAAAAATAACCAATCAGAAGTCTACAAGAAGTACCAATAAGAAAAGATAGAATGGGTCATGTTATAATTAAGTCAGGGTTGGATAGTCAGTGAGTCATTGTCATAGTAGATGGTATGGCAGGCAAGGTTCAATGGGCCTGGGAGAGAACAAAAGATTTTAGGTGAATAGGGGTGACAAGAAAGGAATGTAGTTAAGTGGAGCAATGTCCTCAAGAAAACAGGTGGAAGGTTGAATAGAGAGAAAATGTAAATAAGAGGGTGAAGTGATCATGGAAACAAATTCATACTGTCATAATAATGCTACCTTACAATACTTTTGACAAAGTCAGGTGCATGAATTCATTATGGTACCGATCAGTGTCCATCTGTAGTCGGGTCCATGGTTGAGCTATTAACCAATCATTGAAGGGGGTAAAAATCTTGAACAAGATACGGTGTGCTTATAACGGTTAGAGTACCTTTATATAGATATAAAGGTACCCCCAAAATAGGTGTCTCTCTTTTAAAACCCACGTACACAAGATCACGAAACATCAACTCTTGTTCAGATTTCTTGTCGGAAGATGGAAGGTTACGCCACATTTTCGTTTCTTCTCTTTCTCACCGTCGTCGCAAGTGTCCAGGGTATGAGTATATGCTTTGAGTTTTTAAAAGCTTAATGCCGATATTTCAGTTTCAGTTTCAGTTTATTACATATTTCACAAAACAAGCATGAAAATTATATTGTGATACTGCAGCTGAAGATCAGTACCTCGTATATAAATGTGTGTATTTAGTACTAATAAAGACTGAGCTCAAAGAAGAAATAAATACGGAGGAGCTCAAGGTGAAAGCTACGCTTGTGTTATAGACTCCAAAGGGTAATCGAATGTGTAGCCTTTACAATTTGTTGGAACGAGCGATTACAACAAATATTGTGTACTGTAAATATAGTAATAGACTTCGCATTCGATAGTCGAAAAGAAGTCAAGACTGTTGAAATTATATGGTGAAAAATTAAACGGTGGAATTAAATCAATTTAACACAATGCTGGTGTTGCTAAAACACTTATCTGGTGTGGACGTAATACATGTACTAGGTGTTTAAAAAAAAACGTTTGACACGTTTGATAAAAGCTAAAACTCGTATCTGACTGAGGTTTGCACATTGTAAACTTGAAGGGTGTCAATTTTTTTGGGAACAATTTTCATGATATTTCTCTACATACTTTTCTGACAATGATGCTCTGAATGCTTAATTAATTTTTCAATTTTTGAAAAATGAAGGCCACAATCTTTTTATCCGTGATTAATTCAGAGCACAACAATACCATTTTGTATCGCCGCTAAAAGAATTCTGCCAACCTTTTGCTATCATACAGTGTCTTTACTCAATCATGGCTCTCGGTTTGGACTTTGGTAAAGTTTGGAGACGCATTTTTAGTGCCTCTTGGACTATAACGGAAACTGAACTGAGCTTTTAAATGCGTTGTTGAAAGTGCGGAATTCAAACAGTGTTGCCAGTTCAAGGTTTAAATCGGTGTCTACAGCTCACCATCAAAGTGCATTGAAGCCACTGCTGTTAGGACATTGGATTTAAAAATAAATCACATATCAGAGTGGAACATTGTATTCATAAATTTGTTGAATACCTCTCAAGCTATCCATCATATTCACAGAAATATCGCGGCATATTTCATTTAACATTAGCAAAATACATGTCAGGCGTGATTATTATTCACTTTATGTTTATCTTTAAGATCGTTTTAAAATCTGTAAATACCATAACTGCCTGGTTATTATATCTAACTAACTCACATTTTCACTGATTTCTAGACGTTCAAAGCATTGTTTCAAAAAAAGTGTTAAACATGACGGTTACCATGGCAACGGAAATTGATACAAATTTAGTTTTGTTTGTTTAAATCATGGAGAATATCAAGTTTCGTTGAATTAGGATCATTAGGAAAAAGTTATGGCCTATTTGTATGTCTAAAAACCTCATTTTCCCAAAACACGGGCTTAGGAGGGTACTCTACTGATGACCGTTATCAAAATGGTGTTTATATACATCAAAGGGATGTACACTGTCCTTGTTTTGTTTAAATATTATAGCAAAACCATATTAAAACTGAAGTTTAAAAACCGAATCAATTTTCAATCCAAGATATCAACAACTTTTCAAACCATGATAGATTGTATTGAAATATACGGTTGCCGTGGCAACAGTCGGTTAGGTAGATACGTTTGGTTGGTATCAAAATGTGCAGAATATGATTCTAAATCCGATGACCCAGTTTTAATGAAATCTAATAATTATACAAAAAGTTACAGGGAAGATGTCAAAAAGGTCCATTAGGGTCCCCTAAGAATTGAGTAAAAATCCATTTTCACCACCTGACGCCATCTTGATTTTCACCATGGGTTCATGAGGGGCCATTTCTTAACATCTGGAATATCTTAAGGTGCAAAAATAGGTTTCGTTTTGTCCTGGAGGGGGGGGGGGGTGCACAGATATTATGTACCCTGCTAATAGCTCCAACTGACCATGGGTCATCAACCAAAGACGACCGATAGCAACAACCAATGTATGCAATTTACTTTTTTTGAGATTTAGATCTCCAATCTGATTACGTAATCTTCGAAAATGCATATACACCACCACTGTATACTCACACAGAAATTGAATAGTGCCAAAAAGGCTTTGTGCAAAGTCTAGACATAAAGGTCGAATCGGCACCATTTATTCTATTTGTCCTTTCGAAGCATTTCATCGGATCATCTTGTTTTTCCTGCATGCATGATTAATGATCTGACAGTACTTAGTTGTGCTAACCAATCACTGAAGGGGGTAAAAATCTTGAACAAGATACGGTGTGCTTATAACGGTCTCTCGCTTTTAAAACCCACGTACACAAGATCACTAAACATCAACTCTTCTTCAGATTTCTTGTGGGAAGATGGAAGGTTACGCCACATTTTCGTTTCTTCTCTTTCTCACCGTCGTCGCAAGTGTCCAGGGTATGAGTATATGCTTTGAGTTTTTGGAAGCTTAATGCCGATATTTCAGTTTCAATTTATTACATAGGCCTATTTCACAAAACAAGCATGAAAATTATATTGTGATACTGCAGCTGAAGATGAGTACCTCATAAACGTTTGCTTTTAGTACTAATCAAGACTGAGCTCAAAGAAGAAATATGGAGGAGCCCAAGGTAAAAACTACGCTTTAAGTTAATAGACTATAGCCTTTAAAATTTGTTGGAACGAGCGATTACTACAAATATTGTGTTATATACTGTAGATATAATTAATGTAAATAGCAGTAATAGACTCTGCATTCGATATAGTCGATAAGAAGTCGGACTGTTAATTATGGTGGAATTAAATCAATTTAAAACAATGCTGGCGTTATCTGGTGTGGACATAATACTAGGTGTTTAAAAAAAACCGTTTGATACGTCTGGTATTTAATAACTCAAAAGCTAAAACTCGTATCAGACTGAGGTTTGCACATTGTAAACGTGAAGGGTGTCAAATAGACCGCTTTGGTAATGTATGCAAAATTTATGCATACCTTTCAAACAAAGGTTGTTCTTGACAACCTGAAAGCTTGCCGGACATAGCTACAATGTATGCAAACTGGATTCCATTAAGCATTGAGGCTCATTTATAAAAAGCAGGTTCATGGAATAGCTCGTCACTAGGTGCTCAGAGAATATATGTGCATAAATTTGTATACACTACAGAAGCAGTCTATTGGGAACAATATTCATGAGATTTCTCTGAATACTTTTCTGACAATGATGCTGTGCATACTTAATTAGTTTTTCAGTATCAGTAATTAGTTCAGAGCACAAGAATATCATTTTGTATCGCAGCTAAAAGAATTCTGCCAACCTTTTGCTATCATACAGTGTCTTTACTCAATCATGACTCTGTGTTTGGACTTTGGTAAAGTTTGGAGACGCATTTGAAGTGCCCTCCTAGGTCTAACAACTGAGTTGAGCTTTTAAATGCGTTACTTGGTATTATAAAGGGATACGCCACCAATCGGCCGTGGGGAAAGTCAGGATTGCGTAAGCCTCATTCAATCGTACACAAATGCGACAGACTAAAAGTGTACAATTATGTATTCGTTTAGATATATTAAATTCACAAACAACTATCAACCTCACGTCCCTGGTTCATTCGCAAGAAGAAAAGGTGAAAAGGAAAACAAATCAAACAGTATGCATTTCGAATCTAACAATGAATGGTCTTTGTTGACTAGATTATCGTATAATAATCAACTAAATGACATTAATGAACACTGATGAAAACCAACCAATTAAAGAAAACCAACACAGCACCATCGTGCCGCACGGCGCACAGTGCACGCGACGATGTCTACCATGTGCATAAAAATACAAGAGATACAAACTAAAAAATGTGAAAATATAATACTATATAATTTCCAGCATTTATACAAGATATTGAGAATAAACATGTGCTTACCAACTGTATATTTTCTGTTTATCACAATCAGTGAATACAATGCTTAAATAGAAAAGAATGAATCGAACTTCAAGACTATAAATTTTGACTCTTGTGATGTGTTCAGTTTACCATATTAAAATATCTCCTGACAACCAAGATATCACATCAACCCCATCAGTACTTCAGCTTATCACAGAGTCGCACAAAAATATTAAATTGATTACAGTATATCCACATATATACCAGTAAAGCGAAAGCATGGCAAATACATTCATCATAAGCAATTTACCTTCTGTGGAAAAGTCTTCAGACAGCTCGACCAAGAATCCGCTATTGACATTAGTATGTTCCCTAAGCTTGACCACCACCTCCAACGGGTTTGACAAACGTGATGTAATAGAAGGCAAATGCAGCCACGGCTACACAATAAAATACATAGAAACAATTTCACTACTGAGTAAAATCCCGAAACAATCTATACTTAATGAGTTACCGCTTCACATATCGCAATAAATCATATTTTAAAGAAACTTGTACATAGTGATTAAAATGAGCATAACAACGCTGAACATTGTAATATATCATAGCGAAACGTAATACATCGTTAACTCTCTCTCTATTTCCATCATCAAACATAAATTAACAAGATAACCTGTGCATCAAGCACTAATCAAATTATAATATAATACAATAATTATTACGCTTAGGCCTACCTCAATACAGAAAAGATGAAGAGATATAGAGAACGAGTACCGTATGTCGTCTGTAATAAAACAAATTAGCTTTATGCGCTATTATAACATCAATATACAAACATATAACAAAATTAAGCGCGCATATGATGCGCATTCACAATGAGCGCGAAATGGATACTGGCAGCCATGAGAACCAAAAAGAGGACAATCCTGTCCTCTCACACAAGTTTGTGTCGAACGCGTCCGTCGGGCTACTGGGATTACATTTCGGACTGCACGAAGCCAACCGAATCTCGCACGAGAGGTCGAGCTCAGGCGGAGCGAACAGTCTGTCCGAAGTTTGCGCCCCTCGGGGCAACGTCATGATCAGGTAATGATCACGGTGCCCTCTCGCGGCATAAAAACGCCCACCATCTGCGGTTGATTATCCCTTTAAGTGAGGAATTCCGATTGAATCGAATGACAGAGTATGATACAGTATAAAACCCCGGCTCACACAAAGCGTCGTTTTTATTGTCAGTACCTGCGCTACTTGAACTGCGCTAAGTAAAAGAGCCCGTGAAGGCAATTAACCCATACGCCAGTTATTCAAAATATTGTTTGCGCTGTTCATTTCGCAATGATTTTTTCCAACGATATTCGTGACAGGCAAAAGATCGCATCCGTTACTCAACATCAGGAAATGACTTGTAGGACCCCGTCAGTGAGTTGTACGGTCTTTTGCGCATCATGAATGAGTGATGTCGTTTAAAAAGTGATTGCAGTATGAAGAATGCAAACAATACTTTTAAACTACTTGCATATTGGTTAATTCCCTTCACAGCCTCGAGCAGGTAATAACGCAATTAAAATGACGCTTCGTGTGAGTCAGGCTTCCTAGTTCTACGTTTTACAGAAATGCTTAATTAAACATTGTAACATTAAAATCATCATAACGTATTTTTTCGTACTTTCTTTCTTTTGTCAATCAACAGGTGACCCCAAAGGTGAGAATATTTGTTTATTTTTGTCACTGTGGGGGTTGTTTTTTGTTTGGTTTGGGTTTTTCGTGTAACCTTAGCAGTGACGTCGCTAGACCATTTTGAATGGGGGTATATATCGACCAAGTTAGCCTAACAAGTTGGTCCTTTTTTCCCCGATGTACCGACAAGACTCTAATTAAAGTTTGTCGACATAGAATTGTGAACAGGGAATGTCACGACGCCTTTTTATTTCCCCTATTCTGTTTTACAAGTAATTTTGTTATTGTCCAAATTTTGATCCAATAAATTTTTAAGTTTATTTTTGCTTTCTTTTGTTTATTTGTTTTTTAATGTGTTCGCTCGCTCTCAAAACTTAGGAACTCCAATTTCGAATCGGGAAGAGACGTCAGCCCCCTGTTTAGGGCAAAGATGGGGGAGGGGGATTCGGGGGGGGGAGCTATTTTCATCTCTACCCCCTATCTTTTACACTGTTTCGTGTTGGATTTTGTGAATCTTTGTCATCTTTGTTCCGCATGATCACCAGAACTCGACGTCCGTCTGGTGACCACGTCCACTACGTACACACGGGGAGGGCGAGTGGAAGTATTTCACAACGGCGAGTGGGGAAGCGTCTGCGATGAGGGTTTCGGGATAGAAGACGCCAATGTCGTCTGCAAGCAGTGGGGCTATCCCTCCGGTGCAGCTAAGGTAATGTACCTGTTAACGTACGGTGAAGGGACTGGTCCGATCTGGCTCTCAAACGTGAACTGCGCAGGCACAGAGGCTAAACTGACCGACTGCCCTGCCGACCCTTGGGGGCAAAATGATTGCACCCGCGACCAGGAAGCCGGCGTCATATGCAGGGGTAAGTAGAAATAAAATTGAAATGCAACTCCAAAACTCAAACGACTGAAATAGGCGATTCTGATTGGTTTATAAGTCAAGGAGACAATTATGTCTGGCTGGAGGATATACTACCTTAAAAACAGTTTTCTTCTGAGGCAGACGAACCATAATCTCCGAGCGAATTAGACTTACATTTCTACCGGAGCTTGGGTAGCTTTTAATCAAAGCGATAATGCTGATCTGTCGATCCCCTGGTCGATCCTCGAAATGCGCGGAATAGTCCTGATTATTACGCGGGAAGTCTTGCTCCTTCACAACGATTTTGAGCACCCGTCAACGTTACTTGTTTTCTTATTTTTCATGAATAATTTTGTTCCTGGTAGAGAAAATAACCAATCAGAAGCTTCTGTGACATAGCGTGAAGAGACCGCTCAGTTAATTCCAAACATGGGAGAAGTAAAGATTTGTTATAGAAAATGATTTTCACAGAGAAAAGTATGACAGTGATCACTGACCATTTTCTTTTTGAAAAATGAGCCAAAACGTTATTTGTGTGGATTTTTTTTATCAAGAGAAAAAATTATAAATACTTTATCCCGCTATCTACCCTTTTTTGGTCCCAGCCAATCCGCAGGTCCCCTAAAAGCGCGCTATTCTATTTTCAGTTCTGCCTAACTATGAATACATAATGAGCAAGAACAGCCAGGAACATCTCATTTGCAAACTATTGAATAGACTTATCATTCACCAATTGTCATGAGTTATACATCAAATAAAAGAAGAGGGATCAGATTTTTGACATGCTTTTATTGTGTTCAAAATAAAAGACGAAATTGGTAAATGTGTTCCTTTTATGACAAAATGGAATTGAAATGAAATATAAATCTGGCCAAAACCATTGGCGGATCCAGGGGGGGGGGCACAGCCGGCCCGTGCCCCCCCCCCCCCTTTTGGAAGAGAAGTATGAATTTTGACCATAGACGATCCGCCATTTCCTCGATTGTGCCCCCCCCCCCCCTTTTAGAGAAGACTTTTTTTTTTTTTTTTTGGTTGTCAGGGAATTATGGAGGGAAACTGGACCTCCATAACCCCTTACTGAGCGTTTTTTGAAGGGTTGGCGAAATTTTTTTTGGCGAAAATTTTCTTCAAGTCGTAATCCATGGGCCTGACCAAATGGCCTGACTCGGGGAAATTCGGATACAATCAGGTCCAATCGTGCGCTACCGAAGGAATGTTATTGCGGGATTCCTCGCGCGATCGTTAACTCGAATCCCTCCATACGCAACCGACCAATGAGATTCAAATACTGGAATAAAGAACGCGCGATCTTTACTCAAATTTGGGTCAATGTGCGAACTTTTATTAGCTGCGCACGATAAATTGAAGTCGCTTTGAACTTTGATCCAGAGAAAGGAGCAGCCAACTGTAAAAGCGCCCATAGATTGCGACTTGTCGCTCCCTGAAATCTTGTGAAAAAAAAGGCTTTTGTATGACTATTTCATCAGTTATTTTAACTGAAACAAAATATCCCTGTGTTGGTAAACTATTCCATTTATTTTTGCAGAAAGTCTTATGAGCACAGCATTAATATTTATTGAACATAACTTTAAAGATGACCATGCGATACAGCCGACTGGGTGCAGGGAGAGAGTCCATTTCGGGCACTGGAAATAAAATGCGCGCTTATTGCATACGACCTGCGGTCTGACTTGTCCTGAATAATGGACGAGCTCAATCTTTTTTGTTACGGTTCCTTTCGCTTGATTGGTTAAACGCATAGGTTAAACGCACTGAACAATATAGTTGCAGTGTTTAAATATGTCGGTTAAAAGTACAATAAGTTGTAATGCCTTATTTGGGAAAGTTGTTGAAAGATTCATAACCTCTTGGTTAAAACGAACATTACAAAAGATTATCAGGATCACATAAAAATTATAATTCTACTTTTCTGACTTTATATTACACAGGAAGCCGTACAAGCACAAGTGAGTTTAATGTTTATCCGCTTATGCATGATGAGCAGGTTATATGCTTAATGGTTGATGCACTCTACTATTCATTCATTCATCTATTAATCAATTCGTTCATGCATATTCATCATTTCATCCGATTCCTTCATTCACTCATTCATTTATCCTTTCACTCATTCATTTATCCTTTCACTCATTCATTTATCCTTTCAGTCATTCATTTATCCATTCATTCACCTATCTTTTTATTCATCCTTTCATTTTGTTTATCCATTCATTCGTTATTTCATTCATCCTATTATTCATCCCTTAATTCTTTAAAGGGGAATTAACCTCAAAATATAAATGTGCTTATATTCATAGATGTAATCTATTCCTTGTTGTCCTACGTATAGTATTGGAATTAAAATATACGAGATGGGTATAAATAAAGATTTTCTCAGCAAGATTTATCGTATGCTAGGGATATCCGGGGGCTGCCATTTTCTTGATGTGTACATAAAGATATATTTAATCGGAATGCCAAATTGTCTTCCTGATACAAAATTCCATTTGAGATTTAACAAATATATACATATATTCTAAGCACGAAAATGTTTTACATTTCTTTGAAAATTACGATTTTACTAAATATAAATCTATTTTCTTGATACTATGACGTACTAGACTTAGCGAATTCAAATTTATGGATGATGACTTTCCCGAGCGTCAATAGTGACACATGAGATAATGGACTTCAAAAGTAAGAATGCGCGTTGTATAAATATGTTCTGCTCTGCCAGGCAAGAACAAATAGATTTCTAGTTAGCAAAACCAGAGAATTTAAAAAGAAATGATGTATACATGTATTTTCCATCATATATGGGGATTTTTTATAATGAAAAGAAGCAATTTAGCTCGTGGATTAAAAATACCTTCCTGACCGGAACGGTTTCCAGTGGTTCATGTACAACTCCATGTCATCAAGAAATTGGCAGCCCCCATGAAGTGTTAGCAGATGATACCGTGAGCTAGAATGTCTTGATTTAAACCCTTTTCTGATTTTATTTCTAAAGTGATACAAGTCAATGATTAAGAACACATTAACATTTAAACATAGGTACATTTATATTCTAGTGTTAATTCTCCAGTTCATCATTTCATTAATTCGGTCATCCATTTTTCCACTTATCCATTCATTGATTCATGCTTTTGTCCATTCAGCTATCCATTCCTTATCACACTTCATTTGATCCATTCTTCAGTAGTCATTCATCCATTCATTTACTTACCCATTCATTAATCCATTCTTTTATTTCCTTTCATATATCCATTCCTTCATTTATCCAATCCTTCATTTATCCAATCCATACGATTAGCCATTCATTCACTCACTAATCCATGTATCCATTATTTCATTCTTTCATTTGTCCGTCCATTCAGTCATTCGTTGTCTTCAAATCATTCATCCATTCATATTTTATTTTGTCATTCTATTAATTACTGCATGTCATTCATTCAATAATCTATTTTGCCAAACGTACAAATTAGTTCTCTAGTAAAATGTATTTTACCAGTATGTATGGTTTCGTTAGATTAATGTTTAAGAAAATTTAGACTTTTTTTAAATAATGAAGTTTAAAATAGTGATTTTCTTGACAATGTCGATATTTGAATAGCAAAATACCGATAACTTGGATGTATTACATTCAGAATATTAACTAAATCTAACATTCTAATAAGATATAGCAGTAAATCCAAAACAAATTATTGTCTCCATATTACAGGGCAGTGGGGTAGCATTTCCCCAGGCATTGAGGGGGCACTGGATGATGGTTGGGGGGGGGGGGTCGACCTTACTCGGAAAATTCAATGCGAATTTACATGGCCACTGACTTTTTTTCTTTGTTCGCCATCAAATCGGGGGACACGTGCCCCCTGTAGCTATGCCACTATTACAGCGCATTACAATTTATCATCGGAGTGAGGAATACATGTAAGGCTTTGTCTCGCGATGTGAGGTATTTTCATGATCCAGCAGAATTAATTTCATCACTTTTTTATTTGTAAGTATCCGAGATTTTCAGCACGTTTTGACTAAATGTGTCCATTGATGTACGTTAAGCACTTAAACATATTCATGGTGTAGAATTAGTGTCCTAATTCTCTTTTTCTCTTATACATGTTTCCAGAAAAGCGAGAAGATGATGACTGGGAGCTTTATTACATGAGAGAACAAAAGGTAAGAAAAGGTTTATGCATCGATGATTGCATCGCAGCCAGGGAGAGGGCGGCGAGGAAACTACCATACCAGATTCCCCTCCAAAAAAAAAAAGTGACCCTATATAGACACATTTTCCAGCATATTTTCGGCATACTTATGCCCCCCCCCCCCCCCCCCCCCCACGGTTGTACTGATTTTGCGAAAGGGATATCATTGACAGACATGTTATAATTTGAAATATACACTGGTATCTTAAACTCCATTACGCTTGCAGATCTTAAAAAGAAACCTTCAAATTTAAAGAAATAAATGAAAATTAAAACATGACAAAATTACAACCCCCCCCCCCCCCACATGAGAAAAATGGCTTAAACTTAACCTTTACAAGGCTAGCTTTTCTGTATAAGTCTCTTACACTTATAGTGCCGTGATATTCTCTCCTGTGCATACTTAATTCGTGATCTGTTTTGTATTCAACAGAGAGAAGATGAAGCACTCGATGAGAAGAAAGAAGACATCCTCCCGGTGGGTAGCTCGGAATACCGAAAGGAGTGACCGTCTTGGATGCCCCGTTTTATAAAACTTATCAATAACAGATCACAACCATGGGCGCAAATACAGGGGGACATGTCCCCCCACACACCTTTTTGAAGAAACCTTTTTTTAGAATTTCAAAATGGATTTGCGCCACTGATCACAACTTGTATAACTTAGCTACTGACATTGTTGCAATCGATTGGCTGTTGGCAAATGTGTCATCGGTCATAGAATTATGGCAGCTGTTATTGATAAGAACTTTTATGAAACGGGGCCGGGCGTCACTCAGGGGCATATCTCGGACTTTCTACACAGGAGCGGTGCACATTCTGGAAAAATCTTTTGACAATAAATAAATAAAATCTAAAATATTAAAAAGAACGAGAAAAGAAAAATTAAGGGGCACGTTTTTGCGTGCAGTACGTAAGGTAGTCTGTAGAGATCTAGTCTTGGTTTCAAGATCAGTTGACAATTTTGCTGTTACTAGTTTAAAGACTAGACCTCATTCCCCATTATTATAGGTTTATAGAGGCGAGTTAAACAAAAAAAAATCTTTTAAAACAAACTATAGGTCTATAACGTTACTTTAAGGCAGCTTGAATTGCCTTTGCATAGAGTTATGCATGTGAACTTGTGTGAGTGCAATGGACTGACGGTTTACGATACAAAAAGTGGTATATAAATACTCAAAATGCAAAAACATAACTGATGTTGACAAATGTCTTTGGTTATCAGTGAAACACAATCTTGACACTGCTTAAGACTTACCTCAATTTATCGGAAGATTTACTGCAATAAATCATATATACCTACCTATTATGCCTGTAGTCTTGACTACGGGACCCCTTCGAGAATTATCACACATGAGTCACAATATTGTGCGCACCCCCCGTAATCCTATTGTCCCCTTCGCCACTCACGCGCGTCAATACGCTACGGCCATCTTCCTCTTTCTTGCTCGCCCCCGACGAGTTAGGACGTATAGTCACAGCGCTCCTGAAATCAGGTCGTATAGTATCTTTTTGGTGCGCTTTTTCACATAGTTAAAGCACTTTTAGGTACCTATATTCGTTTAGATTATAGTACTTTGTGTTTTATTAGTCACTCTTGCCGATTGCAAGGGATTTTTTGATTCCCTTTCTTGGCATTTATTTTTCTCTTTCACGGTCAGCCCCACGTAGATATTTCCGTGTTTGCGGGTGTTTCCGTTTGTCACCGAGCCTTCGGGTTCGGCGTTTATTCTTACGGGTTTTAGGCTGTGAAAATTTCTTTAGTGCATATCTCCCAAATAATTTTACCCTTATTTACTGCATTCAGTTGAAGTATTTCTTAATTTGAAAAAGTATACTTTATTGTCTGTTTTATTGCAGTGGTATGGATTCGGAAGAAGAAGCAGCTAGGTCAAGGAGACCTGCTTCTTCTGAAGAGTCGTCTAGCAAGACGACTCGGCCTTCCAGAACTCCCCCGAGTACTGCGGTACACGGGAGGGAGGAGGGCTAAGGGTAAGTTGCCTAGTGGTGTTTCCTCGCAGAGTTTGCCAGTCTCGGAGCTTGCGGCTTCGGGACGGGTGGCGTTAACTGAATCGGGATTGTCAACTCCGAAGCCCGTGGTTTCGGGGTGGGTGGCGTCAGATTCTAGTAGTTTGGATATCTCGAATCCAATCCCCCGGTCGCTGAGACCAGAGGGGGGGGGGGGGGGGGGGGGGGGCTGTTGTTTCCCGTACGGTAGCGTTCACTCGCTCTGATCCGTTAGGGGAGACGCGCCCCACTACTGCAGGGCAGCCCACGGGCTTAGTCCATGTTGGTCTGGGTTCTCAAACCCTAGCCCCCGGCAAACGCCATATGGGGAACGAGTACTTCCTGGGCTGTCTACATTGCCAGCTAATGGGAATGCTCGAGCTAACAATTATGGACGCTCTTCGGAGCAACAGGTGTTTTCACCTGAGTGCGTGACTACTAGTGCTCCCCTATTGCTGCTTTCGAGCGGTCCAATAGCGGGTTCACACGCCTTTAGTAGTCATCGGGCACATACCGAGTCATCTCGGTCTGCCCACGCACTGGGAGCTTTTAGCTCCCAACCCAAGGCTACTGCATCTTCTTGCTTAGCCAGTATGGGTGATTTGGGCGATTCTCTAGGCTTACGCCATGAGCGCTCCAATCCCTTTATGGGAAGTGAACGCCCCTCCGCGGAGGGATCGGTTTGTGTTTCCGAAGAGGCTTCGGGGACCCGAACGAATCCGATTAAGCGTTCTAAGAAAAGGGTTTCGGCTACGACTTTTGTCGAGCCAGCCAAGAAGAAGGCAAAAAGTGGCAAGGCTTTGCCGGCCTCTTGCCCGTCTGGCCTGGCTAACCCAGCTAGCTCCTCTCAAGCTGACATGTTCAGTATGATGCGGGCTTTTGCTCAGAATCAGGGTTGGTCCTTTGTACCGGCTACTTCAACCCTGACTTCTGTCCCTATTCAGGGATCTCGCCTTGAGTCTAATCAGCCTTTTGTGATTGATTCCTCTTTGTCTGAGTCGGATTCGCATGTGCCTCCTATTCCCGCGGCCCTTGGGGCTCCGCCGGGCGAGGAGACTTTTGTTGAACCATGCGGGGCTCTGCCTGCGGAGGCCTTTGTTAGTGCTCCTTTGTCTCATTCCACTCGGGTGGAACCAGATTCGGATGTGGCTTCTCAAGCTTCGGTTCCCGAATCGCTTGGGCAGGCGGAGTCTCAATCGCTCGCTCTTTGCGGGGTAGAAGCGATTGCTTTGTTGTCCAAATATCTCCCTGAATTTCAGTCAACCCGCGCGCAGGGTTCGACTTCGCGTTGGAAATTTAAGCAGCAGGATTCCTCTGAGGGTATCGCTCTTGAGGAGGTTTTCAAGCTGGAGTATGACCGCATTGAGGCCGCGATGTTGATTAAGCGCCCTAATGCGGTCAAGGGTAAGGCCTTTGCCTTTTGTTCTCAGGACCAAGACAGCTTTTTTAAGGCTAAGACTCTTGTCTCCTGAGATTTTGGAGGTTGGTCGTCGTTTACGGGCGACTAATCCGCTTACCTCCGCCGCTTTCAAGGCGGAGGATAAGATCTGGTCTAATATTGAAAACCAGGTTAGGTCGGGGATGCGTTTGGCGGCATTTCAGGGGTTTCTCTCCGACCTTAGGTCCAGGGCGGAGGAGTTGAATGTTACCAATGGTGACAAGCTGATTATTGACGACCTGTTGCATACTCTTTTTTGTCTGCAGTGGTCGCAGCTTTCCACCGCAGCTGCTTCGGTTACGTTCCGTCGCAGGACCTCGGCTCTCTCGGCACTGGGTGTTAGAGAGTCGGGCATTGCTCAACTTCTCCGAGATGTTCCGTCTCGGGGTCCTTCGCTTTTTGGTGGTAAATTCGCTACGGTTTTTCAGACGTGGTAAGGCGATGGCTTCGCAGAAGGCCAAGCCTGGGTTTTGATGTTTTTCCCCGAGCGCTTGTTCAACCGAATGTGGTAGGTGGCCGTCTTCATGCGTTTCTCCCCGCTTGGGAGGCCATCTCCGGGGACGCGTTTGTTCTCTCCGTCGTGCGAGACGGATTCTTCATAGATCTTTGCGCTTCGCTCCCCGGAGGGGCTATAAGAATTCGGTCACCTCCCATGTCTGCCCTGTCTCGATCTCATGCTTCAAAGGAGATCGAGTCTCTTCTGGAAAAGAGGGCTATAGAAAGGGTAAGAGACAGGCCGTCTCTTTCCCTTTCTCCAATATTTGTTATTCCCAAGCGCTCGGGAAAACTTCGTTTGATACTGAACCTAAAAAGGATAAACAAATTTATTCCTCCGGTTCATTTTCGGATGGAGACTCTTGCCTCCATTCTTCCGTTGATCAAAAGGGAAGACTACGCGGTCTCGATAGATCTCAAGGACGCGTACTTTCACATTCCCATTCATCGCGCATCTCGCGATCTTCTGGGGTTCTCCTTCCTCTCGGAGACTTATCGTTTTCGGGCTCTTCCCTTCGGGCTGCGCCCGGCCCCTCGGGTTTTTACTCAAGTTGTAGCGGTGCTAGCGGCCTCTCTGAGGCGTCGCGGCCTGCGGTTGTTTTGTTACCTGGACGATTGGCTTCTCCTTGCGGAGTCGCGCGATCGTTTGTTGGACGAGACTCGTTTGCTCGTCTCTCTTACTCAAGACTTAAGTTTCCTAATAAATTGGGAAAAGTCAGAGTTAGTCCCCACTCGCAGCCCAGTTTTTCTGGGGGCGGTGTTAGACATAAGGAATCAGTTAGCTCGGCCCAGTCGAGACAGGATTCTCACCATTGTCTCTGCGGCTCGCAAGCTCTTGCTGGCCGGAAGAGTCTCGGCCAGACAGTGGCTTCAGTTTCTAGGTTATCTAGCCAGTCTAGTCGATGTTTTAGAGGACTGCCGGCTCCTCATGAGACCCTTTCAGAGACATCTCCTCAGGTTCTTCAAGCCGGGAAAAGACTCTCTTTTGGTCTGGATTCCAGTACCAGTAAAGATCAAGTCTCTTCTCTCTTGTTGGACGAGCGAGGTGTTTCTCGCGCGAGGCAGGTCCTTCTCTGCCCCTCTTCCGTCGATATCGGTTTCGACGGACGCCTCTCGGTTGGGGTGGGGAGGACACTGCAACGGCAGCACGGTTGCGGGGGATTGGTCTCATCTTGGGACTCTTCCTCATATCAATGTCCTGGAGTTTATGGCAGTTCTGTTGACCTTGCTCCATTTCAGAAGTCGACTTCTCAGTCGTTCGGTTCTGATTCTCACGGACAATGTTACCGTGGCGGCATATATCAATCGGCAGGGAGGCACTCGTTCGGTTGCTCTGAATGCCCTAGCAGCTCAGCTGTGGAGGTGGTGTCGTCGCATGGCAATCACACCCGTGGCCTCTTTCATCCCCAGTCGGGAAAACCTCATGGCGGATTTTCTGTCTCGGGGCAGGTATCTTCCATCGGAATGCACGCTCCATCCGGAGGTATTTTGCCGCATTCGCAGTCGCCTAGGTCCACTGGAAGTGGATCTATTTGCGTCGGTGCTAAATCACCAGCTGCCGAAGTATTGCTCCCGTGTTCGCGATCAGGGAGCATGGGCTCTCGATGCTTTCTCCCTCAGCTCGGAGAACCTTCAGGGATTCGCCTTTCCTCCCTTCCATCTGATTCCGCGTGTCTTGCGGAAAATCAGGGAAGATCGGGCGCGGGTGCTCGTAATAGCTCCCTTTTGGCCCAGGAGGAATTGGTTTCCAGAACTTATGAGCCTCCTAAGGGCTCAACCGTTTGTTCTCCCGTTAAGAGCGGATCTGGTGTTGCAGCCCCTATCGGGGATTCTTCACCACAGTCCGGAGTCTCTTCATTTGACTGCTTGGCCCCTGTCAGGGAATCTGCAAGACAGTCGGGTCTCTCTGATAGAGCCGCGGACTTTTTAATGTCTAGTCGTAGGGTTTCTACTAGGGAGATTTACAATTCCCGTCTTTCGGTCTTTTTCCTTTGGTGCAAAGAGAGAAATCAAACCCCTTCTGAGGCTCCTATTGGTTCAATTGCGGATTTCTTAATCTCGTTATTTGACAAAGGGAGATCTATTTCTACTATCCGAGGCTACCGTTCGGCGATCGGGGCCATTCATTCGGGTTTTTCAGATGGTTCGGGGATTTCCAATTCCCCGCTTCTAAGTGGTTTGATTCGTTCGTTCTTTCTGAAAAGACCTTCTCTTTCTAAGTTAGTGCCGTCTTGGAGTCTGCCTAAGGTCCTGGAGGCCTTGGCGAAACCTCCTTTCGAACCGTTGGGTGAAGCTTCGCTTCATCTTACGGTTAAGACGCTCTTTTTGGTAGCTATTGCCTCTGGGCAGAGGCGCAGTACTCTTCATGCTCTCTGTCTTACTCCTGGTCATGTTCGCTGGGAGAGAAAAGGTGTTAGATTGATTCCTAGGGCTTCTTTCGTTGCCAAGAATCAGACAGCTGCCTCCGGTCCTGTTGAGATTTTTCTTTGTCCGCTTTCTAACTTTTCTTCGGTGCGTGAGGACAAAGTTTGGTGTCCTGTTAGGGCTCTCAAATGGTATATTGATAAGACTAAGTCTTATCGTAAGGATGATCAGTTGTTCCTGATCACTAGAGAGCCTTTTTCTCCTGCCTCTCTTGATTCCATCTCTAGATGGATCGTTGAAGCTATTAGGGCCGCTGGCACAGAGGCTCTTTTATCCGACAGTAAGCCTCGTGCTCATGATACTCGTAGTGTCAGCACTTCTTGGGCTCTGTTTCAAGGTGTGGCGCTTGTTGATATTTTGAAGGCTGCTTATTGGCGTTCGCCCAATTCCTTCATTTCTTGCTACCTTAGGGATGTTCCCGCAGGTGAGGCTATGTTTGCGTCAGCCACCTTGAAGGCCGCTGTGTCTTCTTTGTAGTCTTTGGTGTAATCCTATTTCCTTCTGCTCGAAACATGCCTCCCGGTCTTTGAGTTGGCGCTGGTCTGGCATAATAGGTAGGTATATATGATTTATTGCAGTAAATTTGTAAAATCAGCACTGATTTTCTTTACTATATAAATCTATATACCTACCTATGACCCTCCCTCCTTCCCCGCTCCTTGCAAGCAACATGTTTCTTCTTGGGGTTGCTCGCAAAAGAGGAAGATGGCCGTAGCGTATTGACGCGCGTGAGTGGCGAAGGGGACAATAGGATTACGGGGGGTGCGCACAATATTGTGACTCATGTGTGATAATTCTCGAAGGGGTCCCGTAGTCAGACTACAGGCATAATAGGTAGGTATATAGATTTATATAGTAAATAAGAAAATCAGTGCTGATTTTACAAATTTGAGACGATTTTCCAGGACAAAACGCAATTTCGCTTACCGTGTTAAAGGGCATGCGCGTTGGATAGTGACGTCAGATAAGTATTATCCAATTACATTGCGTTTGCTATCTAACACTTTGGAAAGAAGGGGGCGGGCGGGGATCGGGATGGTCATTTTCTTGATGATTGAGGCATTAATCTAAAAACAATGATCTATTATGTTATGTACAGTTACACATCTGCCTGCAATTGTTAGTTCAAAAGAGGGCTGAATTGAATGCTTTTAGTTGCCACAAAGTGTCCCAAATATTCCCGCCTTTTCTTTATGCATGTTATGAATGTGTCACAATTGGCTACGCGGTGACATAGCGTGGTTCCAGACATAAGGGAGTACGGGCATCACGCGGGAAGGGGGCCTCTCTTTAATATTCTGAGGATTATTAGAATTCATTAGTGGAAGGGTTTTGGAGGGGATATGAAGTCTTATTTTTTTATGAAGGAGGTCCAGTTACACAAATGCTGGCAAGCATAAAAAGGGTCCGGACCCTGTATACCCACCCCCAAAACAAAAATCCCCCTGAACCGGAGATGGCATGGGGCCCTGTGATACATAAATACCATTTTACCATCAATCTGTTATTCCAACAGGACGCTGGTGATGCTCTCCAGAAGAAAGACGTCCTCATGAAGGTTTTGGGTGAGCTTCTGGCCGAACTCGAGAACAAGTAGACAACCAAGCCGAGGGCGCCCCTGGAAAATTTCGATGGAGCAGGGGCACAGGCAGATCCGAGATTATCAGAAAGGGGGTGGGGGCTCTGACGACGGGGGTCAACGAAATGTCTAAATGCCGTGAAATTTTGCAAATCCCGTTGAAAGTATAGATACGTGCATCATCATCGTCTTCAACTCTATACCAGGAATCTCTTTTAATAACTTCCTCTTGTTTTAAAAGAAAAGTCCTATTATACATAATGCTTTATTACTTGTTATAGCTTTCAACGTTTCACCATTTTACTTGGATAGCATCACTGTGAAGATGCTAGATCATATATTTTTACTTTGTTGGTATAATTATAATAATCATAAGCGTCGGGCTTAGTTCAGAATGTGGTTTATCTGATTAAAATCTATTTCAGTACACCTAAAAAGAACTTGTTTTGTGACTTTTCTACCTTGTCCTCATATGGTTTGTACAAGATTCTCGGTGACTTTTAATTTTGAAAGCATGCGAAATAATTGAAAGAAAGTGTGAATGTGCTTTGTGCGGGGTAACCTCGCTATTCATAAGGACCGCTATCCATAACCGTGACTAAAATGAATAGCGGTTTTCTATGAATAGCGGTCCTTATTAATGGCGAGCTGACCCGCTTTGTGCAACGTTGCGCTTGTAATTTATGGATAGAGAGGGAGGTGAAGGAGAAGGGATAAAGTGGATACAAAGAGAGAAAGGGAGAGAACTAAGAGAGGGAGCAAAATAAATGGAATGAAAGAAACAGAAAAAAAAAATAGAAATAGAAAAATAGAACGAAAATGAGAAGGGGAGAGAGAATCTGAGAAATTGATGTGAAGAGAAAAATAGGGAGAAAATGGGAGGGATGTGAAATATGCAGTCCAGGTCAATAAAGAGAAAGAAAGTGAGGACGGAATACCTATTACTGATAAAGGTTTGATCACTGGCGTATCGCGGGGGGGGGGGGGGGGGGGGGACACAACCGGCTCGTGCTCCCCCGGCCCCTGAGAAACCCAAATGGCACTCCTTTTACAGTATTACACACCCGTCTGCATGCCCCTTTTTATAGAGTGATGATAACCCTTTCTTTCTTTCCGTTCTTTTTTCTCTGCCCCCCCCCCCCAAAAAAAATAAAAATCCCCTAAAACTCCCCTCAAATCTGATGACCATTTTTGTTTTTCTTGTCTGAGCAAAATCCCGGATCCGCCCCTGGGTTTGATAGCTGGTTCTTAGCTATCAAAGAAACTCGGGGATCAGAAAAAAGGTTTGCGAAGGATAAATAACATCAATAACATCAATAACATCCTTTCAATGCAGGTACTTTGATGTTACTGTTACTATTTCTTTCTATACTTATTCCGTGATGTTATTGTTTGCCTCCATTTTAAAAGTGAATTGCCTAACATTACAAACAAGTTGTGAAGCTGTAGAATTTCTACCGCTTCATATATAAATTCTGCTGATTTATTCGCTCTTCTTATTCTCCTGACGACGGCCAGAGCATTCTGACCGGAACGTGGAGTTATTCCAACTCACATGGTTGTACCGCAAAACCTTTTTTCTGAATTACAACTTCACCATGCAAACCTTCAAATCCTAAACTCGGTTAAAGAAAAACGCGCAGTTCTGGTCAGGTGATTGCATTGTGAAAGAAAATGTCTGGAAACGGTTGAGGAAAGGTTGATTTTGTAGTACATATACTTAAGGATTTGGTGTATACTGTGAGGTTTTGGAATCGTCAAAATGATTTTTTTTTTAATTGACTCAATCTTGATGAAGGTCACATGCACTACACACAAAAATAGTATGGGACTCCTTGATGGGTTCCGACTCCATAGGTTCAGAGTTCAGACACACATATTGCATGACTGTTGGTCCAAACTTATTTTGAATATTTTCATTTCATTTCATTTATTATTCTTCACATTAAAAAACACAAAAATATACAGAGTCATATACATACGTAATTGCACAATTGAAATTTGGAATACGTGTACATGTATATAAATATACCATTATAAAAGAATCGTAGATAAACAGACATAGAACAATACAGAATAAGTAACTTAATGTGAATGGGGCTAGAAAAAGCAAAGCTTATCGAGTCTAGCCCCGGGCTAATAAATGTTAGGTATTTTTTATATGGCCTGATAAAGAAAAGAAAACAAAACAGAACAGAAAACAATAACAATGGTTTGGAACATAATAATAACATATATATTGAGATAAAAACTTTAAAAACCTGATAGTTTACTTGGAGTTAATGTAGTAAGTTCGAAAGTGGGTTAGGCCACAAAAAGGACGGACACAGATTGGTTGTAGTTGTTGATGATATTTATTTTGTCGTCATGACAAAAAACCCCAAGATAAACCTGTCCCTCGGACCTCTTAGTACCAAGGACCATCGACTGCAAGCCCTCCAATCTCAACCATTATTGAAAAACCCAATCGCCAAGTCCATCAAATATATCCCAGCTCCATCGTAAGTAATGATACTTTGAATATACGGTACATTGAAGAAAAGAAAGGCACGAAATATCTGTTGCAGAAGGGCACCTTGAATCCGCCTTAACCGTCAAGAAAAAGTATTGAGAAACATTTCCAACATGGCGAAGCCCTAATGTAACTCTCTCCTAATCATTGATGCGAGGCATAATTCTAGATTGCCAATTTGCGGTGCAATGAGAAGTCTCCAGTAAAAGGCGACGCAACGTACAAGGCGAATAGGGCGTACTCACGCCGCGCCAATAAATTATCGCCTCCTCATTTCATCATCGCAAATTGGCAACACTCTACCTCGTGTATTACAATCAAACCTACTCACCCCACCACAAAAATTATTGCGCTATGAATAATTAATGTCAGCCAATCAAAGGAAAGGAAACAGAATGGCCACCCCCTTATTTCCCTGCTAACAGGCAGGATTACATCACTACACGTAAGGACATTAAAGTACCGAGGTTCTCTACTCAAAAGACGTAAAAACCCACGCTTTGGGCTATTCAAAATATTTAACAGCCCATCCCAAGTTATATAGTCACACCTGCATCATAAAATTGTCTACATTCCTTACTTAATCACCAGAGGTGCCCAGGGCCAATAGTCCCAGGGACTTTCATAAGAATACAAAGAATACTCCGCTTTCTACATTAAAGCCAAAACCCAACCCTCCATGTTAAGGAAAAAACCCAACTTTCCACATTAATGAGATATTTTTTGTATTTTAGCTTAAATTGTCGTAATGATTTAGATTGTTTAATGTCCTCTATAACAGACCATGTAAGGTAACCCTGATACTTAGCACTATACTCTGACCAATAGCGGTCCTGTAATAAATACTATATAATTTCTTGGAGTTTCGAGTGTTATAATAATGAACATCACTGTTACACCTATACCAGTTTTGAAACGAGTTTGGAAGCAGTCCATTCTCAGATTTATACATAAATTCTCCCAGTTGTAACTTACTCAGTTCATATACAGTTAATAACCTACACTGTTTAAATAGCTTGTTAGTATGGGCTAAATAATGAGATTTGGCAACTATGCGTATCACGCGTTTTTGCAACAAATACAGTCGTTTTAACAATGTATTTGAGGCACTTATCCATATCATATTCCCATATTGTAAGTGAGGCAAGATTAACGAATTATACAGTAGAAGGAGTACCTTTGAAGGTAATACAAATTTCAACTTTGACAAAATTCCAGTAACCCTAGAGATTTTCAATGCAATGTCATTAATATGTAAAGACCATGATAACTTATCATCGATATTAACTCCCAGGAAACTGGTACTATGTACCTGCTTGATGGGCTCTAATGAATCAGTAAACTTTTATATATAAGAGGAATAACAGGGGGCCCAATATAGACCCTTGGGGTACCCCACATATCAGTTCTTTTTCAAATGAAGTTTCATCATTGCAAACAACATATTGATTTCTTTCCTTTAGATAATTCTCTATCCACTGCAACGCCAAGCCCCTCACACCATAATAATCTAATTTGGATAATAACACTTGATGATTTATTGAATCAAAAGCTTTTGAAATATCCAATGATAGAGAGAGTGAATGTTTACTATCATCAAGGGAAGTGGTTGATAGTAAATACATACATGTATGCAGAGCAATCATTTTTCAGGGGACATTTTCTCCTTTTATATTTTCCCAAACTAACTCCAAAACTAAACCAGCAAAAGGATGAGAAAGTTCTCAAATTGTTTTGCAGCTTGACCAGAACTCGACCGACTCTTCAAACATGTATATATTTTTACAGCGCCATCTACCGTATATTATGGTACAACAAGTTAACGTTGATGAGATTCGTAGCGCGAGGGCCAGGGGTACGCGGGGGTACATGGAAGACCGGATCTCGGACCAACGGAGTGTAGAGCCACAACAATTCCGACATCATACCGCATACAAAACAAAGTGCTTTGTTTAATTGGTGTTTAGTTTGTATCTAGTGTCTGGGTTGCAGCCGTTTTCGCAGCTTCGACACAGAGGACATTCAACTGCCTTCAAACCACACAGGTTCGTAACATATTTTGATTTGCGTATTTTCTACCTGTTCTACATCAATTTGATAATTATTTGACCTGTTAAGTTGTATTTTACCCCGGTTAACTGGTTTCATGTCCGCCTAGAGTGGCCCGTTATCGGTGGAGTGATGCCCGCCGCGTATTTCTTCCAGCTCATTCGGCAGGTGAGATGGAGCGTGTAACTCCTTGGTACTACGGAACATGCAACAGATGTTCTTTTCTGGTTGCCTAGGATTCGCGGGATAATAAATTATAATAATTATTGCATGGTTCACTGTATCTTTGTATGAAACAGTGTAATTTCTCAGTGGTTATCACTCTGTATTATTTACTAATAAATAATATGAGATCTACTTGACTTCACATTTCTTCTTTTGAAAAGAGCCATGGTTGATCGTAGATCATCATGCTTGCCTGTAATTATTACAAACATGTACAAAGGCATGGTCCATAAAGTTTATTGATAATATTGGTGATGATACGAAATGCGAATGTATTTTGTTGTTGAACATGTTGAAATGGTTACTAGATACAAGTACAGTGTAATGTTGAACTTGAAGAAGATGAAACTTAGAAGACTGTGATGCCGGTGGTGAGGATGATCAAATGTCTTTATGATGAAGATGATGGGGATGATGATGATGATGATTACAGTGTCAGTGATGATGATGATGATGGTGATTATTTGATGATGATGATAATAATAGGATTTGTGAGTTCGTTATTCTGATGCATTTTTTCGATAGCTTTCCAGCACTTTATCATATCATTCTCGGTCTTAATTCATGAACAGTATAGGTTTTCTTCTTTTCAACATATTCCAAACAAATACTCATCATCATTATCATCATTATCATCATCGTTTGTCATCCTATTTTCCCACGCTGGGCTTGGACGTTTCATTTCCTTGATGGCCTTTCTCCAAGATTTTCCTGTCTTCAATATCCACCTGGGTGAGGCTAGATTATACTCTTGTTCTAAGCAAAAATTAAAGAAAACATTCTTGGAATACATTATAAATGTTTGTCCATGGACCTACTTGTACATTTACAATATATCTCAAATGACTGAAAGACGTTGGGCTATCTATTAATGGTGAATGTTTCGTCATTATCATCTTGAACATTATTTTAGGCCTACACGTAATAATTTCTTTTTTTCAAAAAAAAAGAAAATGTGAAGTAAAATACACATTCATGAATTATTAATATGACACCATTTTTATTATTTACAAATGTCAGAAAACCTTTAAAGACTATGAAATGTAATGATAATTTGTGATTCAAATTACAGTCAATTATGTTTTGAAGAGACTGAGAAGGTCTTCAGGCCTATACACTTTCATACATTTTGTGTTTCATTTTCAATTCCTGTGATGGACAATGTTAAGAAAGACATGCGAATCTAAATTTATGAAGAGTCTTGAAGACCACAGTTAGCTTCTATATATAGGCCTACATTGCAGACCTAAAAATATACAAAAGCCTGATCATTGTATAGGGCTCCACATATTATAACGATCTGCCAAGGGGGGGGGGGGGGGGGGCTACCTAAATGGGCTGTCAGTCACATGTCGGGCAACTAAAATGAATTAATGCAGAAGATTTTATTGTTTAAATTGTTCATACATAAACGGATAAATGCTAGCTATGAGGGTTACACGATATTACCCTAAACTTCGAGCCCTACAATGGCTATATGGCATAAAGCTATATATCGTGTGTTGAGAGCCAGAAGGGCGTTAACTCATATCTTTTAACACAGAGTTAACGCCCTTCTGGCTCTCAACACACGATATTATCTGGCAACTGTGGCTTGGACACATTTAGGCCCTTTCTTTTTCTCAATATTTTGCAGACAATGGAGGACATGTTTTTAAAAAATAGTTTGATTTCTCCTTGAACCCATTGCTTTGCTCCAGAAAAGAGCATACCTTCAAAATTACCAGAGGAACTTTTCCTCCCCTCCCAAATAGTTTGTGGAACTCCAACTGTGTTTGGTTGCATGCCTCAAATTCCGTCTGATTTTCAAGTTCTTCAAGTCGTTAACAAAGTCTGGACTGTGAGATTGTGGATAGAAAAATAACTCCCTGTATTAAAATACATACACACTTAAACTTGAAGGTACTTCATCCCATTTGCAGCCCTAAATTTTGAAGTTGTGTGAATATGTGATAAATTACAAAAGAATTATAATTGGAAATCTTGAGTGGATGTGAAAAGGATAATTTGCTTTTAAGTAAGTAATACAAAATGTCTAACAATTTAAGTTTTTTGAATTGAAAACAATTTTTAAGATTATATATTTACTGTTACTTTTACATACTTGCATCGATTTCTGAATAGCTCCCTCTGCAGTGAAAAAAATAAGCGGGGGCTAAGGGCGATTAGCCCCCGAAACTCTTGAAAAAGCCACCATAAAGGAAAAAAGAGACACCGTCAAATAATATTTATGCCCGTGGGTCATAATGCATTAAGATCTCTGAACACATTAGGTGGACTTCTAAGTAGCCCTCACAAAAGAAATTTTAATTTTGACACTGTCCCTCTGTGACTTTGCAGCAAAAGAAAAATTTCCATTTCTTACAAAGGAGTTATAGAATATGTGACCTTGAAATTTCATTGGCAGTATTTAAAGGACTGCAAAACCTGTGCAAAGTTTTGCAGAATTTTGTGTAATTCTGCAAAAGGGATGTAGTAACTTTAAAGTTTAGCTGATTCAGCCTTTCTTTTATTGATCAACAATAGCCCAGTTTCGGCGATGTGAGCACGATGACGTAATGCCTGGTAATAGTAGGCTAACCAGGTTGGTCAAGCTTTGACATACCGCGATATTGGATTCGTGCTTTTGGTATTGCTCCGCGCCGATTTTTCATTACCTTGTATTTTTTCATTTCATTCATATTTTCACTATTAGTCTACGATTACCTTGCTCAACTTTTGATTTTGTTTTGATGGCTTCCTTACTGTCTATTGACAAGTTTAGCGTGAAGAATTTACACAATTTTTTTTGAGAAAGAGGAGATTCTGCCGTAGGATACAACAAGCAGAGACTTGTTATCTTTCATCCACTCTGTTTCGAGAGTGCTGGAATGTGAGGGAAAGTTCTTTTGAATATATATATACTTTTTTCTCTGGATTTTGTAGGGTTCAAAACAAAAGAAATAAGAGATTTAAAAGTTAGTTACCATATTCTCCAAACGCATTTTGTGGTACTTCACTTTTGTCAATATTGGTTTCATTTTCTGGTACCACGCCATCGACCTCAGGCGCAAGATTCGCTTCTGTGGCCGGGGTGCTATCGACTGTCTATCGCGGGGACTTGGGCTGACGGCTTTAGCAGCCAGTCACTGCTCAAGCTCCATTGCTGCAGCAGACATTGGATGTGGGTGCTCGGGTACCGGGTAGGCCCTGCTCCCCAGACAAAATGTTTTGAACAGATGTATGTAGATTTTTTAATGTTATCCACACCAAAGTCTTTCCTTCCGCATGCTTTCAACCAAATTTTGCATTTGTCCATCATTGTTTTCTGTTTGGGGAGGGGGATGAAAATACCCCTTGCATGTATGTGGACGTTGCCGTTGGTCATAGCAGGTGTCGCTGTTACACGTCCCGTAACAGCAGTGTTTTCCCATTTTCCGACCTTTGTTTGAACCGTTAGTATGCTTGAAATATTAAATAGTCTGTTGAAAAAGATATCCAAACTTTTTTTCAAAATTCCCTCCATCTCATCCGTCAATAATCTGTTCAAACAATAATGAAACAAACAGTTCAATAGCGAACAAAGAGCAGTGAAACAAGATGTACAATAACCGTTGTTTGTCCAACCCCTCCGATTACGTAATCGGGTTTAAAGGTCTGTGCATACATTACGAAACTGCCCTATTAAAAAAAGTTCAAATGCAATCATTGTATCTTAATCTTTATTTTGTTAGATCAAACACTACATGTAAATGATAAAGGTTATTATCTGGCAGATAAAAGTATTAAATGTAGCATTTTGAAAATGCTGTCACGTACATATAGTCTTAAATGATGACTCGCATACAGGATCAAACTTAGACCCCGTTTACACAGAGACTGAACTCGACTTTAGTCGAATTTGAACTCGAGTTCATTTGTGTGTAAACAGGGTAGTCGCAATTAGAACTCGAGTTCAAAACTCGAATTCGAATGACGACCCAGAGCAACTTTTATCGAATTCAAACTCGACTAATATTATCGAATTTAAATTCGCTATTTGCAGTGTGAACGGACACGTAATTGAAAGTCGACTAGCAAATATCCAGCCAGTGACCCCGTCATACGTCACTTCCGGTATTGCTAAGCAACGCTAAGCGTCGCGTCAGTAAAACAAGCGTCATTCGACAAGTGAACCACAACGAACGACGACACATTCACCAAACTGGCTTGATTCAATCCACCACGCGCTCATCATATCTGCAAATATTCGTTCATAATTTTGTAATTCCAACGTAAAATCATACAAAACCAGATCAAAATGGCTGCGCTTACAATACTCGCTACCGCCATTTTGAACTCACTCGCGGGGTTTTCACAAATTTAACCCGGAAGTTGATTATCACGATATTCCCACCAAGCAAGGGCGTAATCAAGTCGAATTCACTTTCCTTCTGAATTCGAGTTCGTCCAACGCTTGGTGTAAACAGCCCACCGAAAAATAATTTATGCTAATCCAAGGTCGCAATTGAATTCGCTGTCGAATTTGAACTCGAGTTCACTCTGTGTAAACGCGGTCTTAAACTACTTGGGCAGGATAGTGTAAGCCGGCCCACATCTATTCAGCGCTCAATATTTGAAGCCTTTAAGTTTCCTGCTGGGCCCCGTTGCATAAACTTACCATTAAAGGTAACTTTGCCAGCAATGGTAACTCCCATGGAAACCTTGATTTTGATTGGCTGTTGAGTGGTGTTACCATGGTAGTTACCATTGATAGCAGAGTTACCATTAATGGTAAGTTTTATGCAACAGGGTACTACTATGTTTCACCTGAATGCAAACATAATCACCCATTCAGTCTGCTGCACTCGGATGCGCATGTCTTGGCTTCTTGTATGCCGCGTTGTGTTTTGGCTGCCATTTTCCAAACTGCAAGATTAGAAATTTGGATATAATCTGTGTGTGAATTCTCTGCCCAAAGTTTTCAGCTATTTCTTGTCATATTTCTAATATGAGGGCATTTGAAGAGCAATCCTTTTTTTGGGAACTTTCTATTATGATATTCCTCCTAACTGACACGAAAAGAATGAGAAAGATCACAAATAATTTTTTCTGCTTTCCCAGAACTCAAGATAACCTTTAAAAACATTTTGTGTCTGTACATTTATACTTTAAAACCAGAGACTGTTGTGTTTAATAATGTTCACGAATTTCACAAGCGGATCATACTTGCGAAAGTTGCATGCCACGAAATCATTGAGTCTCAACTGACATAACACCGTAATTTTTGCGAATCGCAGAGGTTTCTTGCTGTGAAAATGGCTGTTTACAATTCGTGAATGTTTCTGATTTAAGATGTTGACAGTCTTAACAATTTAAAATCGTACTATAGGGCTTGTCACTATCATATGGAGGGACGGGGTATTATGTACATGTATAGTGTGTTAAAGCATGTAGCTTCATGGTTAAAGTGGGAGTATAACAAATTTTATGGGGGAGGTTTTTTTATGCCCCCTGGATCCATATTACTGAACAACTGCTCTATAATGCATGTTTGCATAGCAGACAAACAAAATGAGCACACTGCAATCTGCAGTCTGCAGTATCTCAATAGAAATCCATGGTCCAACTTTAGTTGTTGTTTTCCTTGGGAATTTACCCCTTCTTTAAACCCTTTGTTGCCAAATAGTTTGGGTAGATTAGGAGGGGTAAAGGATAGGCACCATAAATGAGATGGATGAATGACACTCAGTCTTGGATTAAAGTTCTTGTTGGCTTTCAGTTCTGGTACTGGAAGCCCCATGAAGCAGATCGTATTTCTTATTTCCTTTTATCTTCCCAAATCAGGCCTTACATTCCATGTAAATATCCACATTTTCTAATTCTGTGCAGCTACTTGTACAGCTTTTTCCCCTCTCCTACATTTTGAACAATATTACTTGAGTAAAATATACTATACTGACAATCCTGTTTTCATTGGGCAATAACAAAACAAATAAATGTACAGCCTCTACTATTAAAGAATAGGCCTGTTTACTAAGTGTATTTAAATTTATGCATGTTTCTCTCCATGCAGAATCCTTAGCTACCAACTATTTAGTGCACCTGATATGCATAATGGCATCTCTATGGATGGAATCCATTTTGCATATATTAGATGTTGCTATGTTGGGCAAGCCCCTGGCAAGCTTTGTCTATCTTCCAGGCTACTTTGCCTTCATTTTTGCATTTCATTCTCTCATAAATTGGAATATAAACTTACCAGTAACAGTAAGCAAATTCTCTGATGCTAAAAAACTCTCCTGTTTTTATTTGGGAATAACAGAACAAACACAGCCTCCAGTTAAGAGGGTTTGCACAACTGTGTTCTATTTCTCAACTTAAAATAGAGCTTGAACTTTCTTATCAGCGTAATATCTTTGCTCTGTGATTCAGTGTGACTAGCAGCAGTGCACGAACCAATATGATTTCCTTTGTAATGGAGGAAAATCTGCTTCCAAGATGTATGAAAAAGGTGTGCAAACTATGCTGCGCAAATCTGTTCATAATGGGACCCCCCACTGTTGGGAAAAAGTGCCGAATTTTCAGGGAAGTGATTGAGAGAAAAAAATGAATAGATGTGGGCTGGTAATTTCACAATTTTCAAAGTTCATTATATTATAGTATGCTGTAGTACATGTAGGTCATGTCAAGTTTAAAGCCTTTTTTAATAATAAATAACAGGGCAGTGTTTCATCGAATTGTCATAACTACAAGTTCGTTGACATCCCATTGAAATTGCGCGTATGAAAATTAACATGCGTTTCAAATGGGCTGTCGGTGAACTTCTAATTATGACGGTTTGATGAAACGATGCCCGGAGGAAGAACATAGGCCTCCTTTTGCATCAGGATTGGCACTGTGAACTAGGGGAAAAATGAACAATTCAAATAAAAAATAATATATTATCGTTGTCAGAGATATCAAAAGGTTTTCCAGCTGTTGACCAGGGGGCAGGTAAGGCTTCAACTGAACAAGGAAGTGTTAGAGAGATTGAAAGATTGCATCTCCCTACATATGTTTGTGAATTCACAATAAATATTGAAGGAGGACCAGGTATGCTTTTCAAAATCTACAATGTTTGGGGGAACTATCATCCCTTGGAAAAATGTGCCACAAAGTGTATGAAGTCACTTTGTATCTTATAAAAGGACTGTATACTTTGCCTCCAGTAACAACATTGAATTTCCATTGTGTTCCATGCTTGGATGAAATATGTTTGTACTAGGTTCTCCATCAAACTAACAATGCTTCATTTATTATGCATCCATTTTATGTTCTATTAGCCAGCCTTGGCCCATTATTCTTCTATGACATCATTTGCATTATAACAATTAAAAAGGCGGCCAAGTACAGTAGATACGGCATGAGGAAAGAGTGTGTTCCCTTTGAAGACAGTCCTGGCTGACAATGTGTAATATGATAAATGTAGTGCTCGTTTCGTCACTTTAGTGCATTATGGATGTAGTGAAAGGTTAGAAAAGAGAACATGCAATTTGTGATGTAAATGACCATTTTTCTTATCCCTTTTCCCTACACAATGTACATGTAGCACATTTTGCTCATCATTTTTTCCATTTTGCTGTCCTTGAATTTTACTGATTTGACTTCATTGTATAGGTGTAAATGTATAGGGATTCCAACATTTCATTTGTTTGGAACTAGAAGGTCATTATTCTCGATAATACGTTTAAAACACCCTTCTGGCTCTAAGCAGACGATCTGTAGGTCTACTCTGCATTAACCCTTTCGCGACATCACTCCACATTTTGTGGTTTGGCTCAAGTTTTGATTCAGAGCTCTAAGAAATATACCAGATGCATGAGTAGAAAGAGCAGAAATTCCTGCCCACACTGTGTCCAATTTTGTTGCATGACCATATTGCATTTGATGCCAGGAATTTTAAAAAGGAGAATAAGCTTTAAAATCCTTAAATTTGCAGCATATTGAGACGTCCAAAAATCATTGTTTTTTTACCAAAATTGGAAATTATTTCAACTTTTTTCGATAAAATAAGAAATCAGGTCTTGTGTTTTCAAAGACATTACACCTCATTAGAACCATGATGTAGCACTAAAAGAATATTATTGTTGCCAGTTTGAAGAACAAAATGTGATAATTTAATCCTTCAATAATTCCTGTCCTGAAAAGGTTAATACAGTGTGTATGGTGGAAAATACAATGCAGTACGTATAGGCCTACCAATCTACTACATTATTTCACAGTGCTGCTTCATGCATTTATATCCTACCTGTACGTTATAGTACAGAATAGGGAGATCCAGAGAATTAGTATTGATTTATTTCAAGTATTATCTTTGTGTCATAGGGAGTCTGGGTGGAGCGAATTCTTGTTATTCTGCGAACAGGTGTCTATAGATGCAGTTGTAATACAGTTTTTACATGTAGCACAAACAGGTGTATGTATATGCTTGTACATGTGTACTACCAGGACAAAAAATTGACATGAAGATAAATATAGGCGTTATTGTGCTGGTGGATATGTTTTTACTGAATATTGCATGGAGAGATATTTTCTTTTTTTGAACGACCACCAAGCAACTTTAGGACAATATAAATCAGTTTATATTGGCCTGCACATGTGATGCAAGTTTATTATCTTTTTGTAATTTTCTGTACTCTGTAATTTTATGCATTAAACTTTAAATATGTAATTTTATACATTAAACTTTATATGTAACTTTATGCATTAAACTTTATATGTAATTTTATGCATTAAACTTTAAATATGTAATTTTATGTACCGGTATGTAATTTTATGCATTAAACTTTAAATATGTAATTTTATGCATTAAACTTTATATGCAATTTTATGCATTAAACTTTATATGTAATTTTATGCATTAAACTTTAAATATGTAATTTTATGTATGTAATTTTATGCATTAAACTTTAATTGAGAGTAAATTATTCCATAAAGTTAATCTTGTTTATGAGACACTGCTTTGAATACTGTATTGAATACTGCATGAGTGAACATGTATTCTCAGAGTACATGAAATGATTGAGATCCTACCCAGGCCAGAATATATGTCATGTAGGCTACTACTACATGTACATGTATGAAGGGCCCCTCATTTTAACACAATATTTACTTGGATAATGGGCAATTTCTGTTTTTAAATATTGAAATATTTTGCGGACAAAAGTTGTTCTTCACAACAGCAACAAAACATACATGTACACTGAAGTGGTGAGAGATTTAGCGCTGGAAAGCTGCAAATGAGCTTTGGAAAACTGAAAAAGAGCTTTGGTAAAAAATATATTCAAAATCACTGTAATGAAATCTTGTTTGTTTTATAGCAAAACCAAAAGAGCTCACATAAGCAATGTTGTTTTCTTTAATACACTGCTTAAAAAATCTGAGAGCTGGTCAGTACATTGTCCAATCTTTTACGTGGAATCGAATGAAACGACGCAACATTGAAAGCAGATGCAAAAGTCCAAGAATTTTGTCAGGAAAATAATAAGCAGCTCACAGTCGTGAAACCAGGGGAGCATTTCATCAAGCGTTTTGTCAGTGATTTTTACCGACAACTGTTATAAGCTACTGAAATCCTTGCATCTGATTGGCTGAGAGCAAATTTGTCAGTAAAAATCACTGACAAGACACTTGATGAAATGCTCCCCTGGCTCCATGTACCTCAGTACTTGAACTAGAAAAATGTATTTAATGTCTCAAATTATCCATTGTCACATCGTAGGTATACATCCTTAAAGCGATCTCTACTTCCTTTCAGGGTTTATAAAAACGCACAAACTTCCCTCGCCGTCTCAAATTCAACGGTAAACATGAGACTCACAGCTCGATCCTGGGAAAAACTTGACAGTTCATGAAAGTATACAATAGATCTATGCTGTCTATGTTACATCATGCATGTAGAAGTATATTTGTGGGGGTTTTTTCTGTTCCTTTCAGGGAATAATCTCATAAAATTTGGGTGTCTGCATAAAGCCTCTTTTAATCATGTTATGATAGATAGTTCCTAGGAGAATACAATGGGCTAACGAGCCATATTCATTACATGTTTTTTTTGGTGCAATTTTTTTCTTCACAAAACCATCTCGTAATTGGGATATGTATGCTATGAGCTGTTGTTTTAATCAACCTAAAAGGTTATGTGTATGTGTGTGGGTTTTTTTTGTATTACTTCATTGAGCATTTACATGTACTTGGTAAGACATAGACTGAGCTACATGTTTCAATACTGCCTGGTTTTAGCCATACATGTACGGGTGTTAACCCGTTGACTACTGAATTATTTCATCCCCATAGGCATAATACAGGAACCATCCGGTTCCAGTGGGCAATGGGTTCACTCTACATAGGTTTACTCTACGTAGGTTGATGTGAGTTAAAACCCTTCTGGCCCTCAACAGATGATTTTCTCTGCCATAAAGACATAATGTTAATAGAGGTTTACAAACAAATAGGTGATGGATGTAATTTTCATTAATTTTTCCTTTAATGTCTATGTTTCACGTTCACTACAGATTACAATAGCGTTGATTTCCGGATCTCATTTTCACATTGAGAGCACAAAGGATTTTATAACCCCATGTAGTCCTAGTGTGCGAGTATTTCATCAGCTGCCGCTCGACCATATCACATAAGGAAATTGGTAAGCTTAAATCCAGTGGGTTATTCATCTTCCTTATTTTTGTAATTTCTTGATCAATATGTTCATAATACTTGTTTCTATTTGATTCTTTCAACCTTTTTTATCATTTTGTTTTAAATACCATTTGATTATCAAAATATATTTGCTTGGCAATTAATTACATTTATCAAATGGAGCCATCAAATAGCAAAAGCTACATAATGTTGACCCCAAGCAATACCTTTGTATTTCATGTGTCAAGGAATTTGAAACATGAGGCCCAATATGATACAGACATTCAATACTGATAGCTGGCCCTTGATTTTTTTTTTCTTCAAGAATTTGATTTGCCTTGAATGCTTGTTTGAATTTACTCTAATAATTTGATGCCCTTTTTAAAAGTAATATCAAGGAATGATTTATTTGTAGTTTATATTATGGACTTATTGTGAGTTCAAAAAGACAGGTACAAGTGAATGATTTGTAATCTTATTATGAGTTTTTTTTCTACTACTAATGCTCTAACCATTGTATACGTCTACATGTAGATTGTAAAAATTGTTATAATCATGATTTGCTTGTGTTTCAGCATGTAATGTTATTTTTGTTATTTGTTTCATGATCCGTTCAATATTCCGATCAATTGAATCGTCATAATGATGTCTTTTGTATAACTCATTATACAGATGTAAACTTATTCATTATTTTTTTTAAAAGGAAGATATACTTTATACTTTTCATAATTTTCCACTCGTACATTGTTTTTACAATCTTTGAATGAAAGTTCTAATGATGATCTCTTATTTCTCTATTTTAACATCTCCCTACTTGTTTGAAAAATACCTTTTGTCTTCCCATTTGGCAAGTTTCCATTTCCTCACCTGCTGCTCTCATTGATAATGTGAATACTATCTGTTTTACCTGTGCCCTTGTCATATACGACACGGTCGAGCAAACGCTAACTTGAGAAGTTTCCTCAAATCAGTTCTTGGCAATTCAAAGCTGTACATGTATTTTGTCCCGTGCATTACTGCCACATCTAAGATTCTAGTATATCCGATTACTGTATAAACGGATAGAAGTTCCGTTCTATAGCTACATCTAGGATCAAGCAAAATATCAAGTAAAATTATATATCCTTTTGTCAGCTCATGTTCTTGATTCAATAATACAATACCATAATACTTGGTGACATATGGGGCATACCTTGGACTTGTTCTACTCTCTATGATGTTATGGAGCACCTGCATCTCTACATTATTATCTGCTTTCAAGTTGTTTAAGAAAAGAAAAAGCAAAAAGATTGTAAACTTAGTTGGTCTCCATTCTGCAATGTATGTATGCTGAATATTTAACCTTAAAGAGTGCTTTATAAACTACATGTATGATACTTTGAAATCGAGGGGCCCAGGTATTTTCTGTCTGAAGAACCAACTCATATTCTGTGTGTTGCAAGGCCAGTGCTTTGTAGTGTATGTTGTTGGTAGATTTAGAGATTCACCCTTCAGAAAAACCATCATGAAGCCCCTTAATCTCCTATCTCTTTTTAGCCTTGAGTGGACTAAGTCCATAAGCTGTCCATGTATAAAAAGCCAAGTGTCCACTTAATGGCTACGTTCATACAGGACTTGCGGTTTCGAAACTTTAAGTTAGCGAAACTTCAATTTAACGAAACAATGACTCATTAACCATGACGAGGGTTCACATGGGCCCGAAACAACGATGCATCTTGTTCTGTAACTACAAGCCGCACGATCCTCGTTAACACCGGAAGTAGATACCGATTGTATACAGTACACATACCGATCCTGTCTTCATAATTCGTGTGAGGGTATGACCCAGAAGTTTAACATGAACAGAGAAGTCGATCATTAACTACAAGCTTGCAAAACTTTTTGTCCACACAGTCCAAAACTGTGATGCTACTTGTGGTTGTGGCATTTACCACGAGCTCGCTTGTGCTTCTAGAACTACAAGTAAACTTAAAGTTTCAAAACTACAGGTCCATTCATACGGTCTGAAACTACAAGTAAACTTAAAGTTTCAAAACTACAGGTCTGTTCATACGGTCTGAAACTACAAGATAACTACAAGTTAACTTAAAGTTTTTAAACTACAAGTGAAACTTTAGCTCCCTTCGTGTGGACCTGACCAATGATTCTTGTCCAGAAAAAGAGATAATCTGATAAAATATTCATAGTTTTCGTGCCAATATTTAGATATTAAAGGTACCATAAAACATGGTGAATACATGTAGGAGCAAAGAGTGGAAAAGTTTTTCTTGGTAATTTCATTTTCAAAGTAATAATGCAAACTCAGTTAATTCATATTAGTTATATATATACCAGATATACCTTTTGCTGTCCAATCATGACTAACATGATGGGAATCAATTAATATTTACCCCAGTGTGGAATATAATATGATGTCTTGAAATATGTTTAAAATTGAGATGTGCATGCACTTTCCTTCCATTTTACGTTACTATAAATTTTGAAAATTCATTTTGGACATGAGGTAAAATGTTACTTTCATCATCTTTTTTTTTTTTTTTTGGGGGGGGATTCTTATTTTTCAGTCTTGAACGTCATCAACATTCAACATGGACTTTCCTTGCAATTCTTCATATGTACTACTAGTACATGTATGCTTGGATTGATCAATCTGTTTGTACTTTGTAAAACTATGATAATTGTTGTCATGCATGAAACCCCTATTCTGTTCTTTAAAGTTTGCAGATGTGTGTGGCTGGATATTCCTATGAAGGTCAGTTGATATTTCCCATGAGCTGACCCTCACTGTGACCTTACAGAGGTCAGGCAGGAGATAAGAATGGATTTTTATTTGGTCTAGCCCCAATTTATACCCTAATATCAACAAGGAAGGTTATTTATGTGACTTAATCGATGATCCTTCCATGGCCATGATTTTGCCTTACTTCCATATTTACTTTCGTAGTCTTGACCCCGTTCTCATTACAAGGAATAGTGCGATCTGGCACGCGCTAGATTGCCCCACCTCTAAGGCGAGAACGCGACGACATCATCGTTTCGGCACGCTCCACGTCGATCCCAAACTGGACCACCTCTTGGGGGGGGGGGGGGGAGGTGTGGTCCACGAGAGATAGCCTGATCTAGAGCACGTCTATTCGCAGTTTACTGTGCAGAGAGTGCTAAGATAGATCGTGCTACCCTCTGCCGGATGAACCTGCGGCGTGCCAATGGCATGCCAGTGGACCTTCCTGGCGCGCCCCATGATGGAGCGATCCACTTTCCAATCTCGTAATGATAATGGGGTCTTAGGCCTAGCGACATTTAATATTTTTTGTGAAGAATCCTTTGATCTGATAAATCAAGAATAAAAAAAACCCAAAGGAAGTCATGTCCTAAAATCAAATCTTTAGTTCTGTTATGGGAACTAAAATAGGCCTGTTTAATAAGTTAGTCAAATTTATGGATGTTTCTCTCCAGAATCCTAAGTTACCAACTATTTGGTGCACCTGCTATGCATAATGGCATCTCTATAGATGGAATCCATTTTGCATACATTAGTTGTTGCTATGTCGGGCAAGCCTCTGGCAAGCTTTAAAGTCATCAAGAGAAACTTTTGTTCAAAAAGTATGTATAAAATTAGTAAACAGGTCTATTTGGAAGATATATGAGCAGGTGGTCTATGTGTATCTTCCTTTACACATGTTTCAATGAGAAACATTTTTCAAGGGAAACAAAAATTTTGGTCTTCATAGACAGGTAGTCTTTCTGTACAGGTGGTCAATAAAGCAGGTTTGACTGTATTTTAATACACATCAGGTCCTACATGCAATTTCTTTTTTAAATACTTCCTTTTAAAGTATTCATAGATTGTCATAAAAACTATGAATCCATGCACCATATAATGTGGTTAACAGAGAATATGTTTTATACAATTAATACCACTGATCTGATCATCTTTGATATATCAGGAAGTATTCTAGTGTACATTCTACCTTCTCACTCCAAGTATGACCAAGGGGTTACTAGGTGTGACGAAGACTTCAAGAATCCAGTTTGTTTCCAATCGTACTCCGCAACAGAATACACTGAACCTTCTATGAACCGCTCCATTGATTTGCATCGCATTATCTTATTAACAGGAGAGTGAGTCTCAATAAAAAAGATTTCCTATACTTCTGTGACCAAATCAATACCGCAATAAGGACCGGGTGATCGATGAGAGAGAGTTGTGCTGCTTTTACTGCTGCTTTATTTGACCTTCGACAGAGGAGTGGGGGCAGTATACATGTACTCTGCCGTCCTTATTAATAATGGATGGCATTGGATTGCTTTGGAATTTGATGTCTGTTTGATGCCCTGATGTACAGGTGTACATGTATATTGTGTATGTATGGTAATACAACCAAAATGTACTTGTATTTTCAAAACAATTTTATTGGATAAAAACCAACGAACATGAAAAAAAACAGTTGTATTTTTGTGCATGCTTATGATTCGGTAATAGACCGCTTCTGTAATGTATACAAATTTATGCACATATATATTCTCTGAGCACCTAGTGACGAGCTACATGTATTCCATGAACATGCTTTTTATAAATGAGTCTCAATGCTTGGAATCCAGTTTGCATACATTATTTTTTTTGTATGCCCGGCAATCCTCCGGCAAGCTTTCAGGTTGTCAAGAACAAGCTTTGTTTGAAAGGTACATGTATGCATAAAATTTGCACACATTAACGAAGCGGTCTATTGCTCTGGCCTTTTCTTTGTAAAAAAAAAATGCAGCATATTTGGTTGTCAGCAGCTCCCAGATGTTAATAAATGTTTCTAAGCAACTGTTTTCTTATATCATCCGAAATACGTGGGGCCGTAGTTTATCAAATGATACATCTAGGTGGATCCAGATTTTGAGCAACTTTGTTTTACATGTACATGTTGGTCAAGCGATATGTTTCAGTCTTTTAGAGCAATAAGTAACTTTCTGAGCTAAATCACTGCATATGCTTCCTTAGTCCCTTTACTTGTTTGTTTGTTTGTTTTGTCTTGTTTTGTTTTGTGTGTTTTTTTTTTTTTTGCTGTTTATTTATTTTTTTTTGGGGGGGGGGTGGGGGAGTATGTGCCTGATATGCCCTTTTAATTTGCAAATCATAGTATCATTGATGGATATTCGTGATGAACCTTTCATTTTATAGCATGTACTTAAATTATATTATGATTGTATATATTCTATATAATATGTATACATGTATAATTTGCCATGATATGTAATTATGCGCAGTGGTATTGTTAATTAGGGCATCTTCCCACCACCCCCCTCTCTCTCTCTCTCTCCCTCCCCCCTCCCTCTCTCTCCTCCCCCCCCCCCCCCTCTCTCTCTCGCTTGTCTTACGTTTTCTTCTCTCTCTCTTTTCTCTCTGTTTCTCCTTCAGTATGGATGGACTGCACCTTTCATCATGTCTCCTACATTTTTCCTGCTCTAGAACGTACTGAAGAGATTTCAATCTTATTCTTTATCTGTATTTGTATCTGTATATAGTGTATTATATTTGCACTTTTTTTTTGGTATTTAATCTATTAATCTATGTTTACTTTTAAGAATGTATGAAATATGTAAGATCTTAGGTATGGCAACAGCTTATATTGTAAGACCTCTGTGTGTTTCTATTTTCAAAGTTTGTATGTATGAAACTGATTATTGTGAAACATGCAGGAATAAATAAATAATAAAATAAATAAATAAATAAATATATCTGTACTTACAATGTACGCGTATACGATTGGACTTTCATTTCGGACGTCATAGATACACGATTGCAAACACGTGAAAACAAAGGCATAAACCAGAAAACCGTGTACAATCGAAAGTCAGGATATCAAACACAATTATCAGAAAGATCTGTTGAATTATTTAACTTGGTCAAAAAGGGTGTTGCTGGATATTTGATGAGGTTTAATAGTTCCAGAGAATTGCCCTTAGTCTGGAGTATTTCGTCATGGTGGTCTCTGTTCTCTAGCATCATGATATAGGCTACTATAGACCTTAATATGTGTAAATGTGGTTTGTGGACTGATCTAACATTGAACTCCTACCATACAAAACCGAGGTCATCCTTGACGTATTTTCGCACTTGATTGCTCTTCACTCTAAATAGTTTTTCTACAACAATTGTTGACAGTAAACAGAAATTAGTGTGAAGATTAGTCAACCAGTAAACCATTTTATTAGGAAATGAACTGTGCACACTTTTTGAAAAGCTTTTCATCAGGAAATTTAGATACTCGTCAGGGATATGATTTTTTTTTAAAGTCCATGTTTAACACTGTGTCTTAGAGTACCCGCCCCCCCCCCCCCCCCAATGTGGTAGTCGATTTGTAAGATAAAATAACAGAAACACGATGGTGAAAGTTTGAAAAAAATTGGACAAATATTAAGAAAGTTATGACTGTTTGAAAAATGAGATTATTAAATATATGCGAATCTCAAATTGGCAATTTTGTCAATCAATTGTAAAGCATACATATCCAGTTCAGCTCTCCCGTTTGTCGTACATTGAAACTATGAAAGTATTTAATTTCAGTTTTTTTTCTCCTAGGCGCCTTTAATTTCCCTCGGGGTAGTACTCAAAATAAATTGTAGATAGCATACTGACATTGGTTGTCCAAAAATAAATATACCAAGCAATATTTTTTTTGAAAAATTTTATATTTTAGTCATTTGCGTCTTACAACAAATGGGAGAATTGTCTGCTGCTACATCACATTGACATTGCTGATCCGGCCAATTTGCAATTCCCATATATGTATAATAGTGATTACAACATTTAAAAATCATAACTTTCATATTGCTCGTCCGAGTTTGGTTCACACTTTTACCAATCTACTTCTTTGATTTTTCTGCTTTCTTTCAGAGCAACTTGAATTTCTCAATCTTTACATATTAAACTTAAGAGAATATTAAGCAGAGACAGCCTATCATTTCAGTTTCCAATTTCAAACCTGTGTTTAACAGAATATCATGTATGTAAATATGTCTTATTCTTCAAAAGAAGGTTGATGGCTTGAAAGATTGCATGAAGCTTGTCCAATATAGCAACTCATAATTCTATCAAGTGCTGTTACCCGAGAGATGCTGTCCTGTATATTACAGATTTAAAAAAACAAGTAAATTATAAATTAGAATACGTGAATTAGAATACATCAGTATACTGGACTATTATTAGTGGACACAGGATACTAGTAGACTCCACATTTTAGTGTAGTCTTCCATATTCAGGAGGATAAATATTTGCTGAAGCTCTTGAAATTCTGTCAGTCTAAACACCAACCCGCTTATTCGCATAAAAGGTATACCTTCCAATGCTGTTTTTCTTTCGTTTTCATGATGAAAATCAGCATCCCTTTCTCTTTTGTGTTTTGTGAAAGGATGGGGGGCATGTTTACACTGGCAGAGGCATAGTCTCCTGCAACAGATATCTGTGAAATTTTTTTATTATTATCTTGAAATAAGAACACAGTCTGGGTTTAAAGGGCTTCAAATTTGACACCAAAATAAAATGACTTGAAGGGTACAATAATCATCCGTATTCATTTTGTCAATGAGTAAGTAATTAATAAAAGAAAAGGCCTATTTCATAAATTTTTCCTAAAACTATGTAATTTGTAATTACTACTCCAGTGCCCTTTCTGAATTATGCTTTCGATCAAAATTAATTTTCCTCGCAAGAATGCACATTTAGCTACGAATAGATTGTAGTAGGTACCACAACATCAATATTTGGATTTGCAGAAACAAGGTGTGTGCCCAACTAATTTTTATGTTAGCTTTCTTTTGGAAGTTTTGTGTGTGTTGAGGTTGACCGTGAGAGGAGGCAAAAAATGTTTTGTAAGTTCTTGTGGAATCCCAGCCAAAAGAAAACAAGAGCATTCAGATAAAAGAGGCACTGAGTTGTGACCAGTGTGTGTTGATGGTTGCATGGGAATTTTCAGTGTACCGGTACCCCTGTATTACGGCACGCTATATGCAGGGCTGCAGGTAGAGCGGACAGTCCCACAATCTGGTAGCCCTATTGTCTCGGAACTCTGTAATCGTCTTGGGCCTGAGGAATCCGTAGGAGAATATTAGACGCAAGGAGGAATTGGGAAGAGAAGGAATTAGGAAGAGAAGGAATTATACAGGATTATCACCGTTCTGTAGGGAACCTCCCTGTGGTTATTTCTTTCATTTAAACACGAAATGTTTGCTGTACAACAAATTCTGAAGACTGAATCATTGTGTTTCGAGGTTATACGTGGGCCTGGTTGCTGTTTTGGTGGGAAAGTTTTTCAAATGATCTGTTAAATTCCAGTTCCAAACACTGGAATGTTCATGAGGAACGCAATTGTAGCAACTGCTGTTGGAAACGTGAAGTGCTTTTCTCGTCTGTGGATATCATTGTGAAGCTTTTATCTTTGAGTCATGAAGGAGCAGTGTCTTGTGGATTCATATCTTCAACTTTTAGTCCATACTGGACAATATTAGACATGGGCAATCTTGTTTGAATCAGAGGTCGTGCAAATTGGCCATAGAAATCGCAAACGTTAACTCTTTTGTAAGTGTTCAGTGAAGAATATTCAAGGATAATACATGCAAGACACAATCCCCTTTTCATGGAGGAACATTGTTAAATGGTATCTTATATTTTTTGGTCTCTATTGTGCAGGCCTTGCAGATATTTGTCAGAACATTCTCTGAGGAGTCTGAGCACACCTATTGTGAGCAGCTACATGTATGTTCTTGTAACTGGACAAGTTGTACAATTGGATTGAGGTTCCCGTGAATATTTTGTTTGTCTTGTAACATTCTTCCACGGTTAGCACTGCAGTTTTGATTGTGCTGCCAAGCATTTACTTCTTGTGGTAGTCTCCATGTTATATTTAGAAGTGTCGGTGGTTCTTTTGTACTGTGTATTGAAAAGAACAACCTCTGAGAAAATGTTCCAGTGGTTTGTCTCTACCAACCTTTCCAACCTCTGTGCTCTGAAACGTTTTTGTGAACAAAGAACTTAAAGCTCTAGCTAAATCCTAATATATACTTGAATACTGTTTTGAGTGCATACACAGCAGGAAATAGTGAACTAATTTGTTTGAATAACTCGTTTCCAATTGAAAAGGACTGTATTAGGTGTTCATCAAATGCAACAGCTTTTCTGACAGGTATTGTGCAGTAATCCAGTACCAGCCAATGTGGAGGTAAGGATCGAAGGTGTATCTTTAGGAATTAAAGCACTGGAAAACAGAAGACTGTCCCAACAACAGCTAGTCATTACAGCTACAGATACAACACTTAGAATCTATCATCCTGAGTGTTTGGAGTAACCTATAGTATCCAGCTATTGCAACATCTAGAGCAACAGGAATTATACAGCTTCAGCAGTAACAGGGACAGCGATCTCCAAGCTCTTGAAGGACACAGCACCAGTTCCCCAAGCTGATCTTCAAGATCTCGAAGGACACTTTGTCTTGAGGACACCTGCGACAGGTGTAGTTTATGCAGCCTACTGTTGGTCCAGTCGTCTGGTGATCTATCTGTAGTAATTCCTACTACCTTGTGGCTTCTCGGAAACTCTTGGATTGATACTGGATTTACTCTGATCTCTGATCTCTGGGGCACCTGCAAGAAAAGTCACAGGTAAGTTTATTTCTTGTTCCTGTGCTACATTCGTCCATTTACTATCCTCCATATTTTCATCTTTTCGTCTTTTCTGTATCCCTGACTTAATAATGTATGTTTTCCCCAATTGTCTCTATTTTATATACTTGCATGTATTTACTGTATACTGCACATACAGGATATTCATACTTACCGCAGACTAACTGATTAACAAAATTAAACAACAGAATCTCACCATACCACGTACCACTATCAGTTATGAATGTCCAATGAACCATGAAATTAGAAATGACATCAATGTTCATAATTCCTGGTACAGTACTAAAAGTTCATGTTTGTGAAATTTGAAGGCTGTGGCAGAAATCCGCTCACTTGGCCGTTGAACAAGAAGGTCACTACTTGGAGGGGAACAAACCATGAAATTGATTCTTTCCTTTCTTCTAACAAGGGTTTAGTTTTTAAGCTGGCCATTCCTAATCAGTTCTTCTTGATTTTGCTTGTTGTGCTTCAAAGTGGCATACAGCTATTATTATTCTAGAGTACTTTCATTGAGAAGATCTTTTGAACTCGAAGTATTAAATCCAAAAGAGGAAATACAGGGTAACTTCGAGAGCAAGGGGGCTCTTTCAGTATCTCAGAAGCACATCGTCCCAATCCTCTTGCATTTTGAGCTCTTCTTTCTTGTATTCTATTGAATCATCAATTGAGATCAGTTAGAAAATACTGGAGCTTTCGAGAGCCCAATAATAGCTTTGGAAAACTCTCAGCTAGCTCCCACAAATGATCTCGGGTGAATTAAATAAAAAAAGATTTTAAAAATACATACAAATCTTAGCAAGTATATATCTCATTTACTTCCATCCAAAAGGAGCTTGTAAACAATTTTTTTTTTTTAATACTAAATTATAAACTTCGGACAAGATTTGTTGTTTTACATGCATTATCATTACCAAAGTCTTTTTTAAAGAATGGGTCACAGTACTTAGTAGTAGTAGTTCCACTTCATGTTTTCCTGCTTTACAAAAATTTTCAGTAATTGAAAAGCTTCCTAATTGAATTTCCAAAGTTTAGATGATAGGAATATGACATTGGATCATAACTGTCTGACTCCTGCAGCCTTACCTTGTACAATGACTCAAATGAAAATCACTGGTACATGTATGTACTGTACGTAATTTTGGATATAATTCATTTACCAGATGAAATTGTGGGTGGGAATATGATTAAGAAATTAGTAGTACTCATGCAGTTTGCTTATTTGATTGTAGTGGTTATAGGAAATATGAATGTATTATTAGTGCAACATGATTCATACATCAACAAGCTACTTTAGCTATTCTCAATACATGGAATCATAGAGATTCGAACACATGGAATTAAAAGTCAAGATTGATTTCTGTGTGCTTAAGTTGTTTCAAAATGCTTGGCAAACATAATGTTCTATTGGGAAAATGATACTTGAAGGAGTGATAAAGAAAGAAATTCAAATATTTTACAATGAAATATATTCTGCACATCAGGATTAATTAGAGCCTCTGAATATTGTATTGAGACATTTATATATCACTTCCTATCTTCTGTTTTCTACAATTATAATTACAAAGGCCAATTCTCAAAATGTTCATGTTCAATAAATTTAAAAACCTGTGTTACATGTAGATGGACACAAAAACGTATTAGAAAAGGTTAAATCTCAGCTTTGTGTAGCCAATCTATCTTATAAAAATTGGCCTAACTAATGAACCTGCAAAATTAAACCGGATGCAGTATATTTTTGCTGGCCTGACGTTATTTTAACTGAAGTCCATCGAGATGACCATCACGATGTTTGAATTAGCGTAAGAGATGACCGAGATAGCAATTAGTTGTTATTGGTCTCCACTATAATGGGACTGTAATAGGTCTATATATATATCATGTAGCTATATGTACCATCATCAAGTGGAAAGGAGAGGAAATATCAAAGGAAAAAAATCAAGAAATGCTCTTGTAATATGAGGAGCGTGAGAATATAAAGCAATAAGAAATAAATAAACTTTGGTATATGTATATATATATATATATATACAGTATATATATATATATACCAAAGTTTATGTATTTCTTATTCATTGATTTCTTATTCATTCTTTATTTCTTATTCATTGACAGTTTGAGAAAAGAAAAGGATGTTTAAAAATATGGAAGTCATCCTTTACAAAATTGTATTATCTAATTATCTATAAAAAAAAAACAACACTAACCAATATGAGAGAGGGATGGAGGAAGATGATCGTTAGATAGTTCCAGAAGCATAAAAACAAACCAATGTAGATGAGATCATGAAAGCTGGGAGACATAGAGAGAAGAAAAGGAGATAGACAGAAAAGAAGAGAGCTAGGAAGATAAATAATTACAGTCAAAAATTTTAAAATCCAGCCATGAGGTGTAAATAAAACACTGAGTATCATGCTATGATGCTAATCTCGCATTGCAATCATTTTTTTCTGATGGAAAATTTGAAACATTTCTGCCCCCAAATGACAGAACTATTTGTTACTTGAGACTGAAAAAAAGAAGTTTTTGGCCGCCTGCAAACGGACACTTCCATGAACTTGAAACAATCAAAACTTCAGTCAGTCTTACAGTTCATTCTGAAGCAGCGCTTTGATACAAACATGTAAAGTGCATTTCCAAGGGAAAAATTGTGTCATGTTTAAACAGAATGTTTGCACAAGCAATCAACGTCGAGTGTTTACATTAGCGATCAATATTTGGAATATCTGCTTTCAACTCCTGTAATTGATATCATAAAAAAACATGGCAGGGTCCATTATATTGAATTTATATTTCTTTTCGAATCTTGACATGAGCCTATCATAATTGAATGGAAAAGTAACAAAAACTGTTGCTTGTTTTGCATATCTGTGACATATTAAGAAATTCTGTATGTGCCCGAGATACATCAGTGTAGGAAATAATATGCATTCACGCCTGGTACACAGGTTTACTACACCTTTAGATTTTAATGTAAAGGCATTTACCAGATATTCTTGTACCCCCCTCCCCCCCAACAAAAGCAAATAAAAAAAAAGAAATAATGATAGAAGAGAATAAAAATGTATAGTGGAAGAGAGTAGTTTAGTCCTGGGAGTTCAAAAAAACGGCAGTGGAAAAAAAGCTCCATTAAGAGATCTGTAAAAAGTCCAAAAATATTGTAAGAACCCCCAGGAAACATTTGCTATTTAGGCCAAAACGTTGAACAGAAGGCTTGGGAACAAAAGTTATTTTTATGCTAGCCGTAGCCTGAATATTATTACTTTGGCTTTTGCACGGGATGTATTATTTCCAAAATGCATTCATTTCTAATACCTGTGGCCTATTTTCATTTCAACTGCCACTGGAACGATGAAAATATTTTATCAGAATCAGATAAGAAAAAGATTAGTGGACATGCCAGACAAACTTATTTCAGGTCTCATTAATCCATTGACTCCCGGGCAAAAAGAAAACCCATTATAGCTAGAGACTTTTAGTTTTAATATATATATACCAATTACAGAACGGACAAACTGGTTTTTAGGCATGTTTAAGCCATCAACTCCCAGACAGAATGGAGAGCTCTACCAAGCACACTCACCGTATACATGCCATTCAACTCTTACTGTGTTCTTGCACACAAATCACATGTAACAGTAATTGGTCTGGTAAACAAAGAGTTAAATCTACAAAATTGTATATATTTGAACAGATGATAATATTATCAAATGCGATGTTTTTTGTTTCAAAACAAATATAGACATACATAGACTGTAAAGTGGCACACATATATGTATACTACATTGATGTTTAATTATTCTATGGTCATGAAATGGTGTCAGATGCTTCATGTGATAACCTTCAAAACCTGTCGTTATCTCCACAAACAATCGTAACATATTCTGTTACTTGTAGTGTTTACAAGCCTTATGGCCACATATAGAGGTTCATACATAATATACTACAATTACAAATTCACCAGCTCAAGGCAGTATACAGACTGTGAAGCAATGGAAGTTTGCAATCACACTCTATTACTATAACTGTATTAAAGCTATACCCCTTTCTATCCTTTTCCTTTCAAATGTCTTCTTTTTTTTTTTATTTGTTAATACCTTTAGTTATTTTTCTTTGATCTCTTACCCTTTGAACAAATTGTTGTCTTATAGATTTTTATTTATTCTTCACACCATGATTTTCTGTGTGGAAATTCTTCTCTAATATCATTTTACTCTCTGACATATACTCTCCAATGTCTTGTGACTCAGCCCTTTTTTATTTTTCCGTTTTTATCTTCTTTGTTTTGTTTTATTATAAAGATAATTTCAATATTATTGTTTTCTTTTGAAAAGACGTGTTCCTTGAAAACAGTCCAAAAGGTATACATTATGGGAAGCTAGACTGTATTTAAATTTCTCATTCAGTTTTCATGATTCTGTGTTTTAGTTTTTCATAATGCAGTTTAAAATTCTCATTCTCAGTATAGACCCTTATATTGTATAATTAATCTTGAAACTCTCAGGGATGTTTTTTTGTACATTCTAAGATAAATTCTAAGATAAATTGATAGAAAATCAATTTAATCCGTCAATCATGTCAATATGTGACCCAGATTATTGAGTATTAGAAGTAAGACTAATCTCAGTCTTTCTCTTTGTTTTATCTTCATCTACATGTATCTAGGTATCTGGTAGCGGAGCTGAAAGGAAAAATCGATACAGAGGCCTTTTGAACACCTGTCCAAAGAAACGAGGCACACCACCCCAAGAGACTTGCATTCAGATGCACTCTGAGGTGGCGATTACCACGGCAACCGAGTCTGAAGACACCAAACAAAGAGCAAGATTATCATCATCATCGTACCATGAGTTCAGAATATAGCTTCTGTGGTACATTCTAGTTTGGTTTAGCAGTAGTGGACACCAACCACCAGCCATATTCCCAGGTACATAATTTGTGTCTCTGAGAGACGGAAAACCTTTGAGGAAGAGTGGGAAAAACAAAGCGCCGCAATCCATCGTGATTGCCTGGATGTCCGCTAGTTGCCCATTGGAGTGTGTTTGGTTGCCATAGCAAAGCCATTTCCGCCTCATAGGAAGGAAGGATTTCGGACCAAAGTTGACAGTAATCTGGCTAATCGGAGCCGAGGCCATCCGTTACCCATCCAAGAGCACATTCAAGTTTGACGGCACTGAGCAAAGTGCATTATAGAGTGTAACATCCTCCAACAAAGTGGTGTACAACATTTTTTAACAGAGGGTCATTAGTCGTTGACTTGTTCATGTGTGCATTTGTGACCCTGGTGGCAGGTCATCGAAACCTGAAAGTTGCCAGATGGCAATCGATAGACAAAACATTGTCTGCTGGAGGTTTTTTGTATCAATGTCATGAGAAAGACGCTGAATATAGGAGGATATCAAATGCATAAAAAATATACATTTTCAGATCACAAGATACGAGTCAGTGAACTTCTTTAGATCGTGAGCTGTCATGAGCTCGAGAAAGCTAACCCGATGAAGCTTGAATTCTCTAGCAAAAATTGATTATTTTTAGAGAAGATTTTAGAAAAGTAATTAACAGAATTTTTGATCAACTTCTCAGGATCAAACTAAAGACACAAAGACTGAAAGGGTTTTTCAGTAGAAATAGATGAACAGCTCAAAAATGAAGTAAATACAGTTGCGTGGTACAACTGTTCATATTTATAATTTTAAAATGATTTTGGCTGAGGAGTTAACATTTTATTGCTTTAGATGATTTCCAGCTTGATTACATCTCTGAAAATTCAAATCCTGAAACGCAATTGTTAATCTTTTTTAGCTTGACTGGATTTTCCCTACCAATTCGAGCTGTTCCATGGAATTCTGTTAAGCTATGGAGTACGTGTGAGACTTTTAAAGTTAAGTTTAGGGCCACTATTCTAATAGATGCAGTCAGGACTTCTGTACAGAACATAATTGAAGGCCTGGCATATTCCATGTGTGGTGTGTGGCAGTGTAAACATAGACAGGAAGAGGTTTTGAACACTTAAAGCGCTAAATATACCTGCCAGTGTTTGCGTTCGGAAACTCTACCTAGGCCAAAATGGAAGCGCAAATGTTTGCAACATGGACGATCAACTTTTTTGACACGATCAGGAAATAACCAACATGAATAGTCAAGTCTTTGTCAGCTTAAACTCCTAATGAAGTCAAGAACTTAAGAACACAAATCATGACAGTGTTAGTGTAATTCTAAAAGGAATTTCCTGTCACCATAGATGTATCATATGATGCATTTGTCGATAAGGAAAAACGTTGTAGTGAATGCCCCATGAAAAAAAAATGATTTTCTTATGTGTGACACATATATTTGACCCGATTCCAGTACAGAAAATATCAAATTAAGCTTTGAATTTAAACTAAAATAGTAGGATTTGATAGAAACCTGCAATGATCAGTTGCCTAAATTATGCCATAATTAGCAAATTTGGAAGACTATAGGGGAAAAAAAACCTGACTCTAAATGGAGGCACATGATAAAAAGCAGGCTACCATGGAAATAACAGAGAATGGCTACCTCATACCCAATGCAAGCCATGACCAATCCATGGCAAAATTGGACAGCCCTGCCAAAAATTCTGCAGATGACCATCACTATGAGCATCTGGTACCTACAAAGTCTAGGCGAAAGAAGGGACGCACTTGGCGAATTTTTGGAGAGGCAAAACGTAGGTCTCGTTCCCTCGGCCCATCTGTTGGGCAGCTGATCCGTCGATCTGTTGCCTCGAGTGAGCTAGATTTAGAGGAACACCGCACCTCCAATTCAAAGACCACGAGGCACAAATTAAAGTTGACTGATGTTGTGAATGTTGGTCCTGAAATGGGAGGCCAAGAAGAGCCACAATTCTCTAGCTACAGGAGTAGAAAGATGTCAAGTTCTTTGCCATCTCCAGAAGGAAGATACTCTGTCAATTCAGAATTCTTTTATGAGAAGGACAGCGGAGGACTTGCATCTCCTTTGAATCGGATACCAAGTATTGGATCTCTTGCTGCTGCTTCCACACTGCCTCGAGAAAGGGAAGGCCAGCCTGCGCTTCCACCGAGGCGTTACAGTGAAGGAAGGACATTAGTGTGGCAGCAGTCACTTGACGACTGTGCATTGCCATCGCGAACCCTGAGTGAACCATCGCCAAATTCTGCTGTGATGGACGATGAGCTGCAGCTTTTGAGACACAGGGTGGAAGTCCTAGAAAGAAGGTTAGCAGGAGAGTTGGACTCTGAGGACTTCAGGATATTGCTTGATGATAATGGAGAATCTTCAACGGATGATAAATCTGAACTCTGTGCAACTCACCTTCAAATGTCACCAGACATTAGGCCAAACACATTATCTAGAAGCTCTGGCCCATTTGGTCGGAGACGTAGTTCAAGGTATGCTAACCGAATCAAACGACATTCCAGTCCCAACCAACCCATCATCGACAAATATGCAGCTTCAAGTCCCTCTCATCAGGATCCTCAAACTAGCTATGGTGGAAGCAAGGATGGTGTTGGAATGGGTGTCCCCTCCCAGAGACCAGAATCCACACAAAGCGATGATGTGTTTGTGGACGATACACCCTCAAAGCTTCACCCTTCCATTTCATGTCCAAGCTTAAACAACACTCCTAAACATAATTTCAGAAACGACAATCCCAGAGACAACACTGAGGTGCAGGATCCTACCAGGGTCAAGAACCTTGGGTCCTACAAGATTGAAAGGACTTCCGGCGTCCTTGTACTGAATAAAGTTGAACATCCCGTTATTCGTCTTGCTGAGGACCGTCCCTCTGATGTTCCATCAAAGTTGTCAGACACTGTGTCCCTCAGCACTCCTGGGGAGTCTTCTACAGACACTGTAAAGAAAGGTGCTGTGGTTCTTGATCTTGTGATTAGAACAAGAGAGGAATCCGTTGGGCAAGATGGAGCTACAGAAGTTCAGGTAAAGTTAGATATTTATTTTATTGAAGATTTATGAAGATCTTGCATTTGAAATCCAGAATTTCCTGACGCATTATTTTGATATAAAAATATATTCAAATGTAATATCTTTGTTGCTAAATTGCTTGCCACTCCATTGAATACACATCTTTGTCCTGCCTTTAACTACCGGTATTACTGTTTGTACCGTAATTAGGATAAGAGCATTGCTAGACAATACAAAAACTCATCCTCACCCTAGCTTGCACTAGTTGACAAAGACATCCAGGCCTTGCATCTTTAGTTCGATAGTATGCAACCAATATAGGACTGGTGGACCTGGCATACTCTTTTTCTTCATGATCCATCTCCTTTTTTACTTTCACTGTTTCCTGCCCAGTTACTTTTAGTATTCTTATCTTTTGTTTTTTTAAAGACATTGCTAAATGCTACGTGCTGTTGAGCACATGTCCCCACTGTTTTGACAAGAAAGTCACAGCCAATCACTAAGGCAATTGCACCTGCATTATCGTGGCCATGCCATTTTGAACTTCCAGGAAAATGTTGCATTGTTATGGGGATGAACGTTGATTGATGCAGCTACTTGGATGATGCCAGGTTTATTCTATGGTCGTGTTCACACTTTAAGATATGTTCAACGCTGAAAGGCTGTTAATCATAGACTTACTACCATTACCCAGTATGGAACTTATTATAACAGGTTGGAGCAATGTATGATCATGTACTATCCATGGTATGATATATGACTATAGGCTACATGTATATATTTGGTGCTTTTTGTAATAAGAACCCTGTTTCTTGTAGCCTGTAATAATGGTCAGTGTGTGTGTTTGCTTGAGACTTGAGAGCCCTTTTTTGGTATCAACATTTCAAGGAACTTTACTAACCTCACTCGTGATCAATGGCATGACGTGTTATCAGTAATACATGCATGAACTTCTCATATTGTACAGTCGCCAAAATCATGATTATGAATGGCTGTGGAGTAAACCTGTAAGATTTTTATATACTTTTCTCATATGGAAAGGCATGTCGTTTCTACAGAGATCATTTATCAGGTTTAAAGCTGATGGGAACATGAGTTGGTGCAGAGTGCTTGTGTTGTCACCATGACATGGGTATTGTTTATTTTTCGTAACATGTATGGAGATAAATCATCTTCCACATAAGATAACAAGGATTACTGTGACATACCTGTACAAGAGAGAAATCACTGGAGAAAGAGCAAGGGAGAGAGGAGAGAGAAAGAGAGAAGAGGGAGAGAGGAGAGAGAAAGAGAGAAGAGGGAGAGAGAGAGAAAGAGAGAGGAGGAAAAAAGTGTGGAATAGTAAAGCTATAGATCAGGTTAGGGAAAGGGAAAGAAATTGGAAAAGGAAAAGAAAGGATAGTAAAGTTATGGATCAAAGGGCATGAAGATTAAATTGACAGAGGAAGAAAGATTTCCTTTAACATCATTTGAGCAAGATTTATACTGGTATGGCTGACTTGGTAAAAATGTTACTCCACCCATGCAATCTTGACCTTTGCTTTGATCTTGTATATCCTGTCAACTCCTTTGACTGTGAAGCGATACCTGGGCTTCGGGTGACAGGGGCAGAAAGTACCCTCCAGCACATATCACGGTATGTCCCTATGTACTGTAAGAAAGAGGAAGAAGGAAAAGTGGATAGAGAAGCTTGAGAAGAGTGAGGTTTGCTCAACATACATGTACTTCCTCTAGTTACCCGTTAATACTGGAAGATATTTCTAAAAAAAAAATGTTTTAAGACTTGCCTTTAAGTTGTCAACGGTATCACAATTTTAGATATTTTCTGGCAATTTGTTCCAAAGTTCTGCTGATGCAACCTGAAAAGAGCGTGACCCATAAGATTTTGTATTTATTTGTGCAATAATGTGCTTGTGAATATTTTTAGAGTCGGTAACTATGTATGATGGAATGGAATGTTCCTGAAGCCCCTCCCTTTGAGATATTTTGTGTAATCTTAATAATAGGAGCTTCCCTGAGGTATGTATTGACGTAGGCACAACCGTATGTCAATTGAAAATTGCATGTCATAAAATCACAAAGGAATGTCAGAGATTTTCATTACATAGATCTCATTGTTTTCTTTGGGATACACATAAAAAAATCTTTTAAGTTTGTTGATAAATTTTTTTGCAACATTGGAGATGTAATTACTTACAACACTCCATAAAAATAGTACAACTTATTACTAAAAATATCTCAATCAGATAAGAACAATTTGAATTGCCTTGTGGTTATTTTTGTCCAGAGTGTGATAATTGATCATGGAGTATGCATTTGATACCAAAGTGAGTAGGGTTGTTGCCACAGTGGGAGACGCAGGAAACATTTTAATTTGGTGTTTTTTGGGGGGGGGGGGGGGGGGGTGGCACAAATTTGTCTGCTATGTAGATGAAAATTATCAAAAAATTGCTCTAAAATTTAAATTTACCAAAGAAGAAATTTGGATGGGGGGGGGGGGGGGGGAAGGAGGATTTTCGAACCCCCACACACCCCCTAATCATTTGTTTACCTTGTGGACCTGCATACAAGATGCGGTAGATGGCTTGCACCTCTGCTCTGTGTCCCCATGTCTCCTCCCTCTTGAGCGCATGCAATGCCCTCCAATCGGATACACCCACAATCTCGAGCAGAGTATGCAGACCCATTGATGTACTCTCCGCTTTCTACTCAGTTTGTGGCTGCACCACCGTGTAGCTCTGTTCTGCCTTCTCTCTAGGAGACTAGATATTTAACCCGTTGCCTACCAGAACCGGGTGGTTCCTGTGGTAAGCATAGGGGAACGAGATTATTTTAGAACTCAACGGGTTACACCAGTTTTTCCATAAATCAGAAAGAAGGTTTTTTTCCTCCAAGCAAGAAATTGGCTGTGTCTTGCAGATGATTCTTTGGAGAGTTTTTGCGCTTGCAGAGCATTGGAGTATATTATGCTTTTGGACTTCGTGGATTCTTGTTTTGTTTTATCTTGATCAGTGCTTGTTCACAATCAGATATTACAACTATCCAAGAGTGGACATTTTTTTGTGAACTAAATGATAATTTGTGCATTTAAAATAGATGAGCCATCTAGGTGCTTTCATTGAAAACTTTGAGAGGATTATATAATTCCCATCAAGAAAGAAGTATATCCCAGTGATTATTATTTTTCTGAGAGGTAAGTTTCTATCATAATGATATAAAATAAGTCATTTTTTTGCTGACTGTTGATCATCAAAAGAAAATTCATTAGCTTGAGTGTCACTGGTTATTGATTGATAGATATATATAGAGGTGCAGCAGTATTGAAATCAGCATCTTGACCCTCAACTGTCATCATTTCTCTTTTCAATGCTTCCAGTATATATTAATCAGAAATTTCTGTACAATGAAGCCCTGCGATGCAGTTCTGTAAGGATGTTATATAAATATCAATATTGAGTTATACAATAAACCAGTAACCGTCATGTATTTTGTGAGAGGTCAAGATTCAGTAAATATGATGAATTGAATTACTACCCTTATTTTTTCAATCGTAGGAAATTTTCTTGTTGCGATAATGACTGTTGTTAACGCGAAAGTCTCCGATTGTACAGAAGTGTGATTGGAACTTATAAACTGTACTCCGGACTCAAGCAATCAGTTTCTGGGTTGCGTCCGGGTTCATCGAGTATAATATAGTTGATTTTGAGTAATTTGTTATATACCTGCGTGATAACCCGATGAGTGCAGGTCGAAAAGCTTCGTTATCATGTCTCTTTTTCGTGCCATATTCAAGCATGTCAGTTTTTTGTGCCATATTCAATCAGTTTTCGTTGAGAGGGGAGCAAGAACTCATTCTGTTTTGAAGCTAGGCTAGCACATTGTTATCAAGCCCATATACCGAGTCAACAGCTAAGCAATAATATATTTGTGTACTACATGTATATACCCATGCCCTTGCCTTCTCAATTGTTCATTAACCCCAATATTGAAAAACGAACGAAGATCAGACGAGAAAACCAGATTGAAAGTTGCTTGCTCTCAGAGTCGGAGTAGCTGGAGGGCAGTCCCTGACACACTACATCCCTGGCAAGCTGCAAGATGGAAAAAAGTAGAAAATGGTGGAATGGATAGATGCATACATGTATATAGACAGGATATGTTTTAATAATACTTGTTACGGTAGTGAAACCTGTCTCTAAAGGCCATGTATGGAAATACATGTAGTAACAAGTGACCACTGCAGGCAGGTGGTCTTTTAAAGGTACTTCATCCCTTTCACAGACTTACACGAAATTCTGCGAAACTTTGCGCATGTTTTGTAGACATCCTGTAGATAATGCCCATGAAATTTCAAGGTCACAAGTTCTATCAACTTCTTTATAAGAAATTAAAATCTTGCTTTAGTTGCAGAGGGAGCTATTCAGAAATCAATGCATGTACATGTACTAGTAACGGTCAAAATATAATTTTGAAAATCACACGATTATTTTTTATAGTTGAAAAAAATAGTGTTACCATATTGGTGTTATTACTTTAATACTAAAAAGCAAATTATAATCCTTTTCACATCTGCACAAGTTCTTCCAATTATAATTCTTTTGTAATTTATCGCATACTCACACAACTTCAAACTTTAGGGCTGCAAAGGGATGAAGTACCTTTAATTCTAGACAGTTTCTAAAACATCCGGGCCTAGTTCTTTGTAGAGGATGGCTAAGGTGCCCCTTACCGAGAGGTGTTCATTATGATGTCTCTGACTGCATATTGACAAAGTCTTTATACTGTAAAAACATCTTTTCAAGCTACCATGTAATAATAAAAAAACCTTTTTAGTGACAAAATGACCAAGACACCTGAAAGCAAGGCCAAACCTGCAAGTGATTTCCAGTCTGTCCTCGGATTCACGTCTGTTGTTTGCATGCCCCCTCTATTGTTTGATGAAGAAAACAGCTATTTAATTAGAATCTCATGAACTTGGCTTGACCTGAAGTTGTGTCATAATGATATTGGAGTAGTATCAAGTTTGTTTTTCTATTGCATGGTTGTGATTTGGATTTTGCGGTCTTTATTAAAGGGAATGTTGAGCTCTGGACTTATGGTTCTGGGAAAGGTTAAAAAAATCATTTGTGAGCTTTCTCATTCGTTTTATGTTAGTTTGGAAGATTACCATAGTAGAAATGTCCCCTGAAAGGACTGCTAATTCAAATGCCCTCTCATATTAAAAATATGTCAAGAAACGGCAGAAATGTTTGGGCCGAACATTTGTGTACAGTCCCATATACACATTTCTGTGTGCAGCGCATGCGACTCTCAGCAGGATTGAGTCAATTTCTTATTGTTTTGGTGATTCCAAGACCTTATTCTTATGTGCTATATAATCAACCTTTCCCAATAGACCGCTTCAGTAATGTATTCAAATTTTATACATACCTTTCAAACAAAGGTTGTTCTTGACAACCTAAAAGCTTGCCGGGGGCTTGCCGGACATAGCAACAAGTAATGTATGCAAACTGGTTTCCAAGCTTTGAGGCTCATTTATAAACAGCAGGTTATTAGGGAATAGCTCATCACTAGGTGCTTAGAGAAGAAATGTGCATAAATTTGAATACATTACAGAAGCGGTCTATTGCTTTGAGACAGTTTCCTTAACAATACAGTCTCTTGACCAGAACTCAACTGTATCTTTGAATTCTCTACAATGTAAAATGAAAATTTGGGTGGTTTAAACGACCTATAAATGGCTGTGGAAGGATTAAAGTTATATTACAATTTAGGAAGATGACAATGAAGCTGATGTGTCATTGTATGCCTGGCAAAACACAAATTTTGGGTCAATATTTTTGTCCATTCTTTAACAACATATTTGTAATGGAAGGTTAAAGAAATGATAGAGGGAAGTTCAACCTACATCACAATATACATGATTTCCAGACTGAATCTATCTTTTTGTCAAAAAATCTTTTTGAAGCATCAATGGTCAAAATGCATCTAAATATGTCCTTCTGTTGTCGATGTATCCATTTGCTTCCTTCTGTCAGGCACATGGTGCTATATGGTAGCAACCTTCCCCACCCATTTCATGATTTACGACAGATGAATTGGCCATTAGTTATGACATGAAACGTGTTGGTAATGAACATGTTGAGTCATCCTCCGCCTCGAAGATGCACTGCCAGGAGGCAAGCAGGCATCATGGCTTTCCCAGATGATGTCGTCTTGGAGATGGGGATGGAGGGGATATGCGATTGAGAAGATGATGAGATGACTTGATCTTAAAGATAATCTTGAGTTCTGGTAGCAAGTGTTATGTCTTTTCCAGATGATGCCATCGTGATGAGGATGGTCCAAGCTGGATAAGATGATGAGATGATATCATTTTAAAGATAAATCTGAAGTCTTGGTAATGGAACTCTCCGTCAAGAGAAGTGATCACAAGTCTCTTTCAGACATGACGCATTTAACCGCCTTTAAAAAAAAAAGTCACGCAAATCTTTGTGTATAAATGAATAGGAACAGACAGCATCTCGGAGTTAAAAAAAAGCCATAGGTGCATGGACCGTGCACCCAATGATAAACACTGTAAATGTGCATTTTGTACATGTGAAGCGCACATTGATTTGTGCCGCAACTTTTAAATAGCAGCGTACAGCCTCATGTCTGAATGAGACTTCACAAAGCTAATCTTCTCCTCCACCAAGATTCACCATCAAGAGGCAAGCATCATGGCTTTCCCAGATGATGATGCCATCTTGGAGGAGATGTTAATAGGGTTTCGAGATGAAAAAGAGGATGAGTTGATGGAGATGATTTAATTTGAAAGGTTATCTTTAAAGTTCCGGTATTACAGGGAACCCCCTTTTAAGATAAATTGTCGCAAAGCTACTGTTGAACCAGAAACGTTCGCTGATTGCATAAAATTCATTGAAATTGTAATTCAGTCATTGATCTCTCTGATGCTTTGAAAATCTGGGCCCCTTTCATTCATAAAAATTAATATCTATAACAAGTTACAATAACTGTTGTTATTTTCTACAAGTTACAATAACTACTGAAATGAATGCATCTGATTGGTTTAGAACAAATTTGTCAGAGATATGTGGCAGTTGTAGTTTTATGAAATAAGTTTTATGAAACAGGGCCCTGGACCACTTGCAAAAGTACAGAGTATATTGTAAACATGTAAAGAAGAAGTTCATAACTGTGTAGATGGTATAGAGGCAATATAATGTATCATGCAAAATCAATTGCTATTAAAAACACAATTTGTTCAAACCTTTAAAACCCTTCAGGTTGAGTATAATTAACCCATTGCCGACAGGAATTGGTTTGTTCATGCATTAAGTCTATGGGAAAGAGAAAATTCATTAGAGTATAGGTTAAAGGAGTGACGAAAACAAAGGCCATTTTTCAATGGAGGTGGAAGAGACCTTGGATATTGAATGCCTTCAGACACGTCCATTCGGCATTTTGAATGCGGTGGAGCATTCTCAATGCAAAATTCAAAATATTCTTTGAATTCACAGCTCATTTCACTGGGACATAGGGTTAGGTACACATTATTGTTGATTAAGAAGGCTGCCATTGAAAATATAATTGTGTTCGTAGTCTTTGTTTTCAGACTCAGCAGTGTAAAAAATTTTGTTCTCCGGAAGCTCTTCGTAAAATTTAAACGAAGAAAAATTGAAAATATCCTTGTAGCAATTTGTATGCTTTCTTTTGTTTGTAACAAGAGCTCTTTTAGAGCTTTACAGAGTTACTGTGAATTGCTTTTGGAAATGTTTTGATGAGGCACTTATTTGTTGGTTGTAGATTGGAATTGAGGTGTAGTATTGGCACTGCAGCAGGGTGATAGCCTCCCCTCCCTAGCTTGCAGGCACAAACCCTGGTCAGTTGTAAAAGAGAGTCTGCGCTGTAAGACTACAGTAGGCCATGTACTATAGCTGCTCCAAACTATATTATTGACACGACCAGTAGGTACATGTAGCTGGATAAGGCTCATCTCAAGACACAATGATTTTCTGATAAAGTGTCAAATTAGGGTCTGTGCTTGCAGACTACCCCCTCCCCCATCCTTCCAATATTGGGAACAGCCCATATTCACTTCATTCAATTTAAAAGATTCAAATCTGACTTAGGAATTGCAAGTAAAAGTGAAAATATATATTTTTTTAAATATTGCCAGCCTTCCTGCCCCCTTCAAACAAACAAAAAAGGGGGAAAAAAAGAAGTTGTATTGTAAAGTCATTTAGCTTTCATGATGTTAATTGGGAAACCTTTGTTAATTATCATCATTTTGAAAGCTAGAAATCTTTCACGAATTGCAAACATTTGTGGTTATTAGGCAGCACTGAACTTTCATGCACAAAATTCCCCCTTTTTTTTACAGAATTTAGAAAATAAGGAAACTGTGATTTTGGAAAGCTTACACCCATCAGGAAGGGCCACAATATAAAGTAACTCTTTGTATAGTCAATGAAAAGCATCCCAAGCTCACAAACAAACATCAGAAATCGGACTCCTCTGCTTCCTGCTCTCAAGGAATGTTACCATGGTAAAATGAGATGGGAGGCGGCCGTCTGACCTTCGGCCCAGTACCAGCACTCGCCAGGGCCAGGAACCGGCTGCGGTCATACTACAAGGGCTTTCTTCCGTTTCGTTTCCGAGAGAGGGTAATTTGGTTGTCGGGGACTCAAATGCAAGAACTTGATTCTCAATTAATGTGAAGAATCAGCTTCCGTTGATAACAAGAAATGAAAGTCTCCAGTAACTCAAGAAAATAACAATGAAAGTTGAAAACTGCTGTCATTCCTGCAGGGAACGAGGGACAATTTTTGTGGTAGCCTATTTTTTAGTGGCTTTTATCCTGCTTTCATCAAGTTTTCAAGAATTGGGTTATATAGATTTGGTCTTTGTTGGTTTGTAGCTTCATGGTTGGACAGTCCAAAAAACCCAGAAGGCCTGTCTGAAGGCCATATACATGTATGCAACATTTGAATGGTAAAGCCTACAAGACATCCATTTTTTTTTTTTTTTTTTTTTAGTAGTAGTTTCTTGAGGTGAAGAAAGCGTATATATTTGTGTATACATACATTGTATTTCAAATATGTGTGGCACAATTGAGAAAGGAACACATTATATGTACTGTATGTAGGTGGACCGCTATGCACACCAGCTTTTGCTGGTAGGGTGTGAGAGGATAAACATATGAATGAATGCAAAAATGTGCAAATACATTTAAGTACACTTATCCTTGCAAATATGCTCTTGAGCAAATTATTTTTAAAATGTTTGTTTTACAATCTATTGTCACTGCATATGAACCCAGTGATAACCTTGTAATGAGGAGTGTAAGTAGTTTACTAGCATACAATCAATATTATTGATTTTCAGAAACGTCATGTGTGGTCGACGAAAAACACATGTATTGGACTGTGGTATAAGATTATTGCATGCCAGTCAAGTTCAACTTGCCATGTAGTATGCAATTGAGAATTTATTAGGGGATATGACATTATACATGTATATCAGATGAAAAATTGTGTTCAATTTTCATGATAGTTCCATGGTAATCCTCGTGGCTGAGCTTCATGTACGAATTTATATTTAGCCATATATTTATGACGTGGAACGTTTTTATTTTCAATAAATATCAGATACGTCATCAACCTTGAGAGAGAATGGTACAATTCCTCATGTTTTGCAATGCCTATGCAATGAATTGACTTGATACAGCATTGGCATCGGCTATTCAATTATCATATTTTTACAATTTTCATACCAAACTACATGTATAGCTCAAAGGACCGTAATGTTAACCCCTACCATGCCGTGGGCGGCAAATCCCGCCCAAAGATGTGAGTGTTGAACATTTTGTTTTGGCTCAGAATGGCTTGAAAATTATTTCTCATACAGAAACCTATGCCTCCAATATGATGTTTATTCATATTCAATAAATCTTTGCCCAGATTGCTCAGGAAAAAAACTCATTTAAAGTTGATAATCAACTCTTGAAAGTTAAATTTTGACAATTGCTAATAAATCTGGTGGCATGGAATGGGTTAATCAAATTTATTTAAAAGAAGACACCACTGGCAAATTTCGAAAAAATATGTTGTTCTGCATGTCCCTAGGAACTAATCAGTATCGAAATTGTAATTTTTGAACAGCCTACAAGTGCGTATATTTTGATATAAAAAGTATGATTTTGCCACTGTCGATACGCAAATTGGCTCGTGTCGGCCAAAGCTGTCACGTCATTGCAGCACTTTGAGTTTCCACCACAATGCGTGTGCGTTACGCGTCCGTAAAAGCAGACGATAGCGCATATAGCATGCATACATATTCGTGGAGTTGCAAAAATGCCGTTGTGCCAAGCAATTTACTGTTCGAATCGTCGTGAAATTGTCCCGTAAAATTTTTTTTGCCATCCCTGATCCGAAGAAGGATAGAGAAAGGTGTGCTGTATGGATAAGGAACATTGGAACAACTAAATTCAACGTTTTCGAGTGGTCTGTGAAGACCATTTTGACGTTTTGGCGTTCGAGACCAACCTACAAGCCGTGTGCCTGGGATACAAACCCAGGAAGCTGCTAAAGCCAGACGCTGTACCAACCATATTCTCCCACAAAATCTTTACAAGCAAGCAATCTTTCTTCGCCCAGAAAATCCCTCATTCATCTCCTTAGCTTAGATTACAAGCTTATTGAAGAATGTGATCAGATTTTACTTGCAGATTAACCAGGAATTTATGTTAATGTCGTACTTGCTATCTATATCGCGAACGTAAGAACGTAAACAATGCAGCTTGCTGCATTAGCTTTCCGCGCGTGCCTTAAAGTACACGTGTTAATGGGAAGCACGTACGAACCATAGGTACGAACCATAGGTACGAACGATCACAAACAGTAGTGCCAATTTTAATTGTATTAATTCGATAAATTGTGAAAAAAAATTTGCTAAAGCACTTTATTTTTTCAGCAGATAATATTCAAAAATACCAAAAACTGAAAAATGAATAACATTTTCTTTTTGTCATACATAATTGTCTCACAAATAGCATTTTTATAGGCGCTGTGAAAGCGATCTGTGTATTGCTCCAAATCGGCATTACCGTGATTTGCCATGGTAAAACCAGTAGTGCTGCAGTGACGTAACGGATTTTTGCGGCTCGTACTAGTAGATATTGTAATATTTATTTTTTTAAAATCGAGATCTATGATTTTATCGACCTGAGCGATGAGTTTTTTGGTCAATCTGACTAGTTTTATAACATTAAAAATTGTAAAAGTGCTAAAATTTGTCAGTGGTGTCTTCTTTTAAGGTAATGCTGTAGCCTGTGTTTGGCATATCTTAAACATATGGCTACAATGTGTACATGTACATATCTGTAGTTGTAAAATGTAATGTTGTAAAAGATGAGAAGGTGTATCTTGCATATGTTTTTAACTTAATTTTTGCAGATAATTTGAACATAAGTTAATCCCTTCCTACAATTCTACCAAGTTTATGGAAAAATTGTCAAGAATTAACTTTCAAATAGAAATATTTTTACTTGTAATTCCTGTTTCATTGCTTAATTGGATAGGAATTTGATATCCCATTGGAGTAAATTTTACGTTGAGGGTACCATTTCAGTGTTGAAATTAAATATTAAAAAAAAAAGCCTTTTTGGTCTATTTACTGTATGTATAGTCCTCAGCACTTAAATGTTGAGCTGAATTTGCCACCTACAGCATGTAAGATGTCAGGACACAAGCGTAGAAACCCGAAAATACATAACATTGGGGGGGGGGGGGTGGGGGGATCAGTGTTTGCTGGTCCCTTTATATTATACAATATTTTAACACCACAAAATGTTGAGATATACCCATCTTATGTATTGTCTTTATCAGACATGAATGCAAAAATTGATTTTACTCCTGGGCCCTGTTTCATGAAACTTGTTATCAGTAACAATTCCCATTTCTGTGATAAAGTTGCTCTCAGCCAATCAGATTCAAGGATTTCAGTAGCTTATAACAATCACTGTAACTTATTGTTGGTAATAAGTTTTGTGAAACGGAGCACGGAGCCCAGGGCCCTGTTTCATAAACTTGTCATTGACAAGTTGCAATAACTGTTATAAGCTACTGAAATCCTTGCATCTGATTGGCTGAGAGCAAATTTGTCAGTAAAAAGCACCGACAAGACACTTGATGAAACACCCCCAGACGTTCCTATCTCTTTATTGAGCAATGGACTGGACCCCATTGCCTAGGTGTTACCTGGCCTTGAGGATGCTTGCAGGATCATTACAGTCTTCTCTCGTTGAAAAATCAATATTAATGAACACATTTCAACGTTTTTTTTTTATTATGTCGTCTACATGGACATCATGGGAGAGTTTCACCAAGCGTTTTGTCAGTGATTTTTACAGACGACGGTTATAAGCTACTGAAATCCTTGCATCTGATTGGCTGAGAGCAATTTTGTCAGTAAAAATCACTGACAAACACTTGATGAAATGCTCCCCAGGTCTTACAATCTGCTGATGATAGCCAGAGGGTATAGAGGTGCAATAAGCCAAAAGGCCTTTATTGTGGCTTTCAGTAAATAATGTATACACATTTATACAGACAGGCAAACCTCATTATGATAGAAGAGAAGCATACAACTGTGAACTATACCACATGCTGTAGAAAACCAAGGAGTTATCCTGTGATAACTCCTTCATAAAACAGAAGCAACGATCTCTTGCCGTTTTAAAGAATGAGTACAAAGTTTTGACAATTTAAATTCATGTTCACAGAAACTATTTTCTCTTTTCTCACTTTTGAGTACGAGAATATGATATTTTATGGGGCAATGTTATCTGTATAATTTTTTGGTTTTTTACCAAAGCTCTTTTGTAATGTTTTTTTTTTAACTTAATGTAGTTTTGAGCCTTTTAGAGCTAATTTACTCTTTTTTCTGCCTATGTGAAGCAGTAAAAAGGATTTTAAAAAATTCCTGTCATAAACAATAACACGTTTCGATTCAACACCCATCTTCTGAGAGCCATAGGTGTGCAACCCACTTGATAGGAATTTTATTGCCTTCCGGCCTTTAGCGGACAATTTGCCAAAAGATTTGCTTATTATATCTTCCCATGTCCGCCTTTGATACAATTACACTCTTCCTCATATCTTTGTCACAGCCTTGCTACATCTAATCATGAAGCTATGTAGCTTCATGATCTAATCCCTGTAATTGCGAAGGAGAATTCATGGTGGTATGAATATACCCCTGTTCAGACTAACTACATTTATTGTATAGCTATACATTGTATGATAAATAATTAAGTTATTATAGTGTGAACGTAGCATAGCGAAAGCATGTTTGAGCATCGTTATGAATGAGAACTCGACAAAGAATTAGCATTCCCTCGTAGTCTGAACATCATATCGTACAAGAATTATCGCTATACGACGATTGTACAGCTATACGATGAATCATTAAATCTTCATAGCCTTAACATCGTATAACGAAACGCATGTTTGAGCAATGTTCCGAATGAAAACTCTATGAGAGTCGGCATTCCCTTGTAGTCTAAACATCGTATCGTACGAGAATCGTATAACTGATGTGACCAATCAGCTGTCATTTTGTCTGCTCCATTGCTGTCCATGACGAAACCTGATACAAAACATATGGGCCCGAATTCACAAAGAAGGTTTGGTTTAAACCATGGTTTAAACCCCCTCCTGGGGTTTTTTACGTGTACGTGCGCACGGAATCTGATCCAATCATATGTTTTCTTTGAGCGCACGCATGGGCAGTGTGCGCTTATTTACGCTTATTTCAGTACGCTTACAGAGGTTTAAACCATGGTTTAGGTTTAAACCCCCTTTGTGAATTCGGGCCATGGTGTCGGCTGACTTCCTCCAACCTGTTCCGTATATCAAGGAGTTATCACAGTAACTCCTTAATATACGATGCTGTTGTAGTCCAGTCTGTAACACTTCTTCCACTATACAATTATGCTTTATACAACGTTTCTATACGAGTCTTGTATAACTTTCCTGTCGTCTGAACAGGCTATATGTCTGCCTACACATGCTGGTGGATACATATCTGAATGAACAGGGATTAATGTATGCATGAGATACAGTTTGACGACCACACCCATTTCCAATCAGGCAATGGAGGGAAATCTAGGAGAGAAAGTGTGTGCTAGTCTTGTCCTTCAGACCATTTTGGTTGTTGGAGAGTGAAAATAGTGTACAAAAATGTTGTTTTGTTTTATGGGGTGCTGTTTTGGAATTGTTTGTTGTGTGAAAGTGATTCCTTACCTGAAATGTTGATACAGATGTATTTTACAGTTTTTTTATCAGAACCGTTTTAAGATTTCCAGAGCACTGTTTAATAGAGCATTACAGAATACAGAGCGAAAATGTTAGCCGAGGAAATCATAGGGAGATAAAATTTAGAAAAAATTTAGAAAAAATATAGAAAAAACCCAACAAAACAGAAAAATGCATTGCAAAATCCTTGCATGTACATTTAATATATTAGGCCTATGTGCTAAATTTTACAATGAAAATACTACTACCACTACTAATCATAGTAGTAGTAGTAGTAGTAGTAGTAGTAGTAGTAGTAGTAACAAACAATGATGATAGTAATGATAACAATGATAATAATAACAATAACAACAACAATAATGGTTATGAAATATGTTTGGTATGTTTTGAAAGAAAATGGAAGAAAGAAAAAAAAAGTTAAAAAGCAGCCTTTAGAGGAGCACAAAAAAAACTATGTTGTGGTGAGATAGTATCAGGTAATATCAACAAAGACAGGTATTACTCATAAAACACTGGAAGTCAAAACGTGATTCCATTATTGTTTGCTAAGGGCTTCCCAACAAAAGCTCAACTGTGAATTGTGAAGTAGATTCCACTCCAGATATATGACTCATAATGTGTGTGGAGAAGGTGTTTTCCCAACTGTGTCAGCAGAGAGAATGTCTTGTAATGAAATTGTGTTTGGTTACACCCAGAAATGATACTTTCTGGTGTCAATTTTATTAGGAGAGAGAGAGAGAGAGAGAGAATGGGGGGGGGGGGGGGGGGTGGCAAATAGGGTGGGATATATTTTAAAAATGAGATATAAAGGCAAGGAATATAAATTGTAAGGAGAGAATTAGGAGAGCAAGAGAGGTTGGTCACAGAGAGAGAATGAGAAAGAAAAGAGCTTTAACAACTAGAAAAAGGACACAGGATCCATAAATAAAGTGAGATTAAAATTGACACAAAATGAGCTTGCAGAAGGAAAGAAATAATTAAGAGAAGGGAAGAGATGGAGATGTTTATCTAAGAGAGAGAGAGAGAGAGAGAGAGGGGAAGGTGAGAGAGAGAGGATATCCTTGGCCTAAATGTTGGTCAGCACGAGAGAGAGAGAGAGAGAGAGAGAGAGAGAGAGAGAGAGAGAGAGATAAAGAGAGTCTAGGGTAAAAAGGAGAGATCAAGAAGGGGAGGGAGAGAGGGAGAGAGAGAGATGGCTCGAGAGCACAATCAACAAAACCACATACTGCATTACAGTTTACACACAGGCTTGTCTAGTCTGGTGACTAGCTAGAGAGGCGTATTGTTTACTGACTGATGAGGGTGATGAATCGAGGCATTATTTATTTGAAATTAATCAGGGTTGGGTCCAGAAACTAACGATGATGCATCCGTGCATTCCTGGTCAATTTTTATTCCAAGCAAAAAAATGAGTGATATCATTCCTCTCTTATACCACAGTCGGTGCAACACCTGCGATGTCCCTGGTCTTACAACAGTTGGTTTCTTGGTAGTGGTTTTGTGCAATTTCAAAAAGTATTACTTTTTTAAATGCAAATATGGATTATTTATACATGGATCTGGTGTGGATAGAATTTGGAAGCTCCTTTAACGACTTTCAATGAGGTTTTTTATTCAACTAGTTTCTTTGATAATGCTTCAGGGCGCTTAACCTTTCTGTGGATACTGCGTCAATTGTGGAAGATAGTGCCGTTTTAAGGAGTTATACACTGATATGTTGCCAATGTGTATTGCCAATTCAATGATCTTCATAGATTCTCAGATTGATGTTGTGTTATCGTTTCTACGTCACCTTGGGATTACTTTTGCCTTCTTTCTTTGTAAAGGAACCCTTCATAGTAATTTGCATGCTGTTCTTTTTGTTGTTGCCAATTTGAATAGAATCAGTGATCTTCGGAAAGGGGCATCTTTCTGCATGTTCAAGTTTACCTAGAAAAAAAACCAAAGGATTATGGCCGATTTGCTTCAAAGCCCTTTTACTTCGATAGCAGGCCACCTGTGAGATATCGCATTGCCAATTTAAGAAGCTCAGTGATCCACAGAGATTTTTCTCTCTCCACTTTGGATTAAACTGGAATAACATCAAAATCCTGTTTTACGTGTAATCGAACTGAACCCTAAAACCCAACTCGTGAAGAGGCCCAGTTTTAGAATACATGTAGGCCTACATGTACAGAACATGGTAGGCCTTGAATGTATTTATGATTCTGAATCATATTGGAGAAGTTTGTTCGAAACAGAATGGCAGCATACAATATACAAGCTCTCACCACCATGCTTGAATGGAGTTTTTGAGAATCTATTTACAACCAGTCTTTTTTTTTTTAAGAAACTGCCACTCAAGAAAACGCTGTGGTTAATTAGCAAATGGTGGGTGTCTAGAATTTAGACTACTATTGCATTCTCAGAAAATAGTCTTTTTTAGGTTTATAATTTTATTGGCTTGGAAGTCCATAGTTGAAAAAAAAGAAAGAAACCATTTAACAGGCTTTAATATTCCATACCCACCCCCCCCCCCCCTCCCCCTCTCAGTACAATGTGAAATTCATGTTCTTTATTAATATACAAAGCTAATTTTTCAAGAAGACAAAATCATTTTAATTTGTTGAATATAATTTTATTTTGGTAGAAATCTCATTTTCTATAGTCCCCGGCCTGATATATATGGAGCATTATATGACACCTAATTAGATCCTTGCCATTTGATTGGTTGTTTGATGTTGGTCATTTGTCCCATTTAACAATTACGTCATCAATCGTGCAAATTTGATCCATTCACCGTGCAATTTTGGATCCATACGAAATTGTCCATTGCACTCGCGACCACCAACGCGCGCGTCTACATATGCAAAAACGACTTGCCTTTGCAGTGCGCATGCGCGCGACTATCAAGCATAGCTATCAAGTACATTGACGGACCGCCGCGGCCGCGCGCTCAGATCAGCAACAAAATGTAAGTCCCTTCACTCTTGATCTTGTTTCTTGATTCATAAAATGTCAAAAGAAGTATAGCTATTTTTAGGTGTCATATAAAACAAATAATGAATGTTTTTTCATTCATGCAATGGGCAGAATATTGCATTTGGTGAAAGATGAAAATGATCCATTCAACTCGGCTCCGCCTCGTTGAATGGATCATTTCATCTTTCACCTCATGAAATATTCTGTCCATTGCACTCTTAAACATTCATTATTTGTATACCATTGTCAATAAGTTTATATGCATATTGATGCACATATGTATTAGAAATCAGACCATATTTGGCCAATAATATGACCCAGTCAGTCGCTCAAACGCCCTTTCAGCAAGAATATTTAATGCTGAAATGAAACTTGTTTGACCCCAGTTTTCTTGACTGCCTCGAAACCTACCCTGATCTCAGCATGCTCATCGTAGTTCAGCCAGAGTCAGGATTTCGACACTCCTGATCCGGCATTTCCAGACTTGTAAGCTGGGAGAATCCTGTCTTTGGTAAAAGGGCAAAACATCTAGGCAACGTGATAATATACTGATGACAATCATGGAAGAATTCAAATCGTCTGTTTGGAGCCAGAAGGGCGTTAACTCTTTTTCTTTAACACAGAGTTAACGCCCTACTAGTTCCAAACGGACAAAATGCTAGTCATTTATAACCCTCCTTTCCACCGGGGTTTGTTACTTATCCATTTTAAAAAATAAAAAAAATTGGGGGGGGGGGGCGGGGTGGTGTAATGATACAGACTCCAATGTTGCTGCTATTCTGTAAGAACAAGACTCTCATTTTTAGAATCTTCATTGTGATGTGTGTGGCTGATTTAATAATAGCTTCGCTTGTACTTTTTGTACTTGCAAGAAGAGCCTGGAAGGAAGTTTAACAAGTAATAACAATATTATTTCTAATACATCTGTGATGATAGTATTCTAGTTAGTCTTTTCTCAGGCTGATATATTTATATGGTAGGATTTAAGTCTTATTATTAGGCCTATGTGGTTAGCTTATTATGGCTATGTCAATTGGCATAGTTGTGGGGTTGTACTCCTTGTGAACTGGGGATTTTTTTTTAAATTTGGTGAAACTGTGTGTGATGTGAACAGCACCAAGTGGAACCCATGTGGCGATTGTATACACTTGGACCTAGAACCCACCCACATTCCTGTTGTTTTAAAGGAAATCATGAGAAAGGTCCTCCCACAGAGAGGAAATCAGTGTTAATTTCAACTAGGGTGCAAATTAGCCTCAATGACAGACCTTGCCTCTTTTATTCCCATTCTTTAAAAAAAGGGCATCAATTTGATTAAAATTGTGTTAAACCAGAAAACTTTTGGGTGCCTAAAATTTTCATGAATTTCGCAAGTCGTTCAGATTCGCAAAACGTTTCGTGCAGTGAATGAAATAAATTATAACTGACACAGCAATTAATTCCTTGCAATTTCTGAAAGTTTCTTGCTGCAAAAATGGCAGCATTTAATGTTCAATGTTTTAAAGGTTTTAAAGTAGTCTTTTGATTAAAAAAAAAATGGTCCAATATTAAATTCTTTATCTATTTCAACATCAATTATGTATTCCTTACAAGGAAGAATTTTGTTATAACTCCAAGTCACTCCTGTTTGCCAACTTCTGCTACTTACTTCTATACTTGATTAAGAATGACATTGAACTAGTATTTTTGTAGTAACCACTCCAACTTGTAAATATTTATGATATGAACTTGGATAAGAATAGTCTCCTTCATGAAGTCTAGCCAGGAAGTTTGCTGACCTTCGAAAGGCTCTGCAAAGAAAGAACAATAATATTAATGTGAACCCCAAGTTTATTCTCTATATCCAGACCCCAAATATAATTTTTTTGCTTCTTGATCAAATATTCCCGAGTGTATAATACAGTGATTGATTGTAATGTACACATGTATTTGTCTTCCATTTTTCTATGTCAGAATTTGATTTGAAATGTGCAGAACGTCTGAAATTTGTCACCTACAGGATGTATGGCACCCCACCTATTCTAGGGACTGTTTCAGTGCATAGAGCTGTCTTTAATAAAGGGTACCAACCACCTAAAAACATAATTTGTGTACAGCTAGATTGTATAAAATCAGCTGCGAAAAAACATTCCTGGGGAGCGTTTCATCAAGTGTTTTGTCAGTGATTTTTACCGACAAATTTGCTTTCAGCCAATCAGATGCAAGGATTTCAGTAGCTTATAACAGTTGTCGGTAAAAATCACTGACAAAACGCTTGATGAAACACTCCCCTGGTGTAAATTATTTGGGTTTATGGTTTAGGAGTATGAAGAAAGTAAAGAAAAAAACATAAAACCTCGCACAGAACCCAATTCCGAATTGGGTTCCGTGTGCACCCTATTCTATGTGAGGACATAAGGCTGCATCAACTTTCCTACTAACAAGTCGCTTTTATGTTTACCAAGAGTGTATATGTATTTAAACTTGCCTTATCTCTTTGTAGAAGTAATATTTGAAATGTTGAACCTCATATTTTTTATATAGTCTGGAGACATTGAATCCCTTACGTACTAGCAAAAAATTTTTTGGTGATTGACACTCTTTGAATGAAAACTAGAGGCTATGAGTAATGTGTTTATTAAAGGAATATGAAACACATGCTTACAATACAGAGAATCAATTTTGCTATTTTTACCTTGGATACTGAGAGCAATTGATGTTTTTGTTCATTCACACACAGATGCAGAATCTTCATAAATTAGTAGTTTGAGTTGAACAGACCCTAGTTAACATTTATGAGTCAACAAAAATATCAGCCTGGGTCAAAGACTAGCACGAATCACAAGTAGCATCATGATACTGAGAGCTGTATGAATTAGACTTCCTTCCAGACTCCGAATCTAATTATTGCTATATTATTTTCAGTGTGACCAAATCAAGAATCAAGCATTAACGCTCTTATAAACTCCATAAACTCTTTGAAAGCCTAGAGACACAAGACTACTAGAAACTTTTTCTGGTAGAGGATTAGAAACATGGAGAGGCGAAGAGGTGCGTGTAAGTTGTTGGCAAGGCGAAGGACCCGCTCGTGGTATGGGGGAGGTGAACTTTTGGGAGGCGGTGACGCGGTAGATCATTCCCTGGCCAAGTCTGATCTGTCAAAGTCGTATACTTCCTTGCTTGCTGCCTCTCGTAAGGCTGAATTAAGAGCCGCTTCTGGTTGTTCCTCGACTGTTCCGCGTAAGGTCGGGTGCCAGGGTTTTGTGGATATCACCTCGGAGGAACTGCCCCCGTCAAATTGGTGTTTCAATCGTTGGGAAGAATCAGTGCTCTTTGTAGGTCTTATAGTGAGTATCAAGTAATCAAAGTCCACTTACCAGAGTTGCTTTAATTTTACTGTGAATTGCATTATATTGTAAGTTTACTTTATTGTGTGAGCGAATGAGACATCAAAATTTGTTTTGATGAGCTACACTGAAATGTATGATGTACACTGTATTTGTTGTGTGAATTATATTTTTGTTTTCATTTGCTTTTGTCCAAGTAAAAAAATGATCCTGCTTTTTAATAACACTTTGTAGAAATATTAGAAAAAGCAAATGGAAATTAGTTACTGGATATTTGAGGCAATAAAATATATCATACATCTTTTTGTTTTCTGCGGGGGGGGGGGGGGTTGTCTTTGTCAAATATGGTCTATATCTATTCATAATAATTTTCTATTTTTCTCAGTTTTTGTACTTTCACTCAGAACAGGTTGCTGTAAAGGTCGTGTTTCTCATGACTTATTTTGAAATTAGATTGTGAACATGCATTACAGGTCATTGACTTTATTTATATTCATGTGTACATGTATTTGTGATATTATTGCTACGGTTACGTTTGACTTGTATGTCATTTCTTGGTAAATGTAGGATGAACATCCTACTGTTTTCTGTTGAGATTATAATTTGAAAATTTATTGCATTTTATTTTGAATTTTGACTAACAGCTGATTGAAAAATAGGCACATTTTATATTTCATAATTTCAAACTATTTTTTTTGACGTTGCACATGTGGAAAATTGCATACATATACATTCTAAGCTTCTACAAACTAGAATGGGGCATGATGGGAAAATGAGAGGCACAGACTTTTTCAAATCATGTTGAAAGATGGTGCCATTAGGAGCTTCAATTTACTGTCACTTTAAAGATAAACCTGTGTATAGTAGGAGTAAAATATGATTCAGGCCTATGCTTGCTCGTAGCAGACGAGATCAACATTTTTGGACAAAAAAATTCAAATTCAGTATGCAGTTGATTTTCTCGTACTTTTTCCCTTTGTCCTCACAGGGTTGGATGCAGGGCTATTAGTCTGGGGTGAAAAAAATGATGAATTTTTGCATTTTCGCTCTGAATATTCAAAACTAAACATAAATTGATGCTTCCACTTTTTATTTCTCGAGAAAAACTTTCATTAACTGAAAATGTACGAAGAAGTGAAATTAAGCCCACTTCCTTTTCAATCATAATGTACGCAGACATACCACAGGGTGCTTGTTAAATTGATGAACAAAGGATACAAGGTAAAACGAGAGGGTTGACTATTGATGTAATTCTCCTCCGTACTAAGCCCCCTCTATTTATAGCCAGGCGTGTACTTATCATGCCTACCAAACTCCAATTAAGGATAATTTCCAGATTAAAGAACTAACTGCATGCATTGGTAGGCCTGTATTGTGAACTGCTGGAATCCGTCTTTCACCGTGTAGCAGTTGCAAAGGCGTGGTGAATATGATAAGAAAGTGTCTTCACCCTTTGACTGCTAAACTCTGTCATTCCCATAGGATTCACTTTTTCCTGTCTTCAGTGAGCTTCAAATTAACTTCTTTTATATACATTGTAGAATATTTTGCCTTTTTATTTCTTCTTTTATTTTTTACCCCTGATTGAAAAGTATATGTTTTCTTCTGAGATGTCTTTCAATTATTTTGTTTTTCTAAAGTAACAAAAAAAGTCATAAAGAAATCTAATTCTAAAAGGAAGTGGGCTCGGTCTGCCTGTGATTTTTTTCACAGCAGTCGAGCAACCTATCACACAGCAGTTGCGTGTGTTACCACCTTCTGGTGGCCGTTGGAGACAATTGAATAATTAACTTCATTATAGAAATCTAATTGTCGCTAATTAAGCATTTCCTTCTTGTAATTGCTCAGGATAAGTACCAAAAACAAATTTGTGTGTGTCTTCTTTTAAAAAATGATCATTAAAGAGGATTCATCATCTAATGTATGCAACAAATTCATCTCATGGTGTACTTGACTAAAACTGGACCATTTGAATATTTCATTTGATGAGATGTACATTAAAAAAAAACAGTTTGAAAGTGACTAGAATATAGGCTTGTGTGGTCCTACATGAATGCCCGACATGTACTCAAATTCAGTAAAAGTTTATTTAACCATTGAGTATAGAAATCAGACTACACCTGTGCCAGTGATTTTCTGATTCCATAGTAACTGTCTATGTTGGCCTGAATTGTAAATCATAGCTGACTTCTGACAGAGATTATGCATTTATAACATAGCGTTTCCAGTGGGAGGATTACTGGTAGCAACATCAACCTCCGAAATTAAATTAGCACTCAATTTCTCTTCCTCGTTATTCGCCGTAAATCACGTCATTCTCTCTCACCCACCTACTACGTAGTAGCTCCATTTCGCAATCCCTGCCAGTGGTTGCTAAGCAACGCATCCCAATCTCTCTTCTAATTAAAGCCTATCTTAATTGATCTGGGAGGAAGGGAGGATTGTTTAATCTTTAACGGTTGAAGAATAGATCTTATCTCTAAACCTACTCAGACACAAAAAATCCCATTCCTAAGCACTCCCTAAGCACTCCCAACACTCAGAAAAAAATAAAGCATTAAAAAAATAAAGAGGTTTCTATGGTGAGAACTAAGTTATTATACTTTATATTGTTTCATCATTTGTCCAGTCCAAGAAGTAATCCCATTCCTAAATGCTGTCTGTGTTCAGATGGACAAGCTCTAGTTCTAAACTCTTTTCAGACAGGAAAATTCTAGTCTTAACAAAGACGGAAAAATCCTATCCCTTATCCCTTTTCAGGTTTGAAATGTGGAAGTGTCCTGGTGTAGTGTGGTTCATTCCTTTGACTCTCAATCCAAGGGTTAAGGGTTTGAATCTCAGCCCAGCACTCACATTTTTTGGTAAGACATTAATCCACGTTTGCCACTCTCCACCCAGGTATTAAATGGGTACCTGGCAGGATTTATTCCTCGAAATGCACTTTGCTCTGATAACAGCTGCCAGAGCTATAACGCCAGGGTAATAATATCCAAACCCTTTGGAAGCGCATAGGGACATTATATCATAACCTGATATGCGCTATACCACAACGGTTTATTATTAGGTGATCTGTCGTAGTCGACAGATCACCTCTTATATTCGTCAGAATTTTCTTTCTTTATTTCTTTATTATTATTATTATTTATTTATTTTTATTTTCTCCCACTTTCTTGTTGCAACGAAATCTCAAAAACTTTTCAGTCAATTTTCATGACATTTCCGTCACTCATCAGGTCATATATGGTCAAGCTCCAAAATCTTTTTCAAGGTCATCAGGTCATCATGACGTCATCCAGGCGCCATTTTGTGAAATCACATTATCGTTCATATCTTCATAACAAGTCATCAAAAATGAACCATATTTGACACACATGAACTTCAGGTCAAGGGTCAACATAAAATGTCATCAAAATCCGCGCACGCATTATGACGCGCACGTACGCGCGCGTCAAAATTTAGAAATGCTCAAAATCACTTTTTATTCAAATTAGAGTACGGTTCAGGACATTTTAAGCATTTAAAAATTTTCCGTCCGTGCGCGTCCGTGTGCGCGTTATGCGCGCGCGCAGCGCGTACATAACGTAAGAACGCCGTTTTTTCGCATGGTTTGTCTTCCTGACACTATTCTTGACAATTTCCAACTATTTACAGTCTTTCTCGACCTTCCATAATGCCACACGCGTGCGTGAAACTTTCAAATTCGTGCGCGCGTCAATGGGCATTCTAATGTAAAATGTGGTAAAAACATGCCTATATAGAATCCGCCATAGCTCGTCAGAATGGGAGGAAACCCCCCAATTTCTTTGCATATTCTGAAAGCCTGGGAGTTGTAGATTTGAATTCATGCAGAATTTTTGCCGATCGCATGGTCTGACGTCATCATATTTCCATATGAATTCAAAAAAATGATTTAAAAAAAATGACGTAATCATTTTTGTATTCATTTGATAATATTTCAGTAATAGGTGGTCTATTTTCTTCCAAATTTTGATATGTTATAGCTGAGACAATTCTCTACAAGATTAGTCACCACGGTTTTTCATTTAGATGACGTCATCACAGTGAAATTTTCAATTAAAAACGACATGTCAGAATTTCCCCTATTTGCGTGTTATGTCTATGGAAGATGATTTTTTTTTGAATCATGAATCTACATGACATCGTTCTCTGAGCAGTATCTCAGTTATTTTTCGTCTATTTCCTTCCAGATTTTAATATGTTGTAGCCTGATAAATACTCTTTCTATGAGGGTTCGGTTTTTTCAATCTGATGTCGGGATCATTGTCAATTTTAAACTACAAAATGTGATTTGAGAATCCCGTTTTTCGTTTACGTGTTATCTCTATGGGAAATATTTTGGTATATTGGTCAAAGCACTTGACTCCCATTCCGGTGACCCAGGTTCGATCCCCGGTGGGTCCATAAATTTTTTTTTTTTTTTTTTTTGCTTGTTTTTGCTTGTTTTTGCTTGTCATTTTACCATCCTCTTCGACTATTATAACATAAACAATCACAAACCATGCAATAAACTGCCTTATTTTCCGTGTTATATCTATTAGAAAGTAGTGTGCAGTAGTTTGTGTACAACCCTATGGAAATTGTGATTCCCTGTCGTGTATTAGAGCTATGGGATTTATCTCCCAGTATCCTGCAATATCAAATAGTCCTATTTGATATCACAATTTCTCAAAATGGGCTTGGTCAATTATATTCAAATTTTTGTCAGTCATCAATCCTAATAAGGTCAAGTTCCCGCATCTTTTTCAAGGTCATCAGATTATTGTGACGTCATCCAGGCGCCATTTTGTAAAAAATCAACTTATGGTCGTATCTTCTTCACGAAATGTAATTTCTCTTTCATATTTGGCATGGCTAAGGTCAATGTCATTTCAGTCATGGTCATCACCATTATCATCATCATCATCACCATCATCATCATCATTATAGCATCATCATCATCACCATGATGATGATTATCATCAACATCATTATCATCATCACTGTCATGATATAATGATCATCATCATGATTATCATCAATATCATTATCATTACTGTCATGATGATTATCATCAACATCATTATCATCATCACTGTCATGATATCCACGAATCATCCAAAATTCATGTTCACACACTTTATGCCCCATTGAAACAAAGGGGGCGCTATTTCACTAAAATAGGTAGTAGAGCCTACGAATTGAAAATGCTAGGAAAAGGCTGAAATCATAAAAATCGTGAATAGATTCATTATAATTAATCTCATCGTGATATCAACCTCATCTTTCACATTATCATTTTGTCAGTCGTCTTCGTCAAAAATATCAAGATCAAAAGACAGATCACCTAATTCGTCTTCAGTGACGAATTCAATGTCTAGTTATTATTATTCCAATTGTTAAAACTGTGTTCAAAAAGAACAATTCTAATTCTAACTTTTCCATGTACATGGAAAAATCTTTTCCTAAATCTTGTTCGAACTTCAGATGGTAAAATCTTGTTCCCAAACTCTATTCAATACTATTTGGAATTGTGCTGCTTAAAAAAAAAACAGTGGTGAAACATTTCTGATTATCTCCAAAACTTCCTTTTCACCACGTGGCTCCATTTATCCTCTTTTACATAGAGAGCAGACTATTAACACGTAAGATATTGGTGTGACCTTGATGCATATTACACAATTGAAAATTTCTAGGTAGAATTGATCATGGAAAGGCTCTTGATATTCTCTGTATTTCTATTTAATTCATACTACACCGTGTTGAGTGATAGGTGAGCTTTCATTTGAAAAAGGCCAGTAATCTCCTTTGGTTGTCCCAGATACTACTGACTTCTCGTGTAATTTCCCACCTCGGGAGGATAATCTACCCAGTTACCTGTGCACCAATTTGTATGACGTATAGGTAATGAGCCGTTTTCCCCTACTGAATTTAACTAAATTGGTTAATTCGTGTGCTTCAAGCGTAAATATACTCCAATAATTAGAGTGTAATCACACAGTCTGGATTATTAATTGAAAATGGTGGCAGCTATTTAAGAAATATGACAGTGCATTATTGATATGTTGTTTATTGCTGTAGGTACGCAATGTTGAAAATTATGTAGCCTTGTACTTGATTAATATCCCCTAGAATTACAAATTGATTTTGAATTGTAATTGCTGTTTTGAGGATAAGGTATTCTGTAAATGTACCTTGGAAGTACATGTGTACAGTTTCCATTTGCTATGGTCTAATTCTGACAAGATGCTATTTTCCCTGTCTCACTTGTCATTTTGTATTTGTTGGGGACCATGCAGAGTAGCCTCAAAGTAAAAAAACACCCAAAGCATCCATATATCGTCTGTTTGGAGCCAGAAGGGCATTAACTCTGTACAAATTATGAGACTTAATGCCCTTCTGGCTCCAAACAGACGATATGCAATCCCATGACTCCTGTGACCTTCGAACACATGCACTTTGTTGTGTTGAATTGACAAGTAGTTTTCACAGTAATCATGTTTAATCTTTGATATCATGTCTAAGGCACAAGCTAAGTATGCTTGTCATTTTCGTTGTTTTCCTTTTTATCTAATCTTGAAACCATATTATAGTGGTTATAGTGTTAAAGTCTGAAAATGAAGTACATCATCCTATTAGCCCTAGTGTATAGACAGATGCTGATGCCAAGGATTTGGACCTAGACAGTTGCTTCAGAGACGGCACAAAGGCCAGGTCTATGAACACATCCTAGACCACCACCACCAACAACCTGCCAGAAGAGTCCAGAATCTTGTGTGTCCTGTATCATCTAAAAGATATGTTTGTCCTTTCATTTTGTCTCTCATTTTTTTTCTGTGACGCAGGATGATGAAGTGAATTGACGTAGGCCAGGACTATGGTGTGAAGAGATCCTGGACCCTGCATTCTTGATCCTGGATCCTGGACCCTGAATCCTGGACCTACCCTACCTGAAGGGTCCACAAATTACCAATATCTTTCAAGATCATCAATATATTTATATTCTATTTCATTGTGTTCCTTTAAACAGGATGACTATGTGAAACGAACCAAGACCAAGACCAAGATGGCGATGGAGCTACCCTTTGGCAAGACCAAGGGGACCACCAATGGGACCGCGAATGGGACTGCGAATGGGACTGGACCTCTCCCCAATGGCAACTTAGAGAGCCCTTCCCTCCCACCCCATGAGAATACAGACCTGGGGGAGTATATCAACCTCAGGATCAAAATAGCTGATACAGACATACAGGTGAGTTCTTTGGGTGGAGATGTTGCACATTAGAATGAGCTTGTACTTCTTGAACATGTTTAACTTAATAAGCTTGACACACATAGGCGACTGACCAGGGCATCCACAAAGGCACCGAAATTCAGACTCCAGACACCATAATTTTGCAATTACTAAAGGGGGCTCATGTACACTGGCCCCGATATCTTTTGTCAGAGTTTGCCCTACACGTAGCCTAAAATTTGTTCATTATTCAATATGCAACGAATGTCCTTTAATCTCTAAATACAAAGTTGTTAGCAAACAAACACTGAGCTTGTATAATCAAGATAATCAGTCATATCAGACTCAAGTATGAATAAAGTTAAGTAAATAATGAATGAGGAAATGATACTCTTAATTCATTTGATATTTGATATTAGGATTCTTCTTTTGTTCTTCAGAATCAAAGGATTCACTTGTCCTAACATGCAGCAACATGACATGTATGTCAGGAGAAAAATCCCCCTAACATTGAAATCATATAAAATAATATTAGTTCAAAGGTTATATTAAAGTGGTTACTTGCCTGAAAAGGGATAAAAGATCAAAGACGTATCATGAGCTATTTAAAGAGAGATCTACGAGTGTTTGCATTGATACATTGTACAGTAGACGAAATAATGGACTAAAACAATTTTGATACAAACTTCCAAATATGAATAAGCCCTTATTATATTGAATACAAACCATTTATTTTGGAATTTGTTTAGACATGTTTTGAAGCAGTAAGGAGAACTTACACTGATAATACCTTAGTTACTTACACATGTAGATATAGATGCTAAGATACTCACAATCCTGATATAAGAATTTTGTTGAAAAGTGTGTTTGAAAATAGCACTTCATGACCCTGAGTGTGTATCTAAAAATAATTGACTAATTATGAATTAAGAATCCTTTTGGTCAGCTCAATGTCTTAATTAATAAGTTGGATTTTTTTGTGTGTGTGGAGGAGATGGAAATGGAGGGGGAGCAGGAAATAGTCATGTGGATGATTAAGACAAAAGATTATAGAGGAAGTTTGTTTCTAATCCAAAAGACCCTGTGTCTTTCCTATATGGGAAATGTGATTGTGAGGAACCCGGCTCCTCACAATTAATTCTAATAATTTTCTTAAATCAAATATACTTTTTAACTTATTTTGGACTGTAAGGCAAAAGGGATCCAAAGTTTTTTCGCATAGCAAGATATCAAGAAGGGTTATTTATTTAGGGTTATTTCTCCCTCAGAAAGGAAGAAAGTGTCAGAAGTTTGTTGTTGTTGCTGTTTTATATTATTATTTTTTAATTCCTGCTCTTCATTATTTAAGGTTGTCTATCATATTAAAAAAATACTCTGTAGTGGAGAACAATGCACATGTAGTTCTTTAGAGTTCAAAAGAGCTAGAGCTTTAAAGCAACAACAAACTAGCTCTGTCACCCCCCCCCAAAAAAAAAAACAACAAAACAAAACAAAACAAAACAAAAAAAACAAGCAATGAAAATACCATTCTTTTTAAATACTAATTATACACTTCATGAGATTTGTATTTTTCATTAGGTTTACAAAAATAATTAGGAAATGTTTGACAAATTACTGTATTTCTACCCATACATGCACATTCATGTAGGATTAGAAATTAATAGATCAAGAAAATACTCCTTTTATTTATCTTCTGTAATTAATATTTCAAAGAATTTCTTCTCTGTTTTTGATCTCATTTAATGGTGATTCGAAAGGCTGCTTACAAATCAAGACTAGCAATCAATACACAACTAATTCAATGACAATTGCTTCCTGTATTACAAAACATAAGTGCAATTGAGATCAAGAAATGAGCTAATAAAGAGGCCTTTACCAGACCTGTCCAGGGGCCTCCGGTCAAGAGCCTTTGGGGCTTTCCCTGGATAGCCGTCATATAAATGTTATTAATAAATAAATGAAAAACTTGCATTCCCACCTAACAGTCTTAAAATAGTTTTGTGTTTGATCCTTACTTTTTATTAATTTCATTTTTTATTCATGTAGAAGGTGTGATATTTATGATTGCATATCTGCCTATAAATGTATTGGATAGGAAACTTAAGGAATATGCCAAGAAAGGTTTGGTGAAATCATAATGTACTCTGCAGTGCAGGGACTACCTTACTTTTTGCCCCCCCCCCCCCTCCCCCCCCCCCCCCATCTGCAAATCTGTTTTTTTGCTTAGTATGTTATAGTTTTTTAGCAATGTGGTACAACATTAACAATTCAGAACTGTTTTAGACCACCCCCCCCCCCCCCCCACCAAAAAAAAAAATAAAAAATAAAAAATAAAAAAATAAAAAAATAAAAAATAAAAAATACTGTTTTATCCCCCAAAATCAGGATGACCTTTTAACCCAACCCAATGAATCCCTTCTACCAGAAATAAAAATAACAAAATTCAGAACAAAGTTTTCTTCTACTTCAAGTCACCCAGGCAGGAAGTGGTTTTGTAGAACCAGCCAGAACGGGTCAAAATAGAAACCAATTAGTTTGTAACTTTTTCTTTTGCCTATTGTGATGCGATCGCCATTCATAGCGCACCTGAGTCATGCCATAGACCTGTGCATGTAATATGTAGGATGGATGTAGGTCCTTTATCATACTAAACTTCAAAACCATCTCAGAATCTTAACTTCACACCCACTGTAAAAGAACTTTGTGCCATTGTGTTCTTGTCATATTTCTTTCCCTATTCCCCCGTGTGAAAGCAATCTAGGTGAGATTCAGATCTATTGTCCGCTATTGTTGAAAAGCAAACACAGCCCTTTGTGACTTGCAGTGTATTGCGTAGGCTTGCATATTACTGAAATGAAAGGAATGTCTTGGACATATTCCTTTTATTTGTAGAGTTTATTTTATCTGTTGATAATTTCCAGTTATTATATGAGATTGTTGATACAAGTTTGTTTACAAAGGTACAGTGTCATAAAAAAAGAGAGGCCTTGTATTTTGATCCGCTTTTGTCGTTACATTTATACATGTATCTTTCGTTTGTAAGATTTTGTTTTTCCTCTTCTATTTCTCTTGTTTTTTCCTCTTCCTTTTGTATGAAAATCTAAAAAGGCAGTGGTAATATGTAACAATACTGTCATATTTTGCCAGTGGCCACTTTCTCCATTTCTCTCAGGTTCCTTCGTCTCTTTGTCAACCTTTCTGTGTCTGTCACTCTCTGTATGTCCTTTTGAATCTATTTTTTTCTTTTTCTTTATCCTCCCATTTCTTCCTCACTATCTCTTTCTATATTTTCCTCCATGGTTTCTATTTTGTTATTGTCTCGCTGGTCTCTCCCCCCCCCCCCCCCCCTCCCCCCCCCCCCCCCCCTCTCTCTCTCTCTCTCTCTCTCTCTCTCCCTCTCTGTCTGTACATGTAGGCCTATACGTTTGGTTCTCTCTTTCCTATTGTACTAGTTCTTCAGTCTTGGCCTTTTTCTCATCTCTTTCTATGTGTCACTTCTTTCTTTGCTTCATCTTTTCTTGTTTTGTCACTGACTCTTTCTTTCTCCTCCCCGCTCTCTCTCTCTCCTCCCTGCTCTCTCTCGTTCGCTCTTTCCCTCCATCTCTCCTCATTAGTAATTAGTCCTCAACTCCTCGTCGTTTGTGCTTGCCTGACTTGTTTTTTTTTTGTCTGAGCCAGCTTTTAATCAGCTTTTGTGGATGTAAAAAGCAATGCACCTGTAATCCTCTACTACAAGTACAATAGAGCAATCAACTTTGCTCATGTACTGTGAAAAACCATTTAATCGTGTTCAGAAAATTTGATTCTAGATAATCCAAAAAAAAGAAGTAATCAAATAGACTACATGTACATGTAGTTCAAATTCATTGATGTTTTATTTGTCATTGTATGTGCCTGGTTATTGCATTCATCCATTTAAAAGTTGGTCAGAATGCAGGTTGCTTTGCCTGTTGTTGCTATGTACTTCTTCAGTTGTTGCTATGCCTGACAAACAAATCAGCCAAGCTTTATGTTGGAGATGTCCAAGAAGTTTGAATATGTTTGAAAGTGGTCTGTTATGAAAAGTAGGATCACTATCACTCAAAACAATGAGAAGTTTCTAGGGTTAGAAGACCCAAAAGAGAATATGAACCCAAGCATAAGCAGTTGCCATGGAAACGGGTATAAACAAGTTATCACTTGTCTAAGCATGTTTTCCTCCACCAGCATTTCTCTAAACAAATTCAATAAACCCAGTGAGTACTAAAGAAATCAGTATAATGTACAAAAACAATGACGTTTGAGTTTTTGTAGGGATTGGAGGGTTAAGGTCAAAAGAGGGCCTCCTCCTACTCCAGAATGTTGGCATGTATAAAGCGAGGGTCATAATGTGACATATTTCATACTGTGCGGGGGACGCTACATGTCTGGTCAGGTGAATACCTCCTCCCCCATCAGGAAAATGTAGGGACTTTCAAAATTAAAAACTGTCAGTTGTCATCTTCTTATGGTTAGAAGGTGGGTGAATGTTCTTTCTGTGAAGCTCTGTTTTGAAAATTTGTTTTTCAAAATGAATTTTGCGGGAAGGGTTTAGACTCAGTAGTGGTACTTTTTCAGTTGTGGCAAGGTATTGATAACAGAAAAGAGAAGAGAGAGAGAGAGAGAGAGAGAGAGAGAGAAAGTCATAAACATTCTCATAATGTAGCAATGATCTAGCATTTTTTTCAAAATAAATCTAATTGATTCACTGTCATCATTTTAACTTTTCCAAGTATATAGCCATCTGTACTTGTGATACTAGGAATACAGATTTTCTTGAAGATTTTATGAACCATCAACAGCATCAAATCCACCTGAAGTGCATGACCTGTGTGTACTCTGTACATGAACTGACGTGTGATATCGTCTGTTGAGCGCCAGAAGGGCAATAGCTCTGTGTTAAAGTATATGAGTTAACACCCTTCTGGCTCCAAACAGACGATATGAAAGTTTTTTCTATTATATCAAAGCATGGTAGGGTCCATGATCAAAGTTCCGAGACCAGCACAGGGAACGAAAAGGCAGAGATATTAAATTGTTTGATATATATTTATCGATGTACATTTACAAAGAAGACATATTTATTCATTATTCTGTGTCTGTACATGTTCATACATTGTTCTAGGAATACATGCTTTTTAATGGTGCGTGCAATTTCCAAAAAAGTATGCATTCCTATAACAATGTGTGTAATGTTCACACATTTTTTTTGAAATTGTATGAACCATTAAAAAGGTTAATCCCCCAATAATGCATAAGCTGTACAATATCCATGAAGGTGATGGTTTTGCTATGTCAAAGTATCAGAAAATTGCAAAGGGAAAAAGCTAGGGAAGGAAAAAAATAGGTTTTTGATGCATGTGCATGCATGTGAAAAAGACAAATGACCATCGTCGGTGTCTGTACATGCATTGTACTAGGAATATAGGTTTTTAGAAAATTGTATGAAGCATTAAATAGATTAATCCACCAAAAAGCTGTGCATGCATGAAGGTGAGGGATTTTGTACCTCGAGCACCAGAGAACTGCAAAGGGAAAAATGGCAGAGAAGACATGTCTTGATTTAGGAATAAGCTGGATAACCATCCGTGTCTGTGTATACTACCTAGGAATAAATGCTTTATTGATATTTGTATGAACCGTTTGCGCTATATAAAAGTATCACAAAACTGCATGCACAGGGATATAAGCCGGGGGAAAACATGTTTTGATATGCGAAGAAGACGTAGACTGATGATCATCATCCGTGTCTTTACATGTACAATGCTATCACCTGCTGTTGCAAGTAACCCATAAGTCATTTCCATGGCAACCGCACAATCTCCCCCATTCCAGTTGTGTTGATGTTGTTGATTCGGCCTGGTGGGCGTCGCCCCATGTTGCCTAGATTTGGAAGGGTATGTTGAACGGAGAGAAAAATTGATGATCAGTGTTGGAGCCTTAGGGGGCGTTTCCAAAGCGTGATGAAAGATATTCTATGTGTCACACGGTTCCTTTATTTTGTAACATCATGTGATGTTGTCTTTCTTTTTTTTTATTGGAGTTTTATTGCTTAGCCTCTGTTGCAGTCACAGACAGACACATTAAACTGCAGTGAATTACATGTAACTCCTTGAATATTAAGATATGATATATTGATCAAATTTGGCAGGATTCTGTGGAAAATGTTTCTCGCATCAGGATCATATCGTATCAAATCCAAAATATTCATGACCTATTTTTTGGTTGTTCCTTGTGAAAAACTACATTCAGCTAACATGTGAGCAGATTGGGTCTGACCCCCTCCCCCGAAATTAAAAATGGTCTAGCGATACCAATATAATGGTACACGAATTCCAAGCTAAGCACATTTTCAAGTACTTGGAATATAGTTGCCTCTATTATCAGGCATTCTTATCCATCAAATATGTCACAAGGCTGTATAGGAGTGGGCAAGGATCATAAACATTTTTGATGAATATACCTCTAACTCCCTTTTTACACTTGAAAGTGAACGTTAGCACTGTATTGCACTGATCCCAGGGCTCAGTTTTATGCAAGAATTGCCTGGAAGTTGCTCTAGCAAGGAGTTATCACAGCTCCTTGGCTCTAGTAACTGTGTGGCATACTATCGTCACCTTGACTTTTGTACATTTGAAATGGAGAACAGTGCAGCTAAGTGCACTGCTCTGCATGTGTGCTTACAACATGTACATGGATATTTACAGTGGTGGAAATGTAGTACAATAGACACTGCTGAGTGGGAAAGGTCATCAGTAAAGAACAGTCTAGGAAAGTCTATAAAATCAACCACCTGTTGTTTGCAGTATAGGAAAGATCGTGACAGAATGCAGTTTGAAAAATGATTCTTAACGTAAAGGATTTGCAGATCTACATGGATCTCTAGTGCCCACACATTTACTATTAAAAGGGCAAAAATTGTCATCCAGATAACTCAACATATAGGCCAAGCTGCTGCAATACTCATCAATTAAAATCAATTCCAAGATTTTTTTGTTGCAGAATTAGGAGATCCAATATTTCATTTTTGTTCTGTAGCCCTATATGAAATTCCTATTTGGTAAATTTACTGCTTTTCTTCATTTATTTTTATTTGCAAAACAGAAGCTCAAAACACTATCTAGGGGTCACCTAAGGTCATTGCAGACCAGGGACAAGCTTTTAATATAAAACCAGAGACTTAAATAATGTGCAATATTCAAGAAGAATGTACCAGTATTTTGATTTGAATCATGATTGGAATCTGTGTTCACACTGAAAAAATGGTTGGATTCTGATCATGATGGATTTTTTATTTGAATATCACTAATTGCCCTGTGTGTGAACAGCCCTACTGCATGTTTGGCTTCTGTCAGGAGAACCTTGGCTTTGTGGATATCAGTTTCATCATCTGACCTCGCAAGGTCAACACACTGTCTGATTGGGGAGGTCCCCTTTCCAGGGGTCAACTAGGGTCATGGACAGACTAGCCTAAAGATCACAGACTACATGATTAGCTATGTGATTTCTAAATGTTTGACGGAACTGGCAAAAATAAGAATGATGAAAGCCTAGCATATCACTTGAAAAAATTGCATGTAAAAGTTGTATTGTACATGTTTGAATAGAAGCATGAGATGGGTGGGTTTTTTCAGCATTTTTATGTAGGTCTATGCTTCATGAAAATATGGGCAGGATTTGAGGGATTTTTTCTATTTTTTTCTGTTTTGCATAATAAAACTTCTTTCTTCAAAGCTTAAGAATGTTAAGATATCATGTTCACAACATATTTGAATGGGACAATATTTCTACAATCCAAACATTAACCCTTCCCCATCCCCTCCCAAAAGAGAACAGCATTGCAATAAATAGGATACAATTTGAAATTCGTAAAGAGATATTTTGACAGCTCTGATGACTGTCTTAGTACTTTTAGGCTACTGGAAAATTATGGACTCACTTCCACCCAAAAGGGGGGATTTTTAAGACCTGTCAAAATGGACATATATTCTTGATATCAAAACTGTCCCATTTTACTAACTCACCAACTAACCCAACTATAAATCATCAACAAGCCTGACTAGTTTTTTCTGATGCAAGAAGGGTTATTTTTAGAGTAAAATCGCCCCAATCAATGTCATGGTGTCTGGAATTCAAGCCTTAGGGACTGGTTCAATTCTGACTCATGACCCCCATGGTGTGACCTTTCACGACCTCAGCATGACCTCTGCTTATTAGTCTCTGTTGCAAAAGTTTGAAAGAGGGATAATAGTGAAAGAGGGATGATAGTTGGAATTGATTTTCCCCAAGAGTGAAACTGTTGTAATGCCATCATTCTGTCAGTTATTTTTACTTTTATTTTACTCTTTTGAGTTTAAACCCCATTTGCAGTTCATCTGCTGAGCCAGTCAGCCAGCCAGCCAGAAGGCATTAACTTTGTTTGAAATTATTTGAGTTAACGCCCTTTTGGCTCTCAGCAGATGAGTTATGGTGAGCCCCATGCATGAAATGATATGTCCTGTCTCTCTAAGTAGAATTGATAGATCGCCAGACTCAACTTCAAACAAAGTTGCTGCAAAGTAATTTTATTCAATTGGAACTCCTAGTAAGTTGTTTGGGTTATCACAATGTATATTGGTGAATAATGGAACGTTGATTTCCATTGTTTTGAATGAATTTCTCCTTATATTTCTTTCTTTTATCTATCTTCAGAAATCGGTATGCTTTAGGAAAGATGAACGCATTTGGAACATGAAGCAACACATATTGCAGTGCCCCGATGTGGTAAATACTTTGATCATTTTTCTATCTACATGTATTTGAGTAAAGGCACAATTTAATTCTTCTTTTTTTTGGGGGGGGGGGGAGGGGGGGGGGGGAGGGTTGGGCAATGGTAATATGTATGTCTTAGATTTGGCACAATTTGGAGTCTTAGGGACATCAAGCCTACCATGATTGTTAAATAAATATCAAGTGCATTATGTGATTGAAATAGTCATATTAAAAAAAAAATAGTTAACCCATATTTCCCCCAAAGTACTTCTGAGAGGTACTCAGAAGAAAAAGAAGTAAAAAAGAGACAAATTTAAGCACAAAAGATGATTGTCATTTTATTAGCTTTTCAATTTTTCAATATGCCATTCAGGCAGTCTAATTTTCTCCAATAGTACCATTTTTAAAAAGCAATGCAATTTTTTTGCTAACTATTTAATGGCAAAGCATAGATTTTCTCATATGTCTAATATTTGGATATTTGTCCTATATTGCACAGGAATACCTGCATTAATGGTTAGGAAGAGGTTCATCGTGGTGAAAGATGAAGACGAAAAGCTGATCAGTTGTCTCATCGTGAGACAACTGATCAACTTTCGTCTTCAATACCTGCATTGTTTGCTCTGTAACCATCTCTCCCTTCTCTTCCTCCTCTTCATCTCATTCTTTCTTCTTTATTGTTCTTTTTATCCTATTTCCCCTCTCCCTCTCATCTCACCCCATTAGGAGTTGCCAGACAGTCGTAACATGGGTTTCTACATGCTTCCCCAGAACAACAAAGCGGGCAAATTTCTGGATGAGGAGCGCTTGATCAGCGACTACCCGATAGACCAAAAGAGAGCCTGCCTAGAGGTATTGTTATAGAGGAGAAAATGACTAAAATGTCCTTTCTAGACAATTGCCCACATTTTGTGGTTTTGCTCAATAGCAATTGTATTCAGAGTCCTAAAAATATACCAGATGCATGAGCAAAGGAGCGAAAATGTCTTCACACAATATGTCATTTTTGTTACATTGCCATATGCCATTCGATGCTAGGGATCTTTTAAGGGAAATAACTGTCATAATATGTACATAAAATTACTGACAGGTACATGTACATATGGACATACTAAAGAACAGCTTATCTTCCATACAAATTGTCAGTTGTTTGGAAGATAATTATCAGCTTTTATTGGTTATCCTGTCAACTTTTCAGCATAGTTCTGTCCATGTATATATCTTTTTAAGGTACAAGACATTTTAAAGCAATAAAAGAAAAACAGCAGGTTTTTTTCCAAATCAGAGAAGAAAGGGTTACTATTAAAGTTTCTGAAATGGTAATCAAAAGCAGTCCCATCCTAGAAGGGTTTAAATCAAATTTAGTAGAATGCTATTCATGTAGTTAGTCTTCTTAGAAACTGATTATAATTGCGAGGATAACCTAATTAACAAATTTTGTGAATAATTGCAGTAAATTTCACTATATCTATTATTCTATATCGATTTGGCGATAGCACAGAAGGTTCGTAATAGAGGTAAAGTGAACCAGAGAAATTTCTCTTCTAATACCTATATAACATACCATATCCCTAGTTCCGGTACAAGAAGCGGGTCTACAGGCAGCTCAACCTGGATGTGGCCCACCTGAAGAAGTTCCACACCAAGTCCACCCTGAAGCAGTTCCTGGACTATGTACGGAACCGCCAGGTGGACAAGATAAACAAGATGGTGGACAAAGGGCTGGACCCAAACTTCCACGAAGAGGCCACCGGAGGTAGGAGAAAATCCAAATATTGGGAGAAAACAAAATTAGGCCTATTTTAAAGTGGCATTAAACTGGTAAAACTTGAACAGCGCCATCTTATACAGTGACTGCTAAATTACGATTATAATTTGAAAATTAATTGCATTTTATTTAGAATTTTGACAAACGGCTTGTTTGGATAATAGGCACATTTTATATTTCAAACTATTATTTTTGACTTTGCAAATGTGGAAAATTGCCTACAGGTACAGTCTAAAGTAGATGCTTCTACAAACTAGAATGGGGCATGATGGGAAAATGAGAGTTACAGGCACTTTTCAAATCCTGTTAAAAGATGGCGCCATCAGGAGCTTCAGTTCACTATCACTTTAAAGGGAAATCCAACCTTAATGGCAAGTTGCTCTGAAAGAAAGAAGAAAACTCAAAGAAGCAGATTGGTGAGAGTTTGAACAAAATCGGACAAGCAATAAAGAAAGTTATGATTTTTGTTAAAGTTGTAATCACTATCCATATGGGAATTTCAAATTGGCCGAATAGGTAATGTCCCTGTGATGTAGTTGTGGACAACTCTCCCATTTGCCCCAACACACAAAATGACTAAAATGTCATTTTTTTTAAAATGTATCATTCAGTAGGCTCTATTTCTTTCATGAGGACCTATAACAATATGTTATCTCCAATATATATTTTGAGTACTGCCCCGAGGGTAAAGGCGCTTCGGAGAAAACCGCAAATTAATGATAAATTTGTGTACGACAAATGGGAGAGTTGTCCACAAGTATGTCACAACCGACTCACCAAATTGCCAATTTGAGATTCGCATAGATGTAGTGATATCGTTTTTTAAACATCCATAACTTTCTTATTCCTTGTCCGATTTCTTTCAAACTTTCACCATCCTGTTTTTCTTATTTTTCTGCTTTCACACAAATCAACTAATTACTAAGGTTGGATTGCCCTTTAACCAGTGTCACCATTGATGGGCCTTGTGTAGATATTTATGTTGACAGAACAATACTGGAACTATGTCGACATTGTTTTACTCTGTTGACCGAAGATTTTTTACTTCTTCTTAGGTAAGCTCATACACTGTGTAAAAACATATGAGTTAACGCCCTTCTGGCTCTCAACACACGATATACTTGTTGTGGATGTAGATTAGCATAGAACTGCACACAACCTCTTCACATTCTGGCCATCCTTCACCAACGAGATTATTCCACCACATACCTGCTCCCTTCTTAAATTCCTCTCCATTTCCAGATCCTAAGAATCCCATTAGAGAAAGGTCAGGCTACTGTAACATTGGGCCCCTCGTTAGCGAAAACAATACCTCGGCAACAATTCCATGTAGACATAAGAAAAATAAGCTCTAACCCTATTTTGCCTTCACACCGGGAGCTGAATGCCAGTTTGGAACGTAGGTTAGAACGATGTTCATGCATGTTGTCGGGGAATGTTGTGTTCATACTCAATAATTTATGCTTGTAGTGCCAATGGAATTTATACAAGAAAATAACCTCTTTGCTTTCGCACTTGGAACCAAATGCAAGCTCAGAACGTGGGGGAGATCAGAACGATGTTCATGTATATTGTCAGGAATTGCTGTGTTCATACTCATTTATCTATGCTTTTAAGTAGCAATGCAATTAATTGAAGAAATGGATGTAACTTTTCGCTTTCGTTCCGGGAGGCAATGCAAGCTCAGAGGGTAGGATAAAACAGCATTGATACTTCTTTTCGGAAAATGTTGCATTCACAAGCAACACTACATGTGTATCTTTTGTTTAACCCTTTGTCCCCCAAATATTCTTATCCTATCACTTTATCATCCCCCTTCTTCTTCTCTCTCTCTCTCTCTCTCTCTCTCTCTTCCTGTCTTCCCTAATGTCACTACCCCTCTCTCACCCCCCCCCCTCTCCCTCCCTCTCCCTCTCCCTCCCTCCCCTTCCCTCTCTCTGTCAACCTTGTGGATCAGTCATTATTAAATGTAAGACATATTGCCATTTGATACTTGCAGTTGTACTGATCTCCAGTCATGCTTCAAATTCAATTGAGATATTGTCTCCCTGGTCATATCCAATTGCAGTTGTCTCAGACGTCCTTACTGATTGAAATACATGTACCTAATCATCAACCCCTTTCATACTATCATGGCACCTTAGTCACACCGACCAGGGCCCCCATTTTCATAAGAACTTGGTATCAGTAATAACTGTCCCATTTCTATGACAAATTTGCTCGCAGCCAATCAGATGCAAGGATTTCAGTAGCTTATAGCTCTATGTGGACGGAAACAACTCATTTCACATTATTATAATGCATGGTTCCTGAGAGACTATAATATAGAAACATATACTGTACAATGTAGTCTGAATGAAACATATTTCTATTTTGTCAGTGATTTTTACTGTCAAATTTGCGCTCAGCCAATCAGATGCAAGGATTTCAGTAGCTTATAACAGTTGTCGGTAAAAATCATTGACAAAACGATTGATGAAACGCTCCCCTGGGTTCATGATACATGTAGGACGAATGAACAATATTTCTATAAGGATGGAAACAACCCATTTCACATTATCATCATGCATGGTTCCTGAAAAAGTATAAAACAGAAATACACTGTACAAAATGTAGTCTCAATGAAATATATTTCTGTACGGGTGGAATTGACCTCCTCCATATCATCATAATCCTGGCTTCATTATACTTGCAGATTAGAAATAGACAATCATATACTGTAGTTTCAGGATTCCACATTTTTTACAAGTTTTAGATTTGATCCTTTTCTGGATTAAATGATACTCCAGGAAACACTGGTCTGGAATTCAGTTGAATTGAAATCATTGCCATGGTCTTATCCCTGTAAAGACTCACCACAAAAAAAATTATTGTCACCTGTTTGCCCATGCCCTTGACCAACACACCGGTTTACTGCCAGTGCGAAATAAAGGGGTCTTTAAATCAACTTGCCCAGGTGCTCTGTTACGTATCACATGTTGGGGTCAATTTTCCACAAAGGGAATATATTTCAATTTCCAAATATGACTTTGGAGAACTATATGTGTGGTATAGGCATGGGGGAGGAGATAAGACTGTGTTTATTGTACTAAAAATAGACCAGTATCACCCAAATATCCCAGGGCTATTTTTGGATACCATTGTGGGGTATTCATTGAGGAGAGGTGACCTCCAGGACTAGTCTTTCATCTAGACTCCGGAGCAGCGTGAAGAGATTTCTTCAGGGAGTGTTCCTTATTGCGCCCTCTTTCATATTAGTTGTTCATTTCATTATTGGTATTTGGTGTTCCTCTTCCTTTTTTCTGTCTTTTGCATCTCTCTCTCGCTCTCTCTCTCCCCCTCTCTACATCCCCATTTCTCTCTCCTCTTCCTTATTTGTCCTTCTGTCTTTCTTTTTCTCCCTCTTAGTCATTCTCTCACGAATGTACCTCAATTTCATTTGTCTTTTATGTTTCTCTTTCTACTGATGCATATTTATTTTGTCTCCTATTTCTTATCTCTGTAATTCACTGACTCATTCCTTTCTATCCATGTTTACTTTTGTATTTGTGTATTTATTTATTTGTCTATACATTTATTTTTTATCCTTTTTGTGGCACATAAAATGTAAATTTGACTTTAAAATGGCTTATTTTCCAGCTAGTCCCTCAGATACATGTATAGCAGAAAGTTATAGGTCCTTCTGATTGCTGTAAAAGTAGAAGTGTCTTGCTGCAGAAAATGGCCCGTCGTAAGCAAGTTTGCTGAATTTTCAGGCCACTAAGGTTTCTAGTTCTGTAATGTCCCAGCACAAACTAATAAATTAATTTATAATCTGCATCTATTCTTATCACCCCTAGAAACTCCCCTGACGATTGCTGTTACTATGGATCGATCCGAGGACGTCCTGAAGGCGCTGGTCAATGGTGGCGCTCACCTTGATTTCAGGAATCGTCACGGCTTCACGCCAGTCCATCGGGCAGTCCAGAAGGGCAATATCAAGTCACTCGATGTAAGTTTTCAACTTTTTTTTTTAACCACAGGCTACATTCTAATGTGTTACCATTAAATCTACATTTGCCACCTTCAACCCAGGGCAAGTAAAATGGTACCCAGTAGTTTTTACATACATCCACAAATTTTATTTTACATGTAAGTCAATACGCTGCAGTTCATTGAAGAAACTGAAAAATTTCATACAAATCACAGTATAAAGAACAAGAAGGATAATTCTCTTATTAGCAGGTGTAGGTCATCACCTCTCCCACCACCTCATTTCCTTGTCAGATGACGAAGATTTATTGCTCCATAGATAGCCATTACCATGGTAACATATACAATTTACCAGCATTTAATTGCTAGGTTTACGTCAGGTGACATCGAATACCACGCCACACTAATTTTTAATCATTTTCTTCAAAAAATCAGACGTTGACTTTAAAGGTTTTAAAGTCTTGTAATAACAAATAGAACTCTCCTAGAATTCCAATTATCTGCTGCATGATTCAGACCACAAATTAATGATAGATACATGTAACAAACTAATAGGAGTGGGTGATTGGTAAAGAAACATGAGGAAATCGAGATATCATAGCTGATCCTGCCACCAAAAAACCCCTAAATTCATCACTGGACCTTCATGTAACACTCTACCTAATACCCCAATCACACCAACAAGACAGTCACCAGTCCTACAAACGACCAAACAAACAATTACATTACCCTCAGTGTGGAGTCAGTTTGTGACTAAGTAGCTAAGATGTGACTAAGGTATAACCTGACTAAGTAGCTAAGATGTGACTAAGGTATAACCTGACTAAGTAGCTAAGATGTGACTAAGGTATAACCTGACTAAGTAGCTAAGATGTGACTAAGGGAGACCATCCAAATTCATCGACCATTCAGAATGCATCCGGAATGGGGTCATCAAGCATTCCAGAATGGGTCGGGAATATCCCCATTCTAGTCGCGTTCTCAAATTTCCGGCCGATCGGCGTCTTTTGTGTTGCCGAACAAAGGGGCATTCTGAAAGCATTCTGGAAGCATTCTGGTAGCATTCTGGAAATGTCCCTTTGTTGTCGACATGGCATGGTCCCAGAATGCGGTGATTAAAAATCATGAACGGGACAGCCAAGGATGCGCAGCGCGATCGAAGGTGCTTCATTTATTGCGATATCGATCATGCCGGCATGATACATGTATAATCTCATTTCAAAGTATTTCCCTTTCTTTGACTGTAAGGCTCGGAAGAATTATTTTTGAAGATTCATGTTGATGCCATATACTATAGTGAATTCGCTTTATTTATGAATATTGTAAGCGACGGTCACCAGATAAGATACAGCGTCGACCGTTAGATGAAAAAGGAATACGATTTCCAGATTGAACGAAGTGATGATCGCCGGGTGAAAAAATGCGCTTTATTTCTTCCGATATTAGGACGCAAAAAATAGCTGATTTTGGTTTTTAATGACTTGTATGGATCGCAAGAATTATGCGGAAGTTTAATGGTGAAAGAAATTGAAGCTCATCATATGAAATAAAGTAATGATCGTCAGATGAAATTAAATTACACTCGCTAGATGATACAGATTTGGACGATTGTCCAATGAAATAATATTAATATTACTACAGTATAGACAGATGAAATAAATGACGGCCGATATATATTTTTGTTGCCCTTAAATAAATTCACTGATGAGAATGATCAATACATGGAAAATGCACGATATGATTGATAATATTAACAAATGATAATCAGTTTTGAGCGCCAAATGCGCTTTATATTTCTTCCGATATTAGGACGCAACAAATAGCTGATTTTTGTTTTTAATGACATGTATGGATCGCAAGAATTATGCGGAAGTTTAATGGTGAAAGAAATTGAAGCTCATCATATGAAATAAAGTAATGATCGTCAGATGAAATTAAATTACACTCGCTAGATGATACAGATTTGGACGATCATTGTCCAATGAAATAATATTAATATTACTACAGTATAGACAGATGAAATAAATGACGGCCGATATATATTTTTGTTGCCCTTAAATAAATTCACTGATGAGAATGATCAATACATGGAAAATGCACGATATGATTGATAATATTAACAAATGATAATCAGTTTTGAGCGCCAAATGCGCTTTATATTTCTTCCGATATTAGGACGCAACAAATAGCTGATTTTTGTTTTTAATGACATGTATGGATCGCAAGAATTATGCGGAAGTTTAATGGTGAAAGAAATTGAAGCTCATCATATGAAATAAAGTAATGATCGTCAGATGAAATTAAATTACACTCGCTAGATGATATAGATTTGGACGATCATTGTCCAATGAAATAATATTAATATTACTACAGTATAGACAGATGAAATAAATGACGTCCGATATATATTTTTGTTGCCCTTAAATAAATTCACTGATGAGAATGATCAATACATGGAAAATGCACGATATGATTGATAATATTAACAAATGATAATCAGTTTTGAGCGCCAAATGCGCTTTATATTTCTTCCGATATTAGGACGCAACAAATAGCTGATTTTTGTTTTTAATGACATGTATGGATCGCAAGAATTATGCGGAAGTTTAATGGTGAAAGAAATTGAAGCTCATCATATGAAATAAAGTAATGATCGTCAGATGAAATTAAATTACACTCGCTAGATGATACAGATTTGGACGATCATTGTCCAATGAAATAATATTAATATTACTACAGTATAGACAGATGAAATAAATGACGTCCGATATATATTTTTGTTGCCCTTAAATAAATTCACTGATGAGAATGATCAATACATGGAAAATGCACGATATGATTGATAATATTAACAAATGATAATCAGTTTTGAGCGCCAAATGCGCTTTATATTTCTTCCGATATTAGGACGCAACAAATAGCTGATTTTTGTTTTTAATGACATGTATGGATCGCAAGAATTATGCGGAAGTTTAATGGTGAAAGAAATTGAAGCTCATCATATGAAATAAAGTAATGATCGTCAGATGAAATTAAATTACACTCGCTAGATGATACAGATTTGGACGATCATTGTCCAATGAAATAATATTAATATTACTACAGTATAGACAGATGAAATAAATGACGGCCGATATATATTTTTGTTGCCCTTAAATAAATTCACTGATGAGAATGATCAATACATGGAAAATGCACGATATGATTGATAATATTAACAAATGATAATCAGTTTTGAGCGCCAAATGCGCTTTATATTTCTTCCGATATTAGGACGCAACAAATAGCTGATTTTTGTTTTTAATGACATGTATGGATCGCAAGAATTATGCGGAAGTTTAATGGTGAAAGAAATTGAAGCTCATCATATGAAATAAAGTAATGATCGTCAGATGAAATTAAATTACACTCGCTAGATGATATAGATTTGGACGATCATTGTCCAATGAAATAATATTAATATTACTACAGTATAGACAGATGAAATAAATGACGTCCGATATATATTTTTGTTGCCCTTAAATAAATTCACTGATGAGAATGATCAATACATGGAAAATGCACGATATGATTGATAATATTAACAAATGATAATCAGTTTTGAGCGCCAAATGCGCTTTATATTTCTTCCGATATTAGGACGCAACAAATAGCTGATTTTTGTTTTTAATGACATGTATGGATCGCAAGAATTATGCGGAAGTTTAATGGTGAAAGAAATTGAAGCTCATCATATGAAATAAAGTAATGATCGTCAGATGAAATTAAATTACACTCGCTAGATGATACAGATTTGGACGATCATTGTCCAATGAAATAATATTAATATTACTACAGTATAGACAGATGAAATAAATGACGTCCGATATATATTTTTGTTGCCCTTAAATAAATTCACTGATGAGAATGATCAATACATGAAAAATGCACGATATGATGCGCTTTATTTCTTCCGATATTAAGACGGCAATGCATTTTTAAGGAACTGTATGGATCGCAAGAATTATTGCGGAAGTTTAACGTATGTATATATTTTGTTGCCCTTAAATAACTACAATGATGAGAATCAGTGAAGTTATGTGTATATAACCTTTTTTCCTGTTTATACTTTATTTATGGTGACAACCCGTCTATTTATAATGAAACAATGTAAACGAAAGACGCCAGAATAGAGCGGCGACCGCGAGGTGAAAGAGGAGATCACCAGATAAAATAATGAAAAAAGTGAAAAGGATAAAAGTAACCAACGATTTACTCCTTTACCATTCACCATGGTCACGATATTCATTTCTTTTTGCCCAGATATTTTTCGTCGTATAGGCCTATGATATATGCAACTGGTTTTTCTGAAGGTTCATATTTGGAAAAAAAGGTGGTTTATAGTCCGAAATATGAAATAGAGTTAATTCTTTTGAAGGTTCATACTTTTTCCGAATCTTTTATATTTTTAGCACACCGCTTGAGCGTAAGATAAGAGGGCAAACACTGTGAGAGCGGAATAGAAACATGGAGAGGAGAGAAATAAAATGGAATCGTGTCAACGTGACAGACAGAAAGAGAATAAAATGACAAATTAAAGAGAAACATCGGAAAAGTTGAATGAAAAGCTGACAGAATAAAAGCCATAAGAAAAGGGTGATTATTCTTGATAAAAACAAAGAATAACATAAGGAAACACGATAGAGTTTTTAGCACCCTTAAAATTGCAAGAGGCATCGGCTATCAACAAATTCCAAAAAAGTAAATGAATTAACTCAACTCATTTTAACGATATTTCTCTCCTTGCTTTTGCATGATCCCCTCTTTCTGAGCTCATTTTACCCTTTTTCTATAGCTCCATCAATCCGTCAATACAACGCGACTTTATGTAACTCCCCCCCTCCCCCCCCCCCCTCTCTCTTTACTTTTTACAAATTACTTCGGGGAAAAGGCTTGTTTGATCTACCCGCGCGCGCGCATACTAAAAATAACCGCAGTGATATCAACAACCTGCCAGACAATGGCTCCCACGAGTCTCTCAATGTCATTGACCCAGTTAATGATTTATGACCTGGGGGGTGTTTCATAAAGCTATTCGTAAGTTACGCACGACTTTACGCACGACTGGTGATCAGTTCTTGTGCTAAATGATTGAGAATGTGATCAGCATAGCACCCAATAACATGTTCCAGTCGTTCGTAAAGTCATTCGTAACTTTACGAACAGCTTTATGAAACACCCTCCTGCTGTGATTTTTTGTTTCTCATGCTAGCCTATGCGATATGCGCCGGGCTTTCTGGCAAGTATACTAATTGCGTTACGTAAACTATGGAGACAATACGGACAATGGGCGAGGGCGTTAGCCCAAGCGAGTATCATCGCTGGTGAACTCATCATTATTCATATATTTTTTAAATATCGAATGTGAGAGGAGGGTATGCCATGCATGATTCATAAACTAGCCTTATTTGGTGATCGACCTCCTTTTATTCAACCAATCAAATATTTTCAAGTTCCGATTTTTTCCGTCTTGTACTAGTAGTACAAAATTCAAAATACGCTACAACGCCCTAATTTGTTGGAGACTTGGAGTTGCTTAATATAGTCTGTATGCAAGTATGTAATAATTTACTCCACTGTTGCTGTATCGAAGTTTGTATCCAGTATCACATCTTATTTTTAACTAATCATAATAACGCATTATTCTAGACTACGGTACATTCTTTCCAACTGGTTGTTGTGGTGTATGGGTGTAGGTTGGCTAATAAAAATACACTTTATTTTGTGACATATTGCCTGTACATATGTTCATTATTCCCAGTACGTATTCTTTGTATTTTTCTTATGCCAGATATTGCCGTTTTATTTATGATCTCTTCCATGCCCACAGGAGAGGCCGTCAGAAATAAAATCATTGTCAATGTCATTGTACCGCATGCGTGCGCCTCTAATCCAGCTATCGTGGAAGTTATACTTATAAACTCAGCCCCGGGACGTTTTGAGGGAAACCACTGCTATTCCGTGCGTCTCACAATTTACATGGGCAAATGACAATGTATAGTTGTATCGTAGGGACTATTTTTTCAATCAAAGTATCATATATGTCATGCCACTTACCTAAACAGACCTTCCGCAGATCAGCTCTTCCTCAGAAATGTATAGAATCAATAAAATGTCACCTTTTTTCACTCAATTGTAATCCTCCCTCTCGTCTCTCTCGAGCGAGAATTCGAACGTATGTAAAAAAAAATATAAGGACGCGCATGCGTATTGCAAACTATACATCGGCCTCCGAACAATTTTAGTACAGGATCCGAGAAATTAATAGGCTTTTTATATCATTCTCGTCGAAAAGAAAGACGACAGTTATCCGGACAGTATTGTAATTACCTAAAGCATCTTCAAATGAAGTTATGTCATATTTCATGGTATAATTTTGACATACGAGCTTGGATTTATGAGGCATCCAACCTTTCTAATGACTGCTGATCGCAGGTTTGGGCTACTGCCGGCCTTCGCCGATTGCCCGTCTCCATAACGCGATCAGTATACTTCATTACTTGCCAGAAAGCCCGACGCATATCGGACAGACTATTTTCATGCTACTGTAGAAAGAAATTCAGCAGCATATCTCCCCTCCCATCCTCCCACCCCCTCCAAATAAAAGATAAATACGAAGACGATCTCTGTAGCCTAGTCACTGAGTTGAGGGGCACTTGCATCCTTTTTTAGGGGGGGGGGGTCCTCATAAAATTTAATGCGAATGTAGGAAGTCACAGAAAGGGGTGGATGTTTGATTTTTGTTTTGACTTTCCCTTCACTTTCCCTCTTTCCCGGTCGCTAGAGCTATATAATATAAAGATGATAATGAGTGAAATTTTATGATAATTATGATATCAAATGAATCATACAAAAAATTAAAAATTAAAAAATATTCTGCTTGACATTTGTGTTAAGAACTTATAAATATGGCCATTGAATTTCGGCGAAATAATATCACAATATCAAATTCCATTGAAAGAGAAAAGAACCAAACAAATACGAAATCACCCCTCTCAAGAATTGACAAGCTTATTTCACAGACGTATTTTTATGTTTCCATAATTTCATCATTTTCTCTGCATCACTGGAATCACGCGGCAGCAGCCCGAATGCGTATAGTGTTCCAATTCCGGGGCCACCTGTCATCATGACTGTAAACCATTTTCAAACATCGTTGATGAAATTCACAAACACACAAATTTACATCGACACAGAATGATCAAAAGTAATAACATGTTGTGCAAGTTTTGTAAGTCGTTTAAAATATGATACGTCACTGATTTGTTTTCAGAATCATGTTATTTTTCCCCAAAATAATATTAGACAGGTTCGCGTGTTTTTCATTTGCTTTCCCAAGTATGTCCGCGATCACTTCAAAGAGGCATCGATCGATATCGCGGCGCGCGCGGCATGAGCTGAGAAAGACAGATCAGCGATCGGCCACTCCGGCTGCGCTGGCTGAATAGCTCTTCCTTGCTGTACTGTGAACAATAGCGTGTTCTGGATTGAGTGGCGCATTCTCGGAGCATTCCGGAACATACCCATTCTGACACAATTCTAACACCATTCTGACCCCATTCCGGATGTAATCCTCCATAGCGCGGAGTTAAGTACCGCATTCTAAACGCAGGCCAGAATGGGGATGAGCAAGACAATGGATTTTTAGGGGACCATTCCGGATGCATTCTGAATGGTCGATGAATTTGGATGGTCTCCCTAAGGTATAACCTGTAACCCAAAAGCTAACCTAAAGCCCAATTGCAATGCAAGCCTTATTAAAGCCCTAACCTGCTCTCTTGAACAAAATAAAGCTCGGAGCAATTGTTGCAGAAACAAATTTTTCTGATCACCGTTTCGACAACCCATGGACTTGCACAATGAACATTTCAGCATGATTTGTAGTCATTTTCCTCTTCAAATCCAGTATATGAAGTTGAACTCCTATTACCTTTAAATGGGGGAAGTTCATTGCAGTTGTTTATAAACAACGTTGAAGTGGATGACTTAATTGGCTGGCTTGTGCAATCAATTTTGACAGTTTTGATAGAGATTCAACACTTCCTTTTTCCGAATCGAATTTCCCACGAGCTGGCTGAAATTCAATCTCTGAAATCATGAAGTAATTGCAGTGGTTTATTCTTCTCACTCTGGCAAACCAATTAACTTCTCGCTCCCTCCATTTCTCTCTCTCTCTCTTATCCTCTCATCTCATCTCTTGTTTTATTTTTCTCTTGTCTTCCCTCATCTCTCATTTGTCAACTCTCTCTTTCTCTCCCTGCCTTTACTCCTCTCTCTCTCTCTCTCTTTCTCTTTTTCTCTGTCTCTTTGTCTCTTTCTCTACATGTATCTGTATTTGTCTTTCTCCTTCTTACTCTTTCACTCATTTTCTACTTGTTAATTTCCAATTGTAAATGTGTCTACCTCTAGTCTAATATCTCTCCTCTCTCTCTCTGTCTCTTTCTACCTTGTATTTCTCCTCTTCCTGTTCTTCTTTCCACTCTATTTTTTCTCAGTCCATCTTTCCTTTTAAGAATCATTTTGCTTGTCCATTTCTCGTCCTCTCACGGACTCCTACTGCCGTCTTCTACCTACTTGTACATGTACCTCTGCAAGGGGATGTACACAGTAGAGATATTTTGAATACCGTATATCAACATGAAGCCCAAACATAAAGGACAAAGTATTAGTTGGTGAACGATCCACTTTTTAAGAACAAGAACTCAAGGCTACATTTAATATCTTTTGTTTTTGTTTTGTTTTGTTTTGTTGGGGGTTTGGGGGTATTTTCTTTTCTTCTTTATGTAGTCTTTTTCTTCTACTTTTCTAGATTCTCCTTGACCACAACGCATCCCCATATTCCAAAGACAACAGTTTCTCTGGAAAGACTAGAACTAAAGATTACCTGTAAACAGTATGTACCTGGACAGGAGTACATCCATTTACGTCCTTTTTTCTTTTGCTTTTTGACTTGTAATTTTATTTTGTTTGTTCTATTGTTTTAGATTCTCCTAGATCTAGGAGCATCTCCAAACTCCAAAGACGACAGGGGGTTGTCGCCGCTGTACTACAGCATCGTCACTGACTCAGAAACACATATCACAGAGATACTACTCAAAGACTGTGCAGAGGTCTCACCTGTCGATAGCCAGGGATGGGGGCTCATACATTATGTGAGTAGAAAAAGGCACTAAGTACCAAATTGGATAAAATGTTTTTTAATGATGTGTGGTTGCATGTATTTAGTAGTTGACTCATATTCTTAGTTGGGTATCGCTTTCTGGAAACATAACAGAAGTACATGTATGACTGGTCAGAGTGGTGTAAAATTAATTATATCTGTAGTTCACTGAGAGATTAAAACACATTGGAGAAAGGTTACGGAGAGAGAGAGAAAGAGATAGAGAGAGAGAGAAAGAGATAGAGAGAGAAAGAAGAGAATAGGAGAGAGAGATATGATATATAGAGGTAATGATAGAGAGAGCAATTATTGATAGAGAGAAGGAAAAAAAGTCAGAGGAGAGAGACAATAGAGAAAACAATAAAGGAGAGACATACAGTGGAGATTATATTCAAAACAAAATATTCAAGTAAATGTCAATAATGTGTCATTGATAAGATTCAAATTTAATTCATACTTTTGGGCTTGTATTTACAGGCATGTCGCTATGGGCGCGTCCGAGCTCTCAAGCTCCTCCTCTTATACGGATCTACCCTCTCATTGGTCAACGAGGCAGGTAACACGCCCCTTCACGTCAGTGCCCTCTACAATCAGGAAGATTGCTCTCTCATGCTGATGGACAGGGGGGCAGACAGGGGGGCCAAGAACAAGGCAAACCAAACACCCTTCCAGGTACTTTACTTTAACTTAATTGTATAGGATTCATTTCTTCCCTGCCATATCATGTTCTTAATCCTACATCTTTATGCATTGTAACCAACAAGGAGAGCCGTCATACAGAAATTTCCATTTCTTTTCGGCAATCCCCAAGCATTGGTTTTTGAATTTGCTGTTGTTATTGCTCTTGTTGTATTTATTGTTTTAATTGTGTGCCGTCATAGTTTTGAATATGTTATTGTTTGATGTTATGTTCCTTGAAATTAAATAAATAGATAAATAAACTTTTCAGGAGGGGGGGGGGGGTGTTGTAGAGAAAACATATTTGATGGACAATTCACTCACATTTGGGCAATTCCAAGCTTTTCTATCCGATACATTACTGGCCACATATAGGATTTTAGTATATCAAGCTGGAAGCCCTTCTAGAATTTGGATGAGAAGAAATATTCACATTCATTTTCATTCAAAATTCCATATAAATACAATTTTATAATACTTAGTTTCGTATGAGACATACCTCGGCCTTGCCCATTTCCCACATGTATTTTCTCAATATCTAATTAAATCATAACTGTTGATAGAGAAGGAATACCTGAAACCATGATGATAATATGCAGAATTTTTAAAATTTAATTATTTGATGTTCCAGTCATTCAGATACATACATGTACATGTATCAGAAGGCAAGACTTTGATTTAGGATTTAGAAGAATAACTTTATTTCCCTTAATGCATTGGCGGATCCAGGGGAGGGGGGGGGCATTTCCGGCCCGTGCCCCCCTTTTGGAAGAAAAGTATGCATTTTGACCATAGACGATCTGCCATTTTCTCGATTGTGCTTTTTTTTTTTGCTTGTCAGGAATTATGGAAGGGAACTGGACCCCCATAACCCCCCACTGAGCGAATTTTAAAGGTCTGGCGGAAAAAAAAAATTGTCGCCCCTGCTTGATGACAAATTAGGCTTTTACCCTTTTATTACCAGTTTAAGTTTTTCAGTCAAATGGTTCCTTTCAATTTATGAAAAATTAGAAATAAATCACTCAAAGTATTTACTCTGAGTGACTTGTAATTCTAATTTCTAGCTTTCCAACTACTTTGATGTTATTCAATAAGAAAGTAGCAGTAGTAAAATCCACTTTCATTGTAGGCAGTGTTTTGTACAAAAAGAGGACTTTGGAAATGAAAGTGTTAAACACAATATACACTGAAGGTACTCCCCCAAATTCATTTGTCAAATTTCTTTTATTTTGGTAATGAATATCAAGAGACATTGACAAATAAATCTAAGCACCTGCATTTTTGTTGTCTTCTATGATGTACTAATGAGCAGATAAGAGTCGTGGGAGAAATAATTTTCTAATGCATGATGGCTTTGTTGAGTAGCATTGTATTTTCCTTTATTGTTGTAACGCTTATCAAATGTTTACGCAGTGGATTTCAAGTAAAAGCTATGAAGTTTGCGATTCAGATAATGGAATTTGATTTTCAGAAAAACTGTCTTCAATGGATTTTGAATTGTTTATCATATAGGAGATGTATTATCTGAACAAACAAATTATGAACAAAAAAACAAATATTTCCTGGATGTCACATTAATAGGAAAGCACATTTATCATTTTCACAAAGAGACCGTGGGATTCTCACGTGGGTTGGTACTACTATAATTTCCCCATGTTTATTTCCTAATTACTCAGCTGTTAAAGACGTTTTCTCTCAATATTTTCTCCTATAATTAAGAAGACAATTTGTTCTCTTCAATGAGAATTATTTCCATCATTATCAGCGCTCTAGATTACCCATTATTATTTTTAGAGGTTGTCTACCAACATGTAAATACATGCATGTATGAATTGAAAAATGAACATAACTATGTATTGCCATCTTAAAAAGATTTTTAAAAGATTTAAAAAAAAAAAAAAAAAAAATAAGTAGATAAATAGATAAAAATAAAAAATAAAAAGTGACAGGAAATAGAAGATATATTTAAACCAATAACATATTATAGTCATTATATTGAGCAGTTCGAAGCTACCGAGAATAGAAATTTTGTTGTGTACCCAATCATTGTTGATAACATGTAAATATTTTGATTTTTGTCTTTTGATTTAATAAAACATACAATTAAAAAAAAAATGTATTGCCATCTTATTGTGGCAAGTACCATGACTGTGCTTGTGTGTGGGAGCAATATGGTTTAATGGTTAAGACTCTTGACTCTTATACATGAGGTCCTGGGTTCAATCCCTCCTTGATGCTTACATTCTTGGACAAAGTGCTTTACCTACACTTGCCCCTCTCGACGGAGGTGCATTAAATGGGTACCTAGCAATGCTGGGGCACAATAATTGCTGGGCCTCGGGGGAAGAGCAGTATTGATCCTGATGAGGCTCCCCTTGGTGAATAAAATAAGACCATATCATTATTATTATTATATACATGTACCATATATTATATTTTATATAACTTATGGGGTGTTGCAAGAAAGTTGCAATCAATTGCAAATCCCCCATTTGCAATCGATTGCAAATATGATACTTGTATTTTAAATGATACTTGCAATCAATTTCAAGAATTGCGACTGATTTGGGGGATTTGTAACTTTCTTGCAACACCCCCTTAATGTTTTTAGTCTGCATTGCTATAATTTGAGAACAGTTGAAATATATTACTGTATTGTGTATATATTCCTTTTAACATTTCTTGTTTTTTGTTCTCTCTCCTTCAATGCTTACCCTTTCTCTCTCCTCCAAGGTTGCAATCTTGGCCAACAATTTTGAGTTGGCCGAAGTGATTCGAAACCATTCTGGTCAGATTCTTGGTGCGTATTCCAAAAAATGTGAGCATGCTGTTCTTCCTACTCGTCCCGTCCTCTATCTTAAACCTGTGGTTTTTATTTCTTATTGGTGTTTGCACCCTGTATGTGTGATGCTGTGAAGTGTTGATTTCACCATTTATTTGGGTAGTAGAAGTAGGAGTAGTAGTACCAGTAGTAGTAGAAGCAGTAGTAGTAGTAGTAGTAGTAGTAGTAGTAGTAGTAGTAGTAGTAGTAGTAGTAGTATTAGTAGCAGTATTATTAGTAGTAGTTGGAGTAGTTGAAGTCATATTAGTAGTAGCAATAGTAGTAGTTGGAGTAGTTGAAGTCATATTAGTAGTAGCAATAGTAGTAGTTGGAGTAGTTGAAGTCATATTAGTAGTAGCAATAGTAGTAGTACTAGGAGTAGTTGAAGTCATATTAGTAGTAGCAATAGTAGTAATACTAGGAGTAGTTAAAGTCATATTAGTAGTAGCAATAGTAGTAATACTAGGAGTAGTTAAAGTCATATTAGTAGTAGCAATAGTAGTAATACTAGGAGTAGTTAAAGCCATATTAGTAGTAGCAATAGTAGTAGTACTAGGAGTAGTTGAAGTAATATTTAGTAGTAGTAGCAATAGTAGTAGTACTAGGAGTAGTTAAAGTCATATTAGTAGTAGCAATAGTAGTAGTACTAGGAGTAGTTGAAGTCATATTAGTAGTAGCAATAGTAGTAATACTAGGAGTAGTTAAAGTCATATTAGTAGTAGCAATAGTAGTAGTACTAGGAGTAGTTGAAGTCATATTAGTAGTAGCAATAGTAGTAGTTGGAGTAGTTGAAGTCATATTAGTAGTAGCAATAGTAGTAGTACTAGGAGTAGTTGAAGTAATATTAGTAGTAGCAATAGTAGTAGTACTAGGAGTAGTTGAAGTAATATTAGTAGTAGCAATAGTAGTAATACTAGGAGTAGTTAAAGTCATATTAGTAGTAGCAATAGTAGTAGTACTAGGAGTAGTTGAAGTAATATTAGTAGTAGCAATAGTAGTAGTACTAGGAGTAGTTGAAGTAATATTAGTAGTAGCAGTAGCATTGCAGTTGCAGCAGTAGACGTAGCGGTAATAGAAGTAATGCTTTAATAGTACACTGCATCTTTTTGGGACACGTGCACTCAGACATGTTGGTGAATTGATTAATTAATTAAAGAAAGTAGGAATCTACGTATTTCTATAGTTTTTTTTAAAGACATATGCTTTGAGATACATTCAAAGCACAGAAAGAGCTTTTCTTTAATTTGTGATTAAATATTAGAAAGGAAATTGTAAATGATGAGAGCCATTATTCGTAGAGTGTTTTCTCTGCAGTTATTCTTTATTTGTTCTTGCTGTTTTACAGTTGGGTAGTACATGTACATGTTTAATATTTGTTGTTTTGTTATGCAAATCAAATGCGTACTTGCATGATGGTTGGTACATGTACATGTGTATTGCATGATTGTGTTTTTTCCCCCAGCATTATTAAGACATGGCTGTCATTGTGAAGTCCCTGCAACCATGAAACTTGATTCCCAGTTAAAACTCTCAAATCTTGTTTTAAAGTTCATTTTATAATAAACTCTCTTATTTCATTTCCTTTTATAGTGCGCATTTTCATAACATATTTGAATTTAATGCATGTATCTTTCACAAAAAGTTGCTCTTCATACATGTAGATTTAAAGGCTGCTAAATGCTTTCCCAATGCAGCAGCCACTGGTGTGCAAATTTCTTTTTTAACATTTGACCTCTAAAAACTTGAAGGGGCAGTGTGTACTAGGTTAGTGCAAAATTTGAACATTATCCCATAATGTACATATATCTTTTACATCAATCGTTTCACCCAAAACTTCTTAAATTATATTGTAGACACACAAACAGCTTGCAACTATACTAGTTGTGGTTTTGTAAAAAAACAAATGCAGCACATTATGTTGTCACAAGTCATCTGGGCTATTGAAAATCAGATAGTTTCTTTTGTGTGTGTGTTTCTGTTTCACAACTAATGTTTATATTGTCCTTGAAAATACGCATCTACCTTTTTTTTAAATATTAAAATAGATATATGTGTGCAGTTTAATTAGTGGGACTGATTTTGTATCAGGTAGAAATTGCGCCAAATCCCTGTAGGAAGTAGGAATTTTTGGCTCATTACATCATTTGTTTGTCAGCTGTATCACAACCCTGTAGTTCAGTGTGAAATCAGTTTTGCTTTTAATGTTTTTTTGTCCATAAGATATGGAAATTCTTATCGTTTTCATGGAAGTACACCAGGAAACAAAGGACATGTACAGTTAATGATTAATATTAAAAAACCTATATTCATGCTTCATATTTGAAGGTTATGTGAAGTCCATGGCTCATTTTTATTCTTCATTCATCATCACTGTACAGATTCCTCACAAGACACCCCCACCTTCAGCAAGCGTAGACGATGGGCCAATTACATCAGCTACAGCCAATCACTGAGTCAGGTCAAAGGTCAGGCGTTCTTGGAGCAGAGCGAGGACAAGTACGGACCCCGGTCCCGCATGTCCCTGGCCACCATCCCTGGGTCTCCGGAGAAGAAGAGCCTTAGCAATGGATCAGCAGGTAGGCATTTCTGGTTTTTACTGCACCTGCCAAAAAAGAAGAAAAAAATGGTAGTGTCCAAGAGTCTGCAAACTTTGGAAACAGTCGCCTTTTCTTAAACAGTTTTTAAAGTGTACAGCCTTTATTCCAGGATAAATCTTCATCTGAATGAGTGGAATTACGTACGTAATTGATTCTGATACCACTCTTCTGTGATACATGTTCACACAGACTCTGTCTGCATGCGACCACGGTGTGGAACACGTTTCATACAGCGTGAAAGCACTTTAATAAATCATAGTATGAACACACTTTACAACAGTGTGAACACACTGTAAAGCAGGTGTTCACACTGTCAGCACTACACATATTTTTTGATTCCACTCTATACTCACACTGATGAGTGTTTACACGATGCTTCCTGCTTGGGCCACAGTGTGGCACAATGTATCAACAGTATGAACAGAGTCTGAAAGCAGTGTGAACATGGTGTTGTCATATTGTCAACACTAAACATGTTCCGATGCCACCCTGTTGTCTCCATGTGATAATGCTCACAGTTATTCTGTTGCTTGCACTGGCCACAGAGTGTCCACACTGTGGACGCTTTAACCCATAGCAGTACCGTGTCTCTTTTTAGTGATGTTTATGTATTATCTTTTGATCCAGAATGCTAGGAATTACACATTTTACATCGTGCAGAAAGAGAAAAAATCACAGATAATTTTGAGTCTATTTCCAATGCAGTACGTTGTGCTGTTCACTGATAAGAGCGATTTAATCGTAAATAATCATTAAAGTCTCTAAATTGGCAACGCAATGTAAAATATATAATCACTATCTTTGCATACAAATCGGCAATTTTTCTATTCACATTGACTCATTTAATAAACATTTTCATTTTTTTCCAAAATATGTAGGAGTGAAAAATAAGAATAATTGTCACCAATTCGAGTAGGGAAAAATGATTAATTTTTGACCATAAGAAATCTGTGAACTACTATGGGTTAATACAAATATGTTTCAGAACCGCTGTGTAAAGTCACACTATGTTGTGAAAATTTATCAGTTGCCAAACTGTATCCCACTGTCCCACATTTTTGAAAGCAGTGTGTGTGTGTGTGTGTGTGTAATTGTGTTTTTACAGACGTGTATCAATCAGATATGATTATTTACGTCTGGGACCAACCTTTAACGTCACCATCCAAAAACAGACTCAGTCTCGAACCTGTGTCCGCTGAATCAGTTTATAACTTCCACTGGTATCTGGATTACAGGCGCACGCCAATGTGAATGGTATGGTGTAGTTACTGTGAAAACAGGATAACCACATTTGGAAAAGAATGTCGACAGTGTAGAAACAGTATAACCACAGTGTGAAAATTGTGTGAACACAGTGTAAAAATAATGAAATCACTGGGGTTTTTTTTACTCATCTATTGCTTTGAGCCAGGGGAATGTTTACTGACATGAATGTGAGGTTTTAGACTTTTTCCTGATTTCAGGCCTTTTCAGGCTTTGAATTGTATACGATCACTTCAATGGGGCTTGAAATCTTTTCTGGCTCATTGAGTCAAACCAACAGTGTCCAGGTCATGCATGTATGGTGTATCATTCTACATTAATTTAATCCCCATGTGGCCCTGGGCCCTGTTTCATAAAACTTGTTTTCAATAACAAGTTGCAATAACTGTTAAAAGCTACTGAAATCCTTGAATCTGATTGGCTGAGAGCAAATTTGTTGGTAAAACTCACCGAAAGTGTTCTAAAACCTCCCTGTGGTCACACAGATTGTGCTCTCTCTGACTTGGAATATTGTGCTGATTACATGTACAGTGGAATCTCTTTATAAAAAACTCCTTGGGACCAAGGAAATCACCTCTTTATATTGAAACCTTGTTATATCAGGGCTAAAAACAATAGAATACAAAGAAGTGGGACTTGCAAGACTACCTTGTTATAATGAGAGTTTGTTATAACAGTGTTCTTTATAACAAGGTTCCATAGACTGTAATTGATTGATCGATTGGTCTGTGTACCTGAGTGATGTTACAAAGCAAGTACAGTAAAACCTGTCTATAAAGACCACTCAAGGGAGACAAGAAAAGTGGTCTTAATGAGCAGGTGGTCTTTATGGACAGGTTCATTTAATACACATATCAATGGGAAATGCTGTTCAAGGGAAACAAAAATTGTGGTCTTTATAGACAGGTGGTCTTTCTATACAGGTGGTCGCTAAAGCAGGTTTGACTGTATATGAAGCGTGCAAGGGAACTCCATTTCTTGCTACACTTGTTGTCACTATAAGGGGGTCTTTGAAGGTACTGTAGTCCAAACTTAAGCAGAAAATCTGCATTCTTTGGCGGGAGTTGTCGCCACGGCAAAGGAAGGGTTAAATTTAAGATGTGACAGACAGCATGCCTCTGTCATCTTTGAATGATTCACCCATTGCTCGTGACAGCAAGCTCTGCCCAATGGTCCGACATCCAAGATAATCGGATGTAAGTTGGCATAAATATTGTCCCAAATGACAGTGGACTCGACCTACTTGTACTTGTGCTCTCTGTACCAGTGTCTAAATTACACTACAAATGGTATCCCTATATTTTCTAAGAGATTGTATTTATTTGATAAAGATGATTTATGCTGCATACAGTCATGCGTTGTTTTCATAATTATTAGCAAATTTTCTTGAAGGTCTTGAATGTTTTGATTGGTCCACTCTTGAATAGTCAAACTTGATATCACCTTCTGTTTTGGAATATATTTGCTTGACTTTTGCTGAGTATATTCTGTTCTGTAAGACATATCTTCGAGAAGTTTGTTGTCATGAAGTTAGCTTTCCAGGAGACAGCTAGAGTGGAAATACTGCCACTGTGGATGATTAATCAGGTTATTCCTGTACCACTGCCTCTCTCTCTCTCTCTCACACACTCTCTCTCTTTCTCTCACTCTCGCTCTTTCTATCTCACTCTCTCCATTTTCTCTGTGTATCTGATTATCTCTCTCTCTCCTCCTCCCCCTCCTCTTTCTCTGTCTAGCTGTCTCACGGTTGGTCTTTAAGCCTCTTCCTCTTTCTCTTTCTGTCTGTTACTATCTACTTCTGCCCCATCTCCCTGCCTCTCTGTCTCTCTCTCTCTCTCTCCATTTTCTTCGTGTATCTGACCATCTCTCGGCATGCATCTCTGTTTCTCTCTGTTTCTCTCCCTCTCTCCCTCTGTTTAGCTGTCTCACTGTTGATCATTCAGCCTCTGTCTATTTCTCTTGTGTGTCTGTTACTCTCTACTTCCGCCCCCATCTCCCTGCCTCTGGGTATAAATCTCTCTGTTTCTCTGTCTCTCTCTTTCAATCAATGTATCTCTCTGTCTCTGTCTGTCGCTGTCTCTCTCTCTCTTTCTCTCTCTCTCTCTCTCTCTCTTTCTCTCTCTCTCTCTCTCTCTCGCTCTCTCTCTCTCTTTTAATATCTGCCTGTCTCTATCTCTTCAGACTCTTACTAGATTAAAACTGATGAGGTAGCGCTGTTGCTAGGCCCTTTTAATGTGCAGACAGTCATTCCATGTGATGTTCCTTGAGGAAATAGTACATTATAAGTCTGCCGGGTGGAAGGTATTGCGCTAGACAACGTTAAGGAAGGATTATTATAGTAGCCCAAAGATTTTTACAACAGTTGTCAGTGATTTTGCAGTCTTGTCAGAGATCTGGTGAGTTCAGATTGTACTGAATAAGGAATATTCACATTTTTCTTTGCAGCATTTTTTTAATGTTCATCTGTAGTTCTTTAGAATTTGATGTGATGGATTGTATGTGTTCTGGATTAAAGTTGATTTCCCAGTAGTCCTGAAAGTCAATATGGAATTTTTATATGGATTGTGCATATATATCTGAGGAGTTTTGATGGCACGAGTAAACATAATTTGTTTCTGTAATTTTGTTAAGGATTTTTTTTTTGGTTACTACTATGTAATAGTTCTTGTGGATAAATATATATCTAGAGGACAGGAATAAACATAAACTCTGTATTCTTTAAAGTTTTCAGCTGTACTTATGGGTATTTTACTATTTTCGAAGGATTCATGTGTTGGAGTTTTTTTGTATTTCCCCCAAATTTATTGATAGCAACAAGTATTCAAATAGATTTCACCGGACACTTGTGCAACAAAAGCACGTATCAAAAGCATTGTGGAAATCTACATTGATTTTAGAGAAATTTGTAATTATGCACTGTATGAAAAGAGCGCCTCACCTGTTGTTTTGGCTTTAAAACACATGTTTGTCTCAACTCTATCTTACTTGACAGCCCATTTTGCCGGTATACAAATGAATTTCATAAAGTGACTCATAGAGGGGGGGGGGGGGTTCAGGGCTCTTGTTTTGGGACCCCATTTGTCACAAAAACAAATGAATACAAAACTATGTGATTTAAAAATGCTGAAAGAATAACATAACTAAAAGAACTGTGCATTATTTAAAAATCAGAGAAACAGATGGTGGAAATTTGAATGGAATGGGTAAGGAGTGAGGAAGTTGGGATTTATTGAAAGCTTTGATCGCTAAAATAAAAGGGAGACTCAAATCGGTGAAATGGACGTGTCACTGTCACGTTTTTGTTTTGTTTTTGTTTTGTTTTTGTTGTTTCATCATAAATCATTTTGTATGATTCCAATCGTAATTTTACTGTTTATGTGAATTTCTTTCCTGTCATGGTGGCTGTCAAGACAAACCCAGTAGGGTTTTTATACAGCAACCAAATTCCTATTTTCATTGTCACTCTTTTAATATTTTAATAATTGCATGCAAAATGTAATAATTATGTCTTAGTATACAATTATTATATTACATATTTCTTGCATGTTGATGTTAATGTTTTTTATGGAATAGACCTGTTTACTAAGTGATTGAAATTTTATGCATACTTTTGAAACAAAGGTTGTTCTTGACAACCTGAAAGCTTGCCAGAGGCTTGTCAGACATAGCAACAAGTAATGTATGCAAACTGGATTCCAAGTATTGTAGTTCATTCATTAATAACAGGTTAATGGAATACCTCGTTACTAGGTCCCCAGGAAAGAAACATCCATAAATTTGAATCACTTAGTAAACAGGTCTATTGAATAAAGCTGAACTGAACTGAACTGTAATGTCTTTAAATGTATGAGGCGAATTTTCCTCATTATTCAGTCCCTGCGTGAACCTTTCTGATAAATAGACACTCCTGTTTGTTGTACATGCACATACTGTTGTACTTGTACGTATGCATTAAATGGCATTATCTACATGATATATCTGTCTGTGCAAGTACATAATGAGCTGTAAGTCGTGAAGTTACTTTTTTAATTGCTGATAATAACTTTCACCTCAATTAATCAAGAGACGGTAAAAGGAGTGCAATTTATGTGAACAGATTTTCTGACAATTTATAAATGTCACACATACCTGTACGGCAACCACTTGTCTGTAATTTTTCTTTATGGTTCATTATCGGAGCATTGTAAAACTATTAATCTACTTTATTGCTTACAAAGTTCTGTATGGATTTTCTATCATAAAAGAGAGATTCTGTGGGCAATTTTTTTCATGTATTTCTTTTGTGGACTATTGTCAAAGCGCTCTTAGAGTAATCCCGAGCTATTGATATCTCAAGTGTACTTTATTTTGCCATTTTTTAGTCAATGCTTGATTATAAAATGTCACAGGACCCCATCCCAAGTTTCTCTTACTCAGTAACAAAAGATGTGTTAATCTTGAAAGTACACTTAACGAAGTAAGGGTATAACATGCCTCTCGTGAAATGTATCTCATGATTGAAATATTAGACAATGATATTAATCCAGTTCCCTTCCTTGTTGTTGTTTTCTTTTTTGTTTAATCTTCAGGTGGGGCAAGTACCCAGAAAGCCCCAATGATACACAGGAGGATAAAGGAAGCCCCCAAGGGGCGTTACTACATCGCTAAACAGAACTACTCCGCCCAAGAGGTCGGTGAACTTTCTTTACACAAAGGAGATCATGTTGAAGGTAGGCTCGCCTTACACAGTATCCCCCTCTCTTCCACCAAGCTTTTGAATAGTCGTCATGAATGAACATACAATTGTGAATGTGTTTTACTTCAATTGCTTATTTATTGTTTTATAATTGGGCTTAAACTTATATTCCGGGGGGGGGGTGGTAACTTCAACATGAGGCTACCTGTGTTTGTTTATGTTTCCTGAAAAGACGGTAGCAATTTTCAGTCCAAAGGTATTGTTCGACACTCATATTTTGGGGTGGGATTTGCCGCCCATGACACGAAAAGGGTTAGTAAAACATCCACAGATAACAAACAATTCAAGTGAACCTTCCAATGCTGTATCATATAGCTGTGGTGTGTAGGATTTCCTATCATAATTAGGCCAAAGGTTTCATTCAAAACTTCCGATAATATTTCGCTGATCTAATTCCTTTTCCTTTTCATCTACAATACAACAGTTTAAAGGTCCATGTACATGCATACATTTTAAGTATATGAGTAAATCACATTTTAATTTGGCAAACAAAAATTTAAGCAATATTTGTTTTTCTATTGTTTTTCAGGGCAACGATTTGTGCGCTTTGGGTAACTAAAGTTTAAAAGATGTTAAATACCTCCTTCATGTACATCATGACCTTTAACCTTTGTATTTTCTGTATTTTCAGTGACGGCGATTGGTGAATATAACTATTGGCAGGGACTCGTTGCTCATAGTATGGGATGGTTTCCGTCGTACTGCGTTGAAGAAATCTCGCACAAATACAGGAAAAGTAAGTGTCTCCTTTAAAGCTGATCTTTAATTTCTGTGTTAGTGAAGTTTTTCTCTCACAGGAATAATAGCCCTGAAAAGAGCTGGTGAGCTCCACTGAGAAACTCTGGGAGCTAAAGAGCTCTTATAGCGGAGCTCACCTGCCCTTTCCAGGGGAAGCATTTCATCAAGCGTTTTGTCAGTAATTTTTACTGACAACTGTTATAAGCTACTGAAATCCTTGCATCTGATTGGCTGAGAGCAAATTTGTCAGTAAAAATCACTGACAAGACACTTGATGAAACGCTCCCCAGGGCTTTTATATTCCTTTGAAAGAATACATGGCATAACCCTGAAAACTATTCCTACAATGAACTTTCTCCACCATGAAAAGTATCGCTGATACTTCACTTTTGAGTTCTTGTCATTTTCAAAGTTACAGTTTCGTTATCTGCCAAACTATCTGGTAGTAAATATATTAAGCTGATTTATGAGCAATAAAACAAGAGAAAGTCAAATGTTTAATCTGCAAATGAAATGAAATCGAAATGCACCTTCAAACAATAATAATTTGAATATGTCAGCTGATGTGTGTTTAGGTACATTTACAGCTTGTATGATGACTAAGATGATGATGAAACTATGATGGTATTGATAATGATGGTGATGATGATGGTGATGATGATGATGATGGTGATGATGATGATGATGATGATGATGATGATGATGATAATAATGTGATGTTGATGATTAAGTTGATTATGGTTGAAGATGACTATGGTATTGAAGATGTTTATTTAGATGATGAAGAAGTTGATTATCATGAAGTTGCGCAAAAATAATAAATAGCTCAGAAATTGAGTGAAAGGGAAACTAAGGGAAAGAATCGATGATAAACCAGAAAAGAACTTCTTTTAATCCAGTAAGTTAACAAAAAAATGATTAGCCAAAAACAAGAACACAAACACAACAGGAAAAGATGTCATGCAGCAAAGTTCAACGACCACATAGAATATATATGATGAATATGTAAAATGTCCATATTGACAAAAGAGAGAGAGAGGGAGGGGCGGGGAGGGGAGGGGAGGGGTGAGAAGAGAGAAGAGAAGAGAGGGGGGAGAGGTAGGGGATGACAAGAGAGGGAGGGAGAGAGAATGAGAGAGGAGAAAGGGGAGAGAGAAGGGGAGGGAATGAGAGAGGGAGGGTAGGAAAGGAGAGAGAGGGGAGGGAGGATGAAAGGGTGGAGGGAGAAAGAGGGGGAGGGAGGGGAAAAGAGAGAAGAGAGAGGGGGAGGGAGGAGAGAGAGAGGGGGAGGGAGGGAAAAAGAGAGAGGGAGATAGAGAGAGTGGGGTGGGGAGAGGGAGGGAGGGAGCTACTACATTCAACTCACATTGGCTCATTCATGTCTGCCAATTAATTTTTACAGCTGCTCTTAATCTACAATGACAAGGTTTTGTTTTGAAAAGGGGAGGGTTATGAAACCTGCCTTTGTAATGATTATCACAAACTGAACTCTGTCATAAACATCCATGACTCATATTGCCAGGAATTTCACACCGTTTACCACCAAAACCAGACATTTTTGTAATGACTAGGTTGTGTTAGATTTCCCCAACCTCCAGGTGTTTGCTCATAGGTGTGTTTGATTTTTGGTGCTACATATACATGTACATAGGCCTAGTAACCTACATGTATGCCTATTTGGTTCAATTGAAATTGAAATTTTGTACTTGAATTAAATGGCAATGAGTGGTATAAAATCATTTCATTTGTTTGTGTCAATATTTAATCGATGCTTTTGCATTTGTTTGTGGGCAGTGATTGCTGTAAACATTTTTTTTTTCAAGGACTTGATTTATTAGGTGGTCTGTCATTTATGACAGACCTCCTTTTAATTTTGTCAAGATTTTTCTTTATTTTTAATATTTCTTCTTTTTATTACAAATGTTTGTTCCCACCAAATCTCAAAATCGGCCAGGTCAATATCATCGAGTTTCATGTCATGTATGAGGTCAATCATGGACATGGTCCATTAAGCTTTTGGAGGTTATCAGGTCATCGTGACGTCATCAAGACGCCATTTTGTAAATTTTCAAGATCGATTATATCTTCATAATCGATCATCAAAAATCAACCATATTCACATCACATAAACTTCACATGACGGGTCATCAAGTCATGTCCTCACAGGTCATCTAGAGGTCAGGACGTGCGCGTACGCGCGCGTCAAAATTTAAAAATGCTCAAAATCAAGTAGGATCAAGTCTGCACACGTTTCAGGTCATTTTCAGCATTTCAAAAATGTTCGTGCGTAAGCGTCCGCGCGCGCGTTTTACGCGCGCGCAAGCCGTAAATAACGTTCAAACGCTGTTTTTTCGATTGATTTGCAATTCTGACACTTTTCTTCATCATTTCCATCTACTTGGAATCAATTTCAATCAATAATAAGGTCGTACGGGGGCGTCAAAGTTCAAAATCCGTGCGCGTATCTATGGCGAAAATAACGTAAAAACGTGCAAAAAGATGCCTCTACAAAATTAACTCTAGCTCTTTAAATAGTCCACAAACCCCCCAATTTTTTTTCATCATCAGGTAGGGTATGAATCATAAATTTCATTTCATGTATCATTTGACCCTTAAAAACATTATGACGTCATCAAAATGGCGCCAGAATTCAAAATTTTCATTTATCATGTTTTCACGTCATCACATTTATGCAAATTTGGCTCTAGATTCGTAATTATTAGTCGTTTTTTACCCAGATTTTAATATGTTGTAGCTGAGGCAATTTCCTACAAAATCGGTCATCACTATTTTTCATTTCGATGACGTCATCACAGTGAAATTTTCAATTAAAGATGCCATGTCAGAATTTTCCCTATTTGCGTGTTATGTCTATGGAAGATGATTTTTTTTCGAATCATGAATCTACATGACATTGTTCTCTGAGCTGTATCTCAGTTGTTTTTGGTCCATTTTCTTCCAGATTTTAGTATGTTATAGCTGAGACTATACGCTTTTACAAGTGTGTTCTCCAATTTTTGATCAGATGTCAGGATCATGCCCAATTTTTCACTACAAAATGGGATTTGAGAATCCCGTTTTTCGTTTACGTGTTATCTCTATGGGAAATATTTTGGTATATTGGTCAAAGCACTTGCCTCTGACTCTGGTGACCCAGGTTCGATTCCCGGTGGGGCTATTAAATTTTTTTTTTTTTTGCTTTTTTTTTGCCTTTCATTTTAACATCTTGTTCGGCTATTATAACATAAGCAATCACAAACCAAGCAATAAAATGCCTTATTTTGCGTGTTATGTCTATTAGAAAGTAGTGTGCAGTAGTTTATGTATAACCCTATGGAAAATCTGATTCCGTGAAGTGTATTAAAGCTATCCTGCAATATCATTAGTCCTATTTTATATCACAATTTCTTAAAATTGGCTCACTCAATTATCTTCAAATTTTCTTCAGTCATCGGTCCTAATAAGGTCAAGTTCCCACATCTTTTTCAAGGTCATCAGATTATCGTGACGTCATCTAGGCGCCATTTTGTACAAATCAACTTATGGTCGTATCTTCATAAGAAAATGTGATTTTCTCTGTCATTCACTGTCATTGCAGTCATGGTCATCACCATCATCATCATTATATCATTATCATGATAATCATCAACATCATTATCATCATCACTGTCATGATATTCATGATGATGATGATAATGATGATTATCATCAACATCATTATCATCATTACTATCATGATATAATGATCATCATCATGATTATCATCAACATCATTATCATCACTGTCATGATAATATTCATGATGATGATCATCATCATCAGTGTCATGATATTCATGATGTTGATGATGATTAACATCAAAATCATTATCATCATGGCTGTCATGATTATATAATGATCATCATCATGATTATCATCAACATCATTATCATCACTGTCATTATATAATGATCATCATCATGATTATCATCAACATCATTATCATCATCACTGTCATGATATTCATGATGATGCTGATGATTATCATCAACTTCATTATCATCATCACTGTCATGATGATATTCATGATGATGATGATGATGATAATGATGATTATCGACATCATTATCATCATCACTGTCATGATGATATAATGATCATCATCATGATTATCTTCAACATCATTATCATCATCACTGTCATGACGATATTCATGATGATGATGATGATGATATAATATCATCACCGTCATGATCATCATTGCTATTATTATTGTCATCACCATCATCATTATATCACCTTCATCATGATAATCATCACCATTATCATGATTGTTATCTTGCACAAATATTATCACATCTTCCAATGACCGTTTCACACATTTTCTACATTCCTGTCCTCAAGAGGCATCTCGATGCGTGGCATTCTTGACTTCCTATCTTCAGTTTAGTATTTCCCCATTATCATGATCATCCTGATTACAAATTGAAAGACAGACCACCTAATTCGTCCTCATGACGAATTAAATTCTAGTTTGTGTTTGTTCTGATGATCTAGCAGAGGACAGTACTATAGTGGTTCATTTTTTTGGCTTTTGATTAAGAGGTTGAGCATTCAAATCCTGGCTGAGTATGCTTATACTTAGACAAGGCATTTAATCTAAAATTGTTGGTCTTGACACAGGTGTAGCTTAAATGCTTGGATTTCTGGAAATATAGTATATGGGTTTGGAGCCCCAACCGAACAGAGCAAAATAATTTTAGTGACTAGTCATGCTGACTGGTCATGCTTGCTGGTCATGCACTTGCGATGTGAAAGAAATGATTGAGATTATGTAGTAATTTTTTTTTTGAAGTGTTAAAATCATCAAAAGGAAATTTACTTTAATCATGCTGAAGATCGCATACAGTGAGCAGCACTTTACCCAGAAATTGGGTATGTGGGACTACACACACACACACATGTGGCATGAAAATTTGGTCTGAACTTTTAAAGCTGTTCTCATCATATTTCGAATATTGGGGCTTATTTTGAAGAGCAATGCTTTTGGGGGTCTTTTCTACTATGATACTCTTCCACATTGACCAGAAGGAATGAAAAAGTTCACACATGATTTTCACCTTTAACATAACTCAACTTTAAAGATAAAGATGAGTTCTGGTCATGAGATTGAATCGTGAAAGAAACTGTCTCAAAGCAATTGGGAAAGGTTGATTATATAGCACATAAGAATTGGTATATGCTGTAAGGTTTTGGAATCGCCAAAAAGATAAGAAATTGACTCAATCCTCATGAGAGTCACACGCACCGCACACACATATGTGTATATGGGACTACACACAAATGTTTGGCCCGAACAATCTTTTTCAGGGTAAATTTCTATTATAATAATCTTCCAAACTAACAAAAAGAATAAGAAAGCTCCCAAATGATTTTACACCTTTCCCAGACGTCAATCTTCTCTTTAACTTTAACAACACTATTGCATGTACCCCAGTAGCGATAATCTTATTGGGGAATGTCCTCAGTGCAGTTATCAAATGCAGAAAAATGATCTAACTTGGGCAAGTCCACATTACAAAAAAATCAATAAAAAGGAGAAAAAGTATAATACATTTGAATAATTTTATCTCATTTATATTTGCATGTCAGGAAGTGCAGTTGGAAAATATTTGCAAGTAAACAGCACTGCGGTGACATGAGAATGCAATTATTTGCTCACCAAGTTTAGACATTCCCCTAAGTTTATCCTCAAACATTGATGTTTCGATGATAACATTGTTAAGAAGCCACCAGTCCCTATTTGCTCATCCAGATAAAAATTCTGTTCACCCCACAATTACCAAATTAAATAAAACTTGCTTGCATGAAGGCAGATGATTATGGAAGACGTGAATTTAGATTTCAGCCCTCTGCTTGCCTCAAATTTTGACATGCATTTTACATTAATTACATGTTGGTGGAAAACATTAAATATTTCACATTAAGTAAATGGCTAGGGCCTGTCAAACAAAATATTAATATAGATGTACAAATTTTCAGATCATATATTTGATCTAATATTTAGGTTTGCAAATACATTATACATGTATAGATGATTAGAATTGGAGGATTTGTATGAAAAGAAAAACAGGTTGAGCAAGGAAAGTCACAGTGAGAAATAGAGAAGACAGGGAGAGGAAAGACAGACTGAGAAGGAAACAGACAAACAGACAAACATAAGACAGTTAGTATTAAAAGGTGGAGTGAAATTAAATGAATATTACCATGAAGGTGCACTCATTATGATATATCAAAAGTTGTGGAAGTTAAGATATCTATTTTAACTGTATTTTTTCTCTTCCAAAAAAATTACAAAAGGCATACTAAATTGACCTTTTTGCATGAACTGTCAAGCTTTTCTGTTATGAAGAATAGAAATATCAATGTGTAATGTATCCATACATATGGCTATATTTACATGTGAATGTGATAACATTAAGAGTTATATGAGACCCAACCTTGGGCAGCCGCCGCACTTATTACTGTTTGACGAAGCCCCCAATAAAAGACCCATTTTGCAACATTTGGTCATGCGCGGCATATTGCAGGTCGTTAGCATACCTTAATTACTTAGGTGACGAGCTAGGTGATTTGCTAGATCATTAATTATGCGAGGCAGGAAGGAAGGTTGATAAACAAGGTGGGAATATATCAATATCCAGTTTCTTGGGTGTTACAGCTAGGGCCTCTTTGCTTTTTAAACACAGTAACACACCTGGCTCAAACCATGGTATTTTGGGCCCCCTATTTCATAAAACTTGTTATCAATAACAAGTTACAATAATTGTTATAAGCTACTGAAATCGTGGCATCTTATTGGCTGAGAGCAAAGTTGTCATAGAAATGGGGCAGTTGTTATTGATAATAAGTTTATGGAATAGGGCCCTGGTGTGCTTCCAATCAAGAGGTGCAATTGTACCATCTTGTATTGAGTAGGATTAAAAATGAATAATCTTGATGGAGATGTAAATTAGTGAAATACATGTATGGACAAGAGTATATAGTTCGCCTGCCTGGATATGGAGTTTAGTTTTGACTGTTGGTGAACTTATTGCCAGATGATGGTAGATATTATGATGCAATGAAGAGAAATGGGAAAAAAAGAAGGAGGTGAAATTAAGCCAAGAGAGAGATATTAAGACATCTTTTTAATGGAATAATTCAGAGAAAAAGAGGCAAAAGCTTTCATATGTAGCGATAGGGAGAAAGAGAGAGAGAGAAGGTGGCAAGCAAAACATTTACTGGTATATGTTAGAGAGAGGGAGAAAGAGAGAAAGAGAGAGAGAGAGAAGGGGCAGGCAAAGTATTTATATGTTAGAGAGAGAGAGAGAGGTGTGGGGCAAGATTTGGAGAGAAAGAGAGGGATGATGAAAGCAGCAAAGTATTTAGAGGTGGAGAGAGAGAAAGAGAGAGATTAGAGTGATTATATTGATGAAATGGCGTGAGAAAATTTGTTGAACTGTAGAACACAAATAATGATAATTCACTGAACTGTAGAACATACATGTAACTGTTAGCATGTTCAGACTACAGAAACATCCTATAAAGAATCGTGGTATAACCAAAGGACTGTACAGAGTGTTCAGACTACAACACCGTATAAAGAAACAGGTTTTGGGGAAGTCTGCTGACACTATATGTTTTGTATCATGTTACGTCAAGTACAGCGATGGAGCATATACGATATGACAGCTGATTGGTCGCATTAGCCTGCACACATGATAAGCCCCGCCAACTTCGCCCAGTTATACGATTCTAGTCTGATACGATGTTCTGACTACAAAGGCATGCTGATTCTTTATCAAGTTTTTGTTTGAAAAGATGTTTTGCTGTACAACATTTCTATATGCGATGTTCAGACTATGAAAATAACATTGTATAGCTGTACGATTCTCCTATAACCATACAATGAATTTAGTTAGTCTGAACAGGGGGTAATGATAATAACAGACTAGAATTTGGGAAGTAGGAGAAATACAAAACAGGACAAGGATACTCACAAATTATTAACTTTATTTCCTGTTAATATTTTTTTTTTTCATTTGTGTTTATTATACCCCACATGAGTGCATATATATTTCTATCACAGCCTCATTCAAAAGAAAACAAATTTGCATGATGCTGGCACTTCCTGTTTAATATAATAACAATTCCCTTTTCTTGGATTTCCTTTTATTCTTTTAATTCAATATTGAACAACCTTAATCATTCGGTTTCTGTCTCTGAGATGCAGGCAAAGAGCAAACATGACGCACAAGTGCCAAAAAGATAGAGAACAAAAAAAATCTCTGACATTACGTTTGTTGTGTTCTGGAGTTCAGTGATTACCCTCTGATCATAAAATAGTAGCGGACTTTGGTCGGACAATGACGCACACGGAACCACTCCTAACCAATACTGATAGAGATAGCCTGTGTTCTTGTTTATGGATTGGGGAGGGAGAGGGGGAAGGGGGAATCCTCCTCCTTTTTGAAAGAAATCATTGAAAACAGGTACATGTAGATTCTCACTGGTGTATACCCATATAGTGATTATCACTGCAAAAGGAGAGCAACTTTATGTTCTGCTCCCAATAAACAAGAAAGAGATAAAAGTTATAGGCAGAACCAGGATTACTGGGGTGGGGGAGAGGGAGTAGGGGCAGGATGCCGGCAGGAAAAAGGTTCCCACATCCTTCAGAGGTACAATCATCATCATAAAATGTCTTCTCAAATATAAATTCCACTTCTCTAATTTCAAAAACTCCAAGAAATACCCTCTACCAAAGATTGCGATGCTGTTCTTGTCCAAGAGGGTATGAATATAATTTTACTTTCCCATACAAATGGTGGTTTGGTGGAAAGTGGTCAGTTAAACATGAACCCCCCCCCCCCCATATACTGCCCCTACCTCTACATAAACAAATATGGAACCCCTATCTGCTCTCCCTATATAATCACCCACCTACTATGCCACTGGCCATCACGTCTGAGTGATAAACCATGGACTACCCCCACATACAAAGGGCATTAGAAACAGAACAGTCATGCTTGCGCTTGCGCACGAATGCCTACGAATTCCTCTCTTTATTCCTGGAGTGGGTATATAAAGCCAAACTTGTGAGCTTCTGTTAGCAGAAGGAAGTTTTCATGCCAAAATTCAGTGTGGCCTTGAGTTGTGGTTACACCAAACAAGTTTGTATTTTTAAACTCGGTTTCTGATCTGGATTAATTCATTCTAGATAGTATTATCTCATTTCATCTTTTCTGGCTGCCTTTGGATTATTAACGTTGGATTGATTTCGTCAACTTGATTATTCAAGGATTTGGATTCAGAATTTACTGCATTTTTTGTGTTTACACCAAACAAGTTTTTAGTTTTTAAACTGGTTTCTGGTCAGTATTAATTCATTCTGGATTGATTGGCAGATGTTGGTTTTTTTAAAAATAATTTTATAATTTCTCTGACTTCCTTTGGACCACTGGATTACTTTCTTGATGAATGGATGTGAACTGTTTCATTCTTCAAGAGTTTAGATTCAGAATTGTATCTCGTGTTTTACACCAAACAAGTTTGTATTTGGAAACTCAGTTTCTGACCAGGATTGATTTCTTCTTATTTTAGATGGGTGGATGGTTTTCTTTTGACATTTCATAATTTTCTGACTGGGCTTGGACTACTGGATTACTTTCTGATAAGTGGATGTGAACTGTTTCATTCAAGGAATTGGATTCAGAATTTATTGTATTTTGTGTTTCTTCCAAACAATCTTCGTATGTTTTAAAGCTCTGTTTCTGATCGGGATTATTTCATTCTGAATGGATTAGTAACCTAGATGGTTTGATATAATTTCATCAGTTTTCTGACTGGGCTTGGACCACTGGATTACTTTCTTGATAAATAGATGTGAACTGTTTCATTCAAGGAGTTGAATTCAGAATTCTCTAATTTTGTGTTTCTTCCCAACAATTCTATTTTTTATCGCTCTGCTTCTAATCGGGATGAATTCATTCTGCATGGATTAGTAGATTGTTTTATTTAATTTTATCATTTTTCTGAATGGATATGGAACTGTTTCATTCAGGATTTGGATACAGAATTTATAATTGTCTTTACGCTATGTGTACCTGTGATAAATCAGCTGAAAATGTGTTGGTATCCGTATATCATCCAGAAGTTTTTAAGCCATTGCTGCTGCTGATAATTGGATCATTGTTACTTTTGTTTCCCTTTTTTTCATTTGAGGTCGAGTTTTCAGTTGCTGAGGTAACCAATGGGTTTATGTTAATTGGTAAACAGTGATCAAAACTATTTTAAACAAAAGTATTTGTTTGACTTAGAGGGTTGGTCCAAGTTGGCTTCAGTTGAATAATTTTTTGGTGTTTTTGGAGGACATATTTATGTTTGCATATAACAGTGTATACAATGTATTTCCTATATTTGTGATGTGCACGGTTTGTGGTATAGTCCTACTTTGCAAAGTGAGAATTCAGGCAACTGTTAGGCATTTTATCAACATCTGCAGTTTTAGTATGCTGTATGTATCCTTTATGTATAAAGCAGTAAATTTGTTTCCAGGGGAGCGTTTCATCAAGCGTTTCGTCAGTGATTTTTACTGACAAATTTGCTCTCAGCCAATTAGATGCAAGGGTTTCAGTAACTTATAACAGTTGTGGGTAAAACTCACTGACAAAACACTTGATGAAACGCTCCCCAGTTCTCTATTTCACTGATGTCTTTCTCTGAAATTCCTGCTCATTGAAAGATAGATATTTTCTTGATAGTATACACATAAATTGTTTCTGGAGTAGACATTTGAAGGGTTTTTAACAGGCAGCTAAAAAATTTATATGCAGGATCAGGAAGTTGCTTTGGAATATTTATTTTTCTAAATTGATATTAGATAATGAATGATAAAGCATTTTGTATACCACCTTACAAGGCATGTGTGCCATCAATACTCATGTTTATCAGTCATCACATAATTCCTTTGGAGCTTTTGCCCATTTTATGCTTACCAGTTCCCTTTTTACAAAACAAAATTGAGGTAAATTGTCATGTGTCCACCCTCTTCCTCCTTGTAACAAATGTATTTTTTTTTTCATGACCCCTTTTGTAAACCAGTCTAGCATGTTTTGATCATGGGTACCAATGTTCCCTTGGGATAAGATGATATGTTTACCAGTCTGATCAAGGGTTTTTTTTTTTCAACTTCTTTATTCTTTTTTTTTTTGTGTGTGTGGACTCAATTGGCATTGGATATAGTTGCATCTATTAGACTTATAAGCTTTAAGTCTATTGATCATTGTATAGCAGCTTTGTTTTTTGACAAAAGGAATTGGAGCTTGAAATTTTTCTCAGACAAGGTAACATTCAGAATGCATTTCATTACCATTTTCTGAGAAAGATATTTAGGATATCTGTGAAATTCTTCATGTGTGACTCAACAGTGGTTGGAGCCAAGATTTATGAGGTGGCTCGGTGGTTGCGATCAAGTTTCTGATAACAGCTAAGACTGTGCTAACTGAGATACCATCAGTTTGTAGACAATTACCGGTAACTCAAGTGCAGTCTGGTCTAGCTGTTGTCAAGCTGAAAGCCTTGTTTTGGGGAAGACATCTTCTTCTTTTTTGTAGACAACATATTAAAGTATAATCTGGTTTCATTCTTAGTATGCCAAAAGCGTTGTTTTTGTGAATCTTGTTGGCAGAAAGCCTCATTTTTGTGAAAATAAAAAAATTATCTTCTTCATTTTGTAGACAACATAAGTGGAACGTGGTCTTCCTCTTACTAAGAAGAGCTGAGCCTCAGGTTTTGTGAACATGTTCTTCTTTTGTAGGCAACATCACTTTCTTCAAGCTGGTCTCCCTGTTGGGAGCTGGAATCCATGTTTTGGGGAACACTTCTCATTCTTTTTGTAGACGACAGAAGTGCGGTCTGGTCTACTTGTTGTCAAGCTAAAAGGAAAAGACTTAATTGTTCTTGTGTGAAGACCTCTTTCTCAGTTTGTAGACAACGCAAGTGTAGCCTTGTGTAACTGTTGTAGCAGATGGTCTTCTTTTTATGCCAGAGCCTTGTTTTAGTGAACATATCTGTTTAATTTCCTGAATTTCTCAGAGAGTGCCACTTTCATCAATGATTTTCTTTAACTACAGTTTCAGTGTATTTATGTTTTCTTTCCATTTTGCTTGGTCTTTTCCTCTTCTCTCATCTTCTCTCATCTTCTTTCTTTGCATCTTCTTTTCATTTTCTTTTCATCTTCTTATCATCTTCTCTTTTAATCATTCCCTTCCCGTTCTCTCATTCACCCTTGATAATCCAGATGTGTTTATACATCCATCAAATCGTGTTCATATTAATAGCTTAATCCTGTCCATTTACACCTCACTCATTGATGCTAATTCCTCTCTGTTGCATGTTGTTCACACTCAATGTCACATCTGTCTTTTAGAGCTAGTGTCTTCCAGAGTATCACTCGATTGCCACCTGCTAGCCACATCCAGCTTCTTAATTACTGTGATTGGTATATACAGGAAAGCATTAAAGTAGAACACTCAAGAAAATCACAAATATGGCAATTAATGTATCACTAGAAATTGGGAAGCTTACAGATGGCAATCGTATAAGTTTTATGTCAACTGCGTATATGGTGATTATAAAAACAACATAAATAAAAGCTCTTCTCAGCATGTGGAATATCCGAGGATTCGCCAGAAATATAGCGATGCTTTGATGTCGTCATACGAGGGATCGATCCTGCTTAAGCAGACGACGTCCTATAATGAATGAACGTAATTGCAATGCAATTATTTATCAAATTATAAAGAGTTTGGTACATTTAAACATGACCTTATTTCACACCATTCTAAAAGGGAAAGTGAACTGATTCTGATAACTAAAACCGTTTGATTGTAAATACACAGGAGAAGGGTCAATGATCAATGAAATAAACCCCATTTTCAAATTGAAAAGCCCTGCGAATAATAGCTGGATGGTATTCGTTCCCTCTTGAAACGCCGAACATGCCGCGGTGCAAGCAGCTGAAAATACAATGGCGTCTTATTTTGTTTACAAGTGACTGATTCCTTTATTTTTTTAACGCTGCATTTTTCATCAAAATAATACCATACACGAAGTTAAGAGTGAGGCAACAGACTAACATTAAGACTGACGCTAGTCAAGTAAGAGAAATAAGTGAAGAGGAGATGACAAAACAGGCACTGAAAAATGTGTATAATGTTATGGGACATCGTCTGCTTAGACAGGACTCGCCCCTCTTGTGTCGTCACACATCTCAGCAGCGTTCAAGGAGCTTTTCAGCTGCTATATCGGGGGCTGTATTTTACCGTTTTATAATTGATAATAATCATTAATTCAAATGTTTCCAAGCTTTAAATTTGGATAACCTTGTTTAATTTATGCCATCTATGCAATAATAACTATTAAGCCAATATTTAAAATCATCAGTGTTCTACTTTAACATGGTTATGTCTAGGTATGTTCACACATAGAGCGATAGCATCGATGCTATCTAGGTTTCGAGACTATTTTGGTCATGACCAGATAGTTTTAAGACGAAACGCTGTCTGAACGCAGATAGTCACGAGATAGAAGCGAGTTGGAGCTAGGTTTCGAAACTATTCTGGCAGCGAGTTTGGCAGGAGTAAATCTCAGGATCCAGCGACAAAGCATCGATGCTTTGCCGTAGACCACCCACCGCACTTGTGACTATTTGTAATGTGAACGCAATCGCTGCTTCACTCGCAACTTCACATGATATGACCCCTGTGCAAAAACTTCCGTGCGTTTTGACCATACCAATTATACTCGGGTCACTGTGTGTGGCGCAGTACGGTAATTATTGTTTTGGCAGCGAGTGAGCGATTATGGCCTGTCTGAACGCAGTGGAAATAGTTTTGAGACTTACAAAGCATCGATGCTATGTACTACGTGTAAACATAACTTCTGTTGAAGGATCTGAACTAGGTTGTGTCCTTACCAGCATTTCTGTGCATCTTTAAAGAATTTAAGAGCAGCACAAAATACTTTTATGTTCAGAGGAAGCTAGATAATAGGCTGTTGATAATGTCTTTTGATGAACAGCTGTACCAGATTTATGTACTTAACCCTTTTGTATTCCTCAATGTGGTTTGATGTCAAGTGCTCAGTTGACATGTGAAAGGTTACTGAACTTGAAAGGTTACTGAACTTTATCGGTCATAATGCCTTCTATTGTTGGTGCTATGTCAAGTATACATGAGGGAAAGGCCTTTATCTTTTGTGGAAACACATAACATAAGAGAATTTTATTGCCTGTTGATTAGCTTTTGTTGGTCACTCGTGCTCCTGGTGCTCCTGGTGCTCAGTGTTGGCTGAAATCTCTGGCAAGCTCTGTTATGCTTGGAATGTCCAGACCTCAGCTGCCTCGTTTCTTTCTATATATGATTTTTCATTTTTATTGAATTGATTCTTGCCTTTAACCTTAAATATCGTTTGTAGTTTTGTGAAATTAGCTGATCAAGTTCAACTCAGTGTGTTCCAGGATCGTTCAGAAAACTCCAAAAACAGTAAAGCAGTTTTTATACCGGAACTGTGGAAGCTTAGGTGTCAGTGCTCGGGGGAATATTTGATTGCAGGATTTCTTTGGTCATTTCCTAGGATTTATGCATGTTGTATTTCCTGTAATATGAATCAATAGGAGGATGTTTTTCATGTCTTTTTCTTTTAATTCAAACCTGAGAGAAGTTAGATTGATCTGTAAACCTCTGGCATCTATGTACTTTGTGAACCGTTGGAACAGTATAATAGCTTGAATATTCATTTTAGGCTGATGTTAACGAGAAACTGTAATGTTGTCTCTAGATGAGAGGTAGACGGCATTAACTCTCGTCATGTTATAAGCAGTTTATGCCTTTCTGGCTCTCACCAGAGAACTTCACTGTCTATACTGGTATCAGTCTGCAGATGTACTTATGTACAGCTTATCGAAGTTGTACGTGAAGACAACAAATCTTTCTCTTCTGACATGCAGGTTGAATGTAATGATATGCATATGTGAACTTGCCAAGACATATATTTGAAGAAAGAACTAGCCATCTACTTTGACCAAGGAACTACCACCTGGATTATACGGAACCTAGCCGTCCCCCCAAAACTGAGTACTGCTTCTGCAAGTGATTTTTTTTTATTACCCTTAATTTTGGATGTACCGATGGAACACTTCAAATTACAGCGGCAATACGTATACGTTTAGCTCGTACAAAATTTTCTTTGGAACGTCATGGAATATGCTACCAGCTGAAGGACATCACTTCAATAGTTGTAAACACTTGATAAACTGTTGATGGACTACTTTTCTACAAATACTCTAGTGTCTGTGTGAGCTCTTGATGTGTGTGATCTGATAACTGAATTTTGTTGTCAGGAGTGTGACATCTCTGTCCTTGAGACAACATGAAGAAGTTCTTCAAGAAACGGCGTTCCATGAACTTATCCAAATACGCTTCCTCTTATTCCCTAGGCTCCAGCAAGCTGAACCTAGCCGAGGATGTGCCCATCACAAACAGGTATGTTCTCTCCATTTCTCCTTTTTTTAAGTCTGATTGATGGGCGTATACTCAACTGGAAGTCTCAGTTGCACACTCATCTTCTTTTCTCTTTCATATTTCAGCAAATACCACAAACGATTTTACTTCATGATAATGTTTGTAGTGACTTTGCAGTGGTAGCTTTTCTTTCTTTTTTTTTTTTTGCCAATTATTTGTTGAAAAGGGTGAAATGGAATGACTGAGTTCAACGAAACTTCCCAGTTTAATATGCCTATTGTTCCCTTTTGAAGACCTGATAATGATCTCTAGCCTTGTGTCACGACCGAACAACATTTAAATTGTGGACAGCATACATTATTGTTAGACTATTAAAAGAACCAGTGGGGGAAAAATGTGGAGCAGAAATTGGCAAAGATCTGGAAAAAGACTTTTAAAATCTCTGAAGCAAAAGCTAGCATATTTATCTTTAAAGGAGAATGAAACCCTGGGGAAATATCCATTTTAATGAAAAGATAGTAAAGAGAGAAGCAATTTAAAAAAAGTTCCATCAAAATCGGTTAAGAAATGAAAAAGTTGTGAAAGTTTGAAAAGTCTCGATTTACTTTCTATGGCGATCCTCAAATTGGCTATTTGCTTCAATGTGGCAGGTTTTTGTGGACAACTCTCCATATGTTTTGTACACAAAATTTCAGATTTTCTCCATTATCTCTCAAGGTACAGCTTGTCTCTTTTTTAGCTCTATGTATATCATGGTAAAATGTATTTTACACAACATATGTTGAGGTCACAAAGAGACAAGTAGCATCTTTAGAGATAATGGAGAAAATATGAAATTTTGTGTACAAAACATATGGAGAGTTGTCCACAAAAACCTGCCACATTGAAGCAAATAGCCAATTTGAGGATCGCCATAGAAAGTAAATCGAGACTTTTCAAACTTTCACAACTTTTTCATTTCTTAACCGATTTTGATGGAACTTTTTTTAAATTGCTTCTCTCTTTACTATCTTTTCATTAAAATGGATATTTCCCCAGGGTTTCATTCTCCTTTAAGTCCAATAGGAATACCCATGACCAAAAGCAATTGCTTTGTTACATTGCAAAGGAGAATGAAGAGTCCATTTATCACTTGTTTATAACTTGCTACAAATGGCAGAAAATAATGTATTTTATAACCCCTGCCACTAACATGTATAAGCCATCATCTGAACTTTAATGAAAACCTTTTATCCTGTAGATTCCAATAACCCTGATGGCTTTCAGCGTTTTTTTTATTGGATGGCCCCCTTGTAAAAATAATACAGAACATATGGCACTGACAAAAGCGACATCTTAATTCATTTCTCTTCTCTTCTTCCCCTCACTCTCTGTTATCTGTTCATCTTAGTTTGATGCGAGTACGTTTGTTGTCAATCTCCATGACTACAACACAGACGGGGCACACATAAAGCCTTCTGTTGCTATCGTTTTGAAAGATTCAATAAATTAGTCATATCCACCCTTGACGTAAATGCTGACAAAGTTATGAAAAGATTGTAGTACATGCAAAATCATAATGAACTTTCCAGAAGTTTAGAAATGATACAAAATTGCTCGCATACGTACATACACATGTTCTTGTACTTAATGCAAATCTGTCCTTACGCATGTATTATCGTATTCATTAAAAAAGGGAAAGGATAATAATTCCTCTATGAAACTTTAAAATCGATATTAAAGATTGTTTGTTGATGCAAATTCAGATCAAAATGCTTCATTTTGAGGATTTGACCATCATTGTTTCATAATGTTAATGGAGCAAGCAAGTTCATATAGTTGAATCCAACGTGTTTGAATTTCACACTGACATGTACATGTACATTCAGAAATGTTCATTGAGCCAAGTAGAATTGATTTGTAGTTGTCAGGATTTTTAATTTAAAGTGGCTATTCAAATAAAATCACAAATATTGCAAATAATGTATCACTAGAAGGTGCTATATCGGGGGCTGTATTGTACTGTTTTATAATTGATAATAATCATTACTTCAAATGTTTCCAAGCATTGAATTTTGATAACCTTGTTTCATTTATGCCATCTATGCAATAATAAGAATTAAGCCAATATTTAAAATCAAAGTTCTACTTTAAATGAGGAGGTGTCTCATTGAGACAAATATTTACTTTGGAGCACATTACAGAACTACATTTTCATTGAAAGAATAGGAAAGAACCTCTTTGGATTCATGAAAAACTATCCACAAGAAGATTTTCAGATGAGCTGCTCCTGACCGGCTCCTGACTGCTACTGTCAAATTTCCTACCGTTTTCGAGGATCTTTTATCACCACTTCTAGTGAATTTGATACCCCTTTTTCAGAATTTTCCTGTTTTTGATACCCTAAACGAGATCCCTGGGTTACCTGTTTGGTGGTGAAAAAACAACCCTTTTTACTTGTTTTCATGGACGTGGATGCCGTACAGGCCGCAATGAGACATACACCCACGGGGGAGGGGTTCCATATCATTTTTTTATATTCAATATTTTCCTCAACAAATTCATATCCCTTTTAGTCACATATAAACCTTTATCTATATTGACAAAATGACAATTACATGTACGAAACATCCTTTTTACAAATCATCGAAAGCTCCTACATGACTATAATTGATCTCGTAATTAGCAAAATGACAAGTATTAAACATTGTATTCCCCTTTACGTATTGATGCGATAAGTTTTGTTAGCTTAATAGGATATGAAACCTAAACTATACTTTTGCAGTTGTAATGATGCATGAGAGCACTTAAGATTCTTTGACAGGTGAAATAACAGTACTGCAAGAAGGTAGTAGAGACCAATTGTAGAAACCAGGGCAGTTTTTCACAAAACTGTCATAAGTACAAGTTCGCCAACATCCCATTGAAATGTGCGTATAAAGATTAACACACATTTCAGGAGGGTATTGCTTATAAAGTGAGATGAAATTAAACCTGAAGTTGTGATTAAAGAATCATCAAGTGTTATAGTCATAATTTTGATATATTTTCTTCATTAATTTTACATGTATTTCCCATTAAACATAAAATTTAATAAGAGAAATATGTAGCTATATATGCTGTGGCAGAATCACCTAACAATTCTGTAGTTACTAGTTACACAATAATTGCACATTGTAACAGACCAAAAGATCACTGCTTTCAAATCCAAATGTTAAGTACTCATTTTGTTAAATTATATAACACTTAACCATTTCCTTGTGTTTGATTCTTTCTTTGTTGTAGTGTGCCCTCATTTGACGGAGCTGAACAAGAGCATAACTCTGATCCTAGAATCGCTTGCGTTCAGCGAGGGAAGAAGGGGTTCGGTTTTGTTCTCCGCGGAGCGAAAAGTAAGTATACTTTCTTTTTAATGAGCAATAATCTGTTTTAATAGCTTACAAGAGAGATTTGATATTACAAAAATTTCATTAACCTATTCAACAAAAATAGGAATTTAAAGGAGGAAATTTCTACCAGAGTGATTCTTGCTCACACTTTTTACAAGGTTAAAGTTCTCTTTATATGGCATCATGCTAGAAAGATCTTATTGTCAATTTTAATTTCCCAAAACTTGACTCCTCTTTCAACACGATATGGAATTTGATGGATTGATAGTTTAGACTTCCTGTTATAAAAGTTTTGTTCCATGCTAAAAGGAAGTAATGTCCCAGATGCTCTGTTTTACTGTATGCACGTCCTTAAAGTGTACTAAGCACCTAAAATAATTTGCGTACAGCTAGACCGTATAAAGTTAACCCCAAAAGCCAAATTGCATGATCTTCTAGGGTTTCATGGTTATTAAAGGAGTATGAAGAAAATCCTACTTGCCAGTCGCTGTAATGTTTATTTAGAGAGTATTTAAATTTGCAATATCTCTTTATAGAATTAACATTTGAAGCTCATATTTTGAATATCGTATGGCGACATGGGACCCCTAACGAACAGAGCGGGATATTTTTTTGGGATTGGTACCCTTTAACATAAATTTTTACTGATACCTATCTCTCATATTTTAGGAGCTACATTGTATATCAGGTAAAGTGATTCAGGGGAAATTATTGAATTTGTAAACTCTCCCAAACTTATCTTTTTCAACCAAAGATAGGTTTACAGGAAATTTGGGAGATTAGAGGATGTGTTGTATGTTATTTCAGGATCTCCAACTAAATCAATACGAGGCCTCTTTATATCAAGGGTTTGCATGTAGTATGCATTCATTCAAAATCTTTAATAGTTAATGGAATTGACTGTCTGGTTATGTAGGCCTCGGGGATTTTGCTAGACCATTTTGAATACAGGGTTGTTGGACCAACTTCGCCGAAAAGGTAAATCAGATTTTCAAATTTGCCGACAAGGAAAAAGGCTGGGGGTCAAGATTTCCAAAATTTCCGACAGATGTTCACTTTTTTTCCTCCTCATAAGCAAAAGAAAATGGGAATGTGCTGATCCCCTAGAGACGAAATCTTGAAATTGCCAACAGAAAAATTTAATGGTGGTGTCTCAACACCCCCCCCCCCTTCTAACCTTGGAACACTCCTGATAGGCCCACATATGTACATGTATATATGTCTGCCCATCAGAAGGACACAAACGGGGCCCTGTTTGATCAAAATTGTTATCAATAACAAATGCAATAGATTTATGATAAATTTGCTTTCATCCAATCAAATGCTATGATTTCAGTAGCTTATAACAGTCACTGTGACTTGTTATTGATAACAAGTTGTATGAAACAGGGCCCAGATGCATGGCCCATGGATGTACATTTGGCTAAATATACTCTTTGTTTTGATCGACCTTCTTTCTTTAACTACAATGACATCTACACAATACAATTATCTCATATCTTTTCTTGTTTGTTACCAGTGATACATGTACATGTGCATGTCATAACTTCTATATTTTTTTAAAATTTTGTTTCCTTTTCCCACCAGGTCCTCAGGGTGGTGCTGTATCCTTCACCCCTACCAAAGACTTCCCCGCCCTTCAGTACCTAGAACATGTTGATAAGGGAAGTCCTGCAGACAGGGCGGGACTCAAGATGGGCGACTTCATTCTGGAGGTAATGCACCTATCAATTGTAAGACGCACCCCTCGACCCCCGGGAAAGGTGCGTCATGGTTGGGTAATTTACCAACAAATGAATGACGCAGGGTATGGTCATGGAAGCATTTGGTCAGTCACAGCATGGAGAATGGGGTGCGTCATAGTCGGTCATTTTACATGGGTGCGTCATAATGCCTCGCTATGTTTACAAACGGGTCTGTCCGCGCAATACTCACCGCGTACCGGGCTTTTAAACATGCAAACTCCTTGAATATAAAAAAAAATATATTGACATGGAATCTATACTTTCGCACCGGGCGCCCAAAATCGAGTTTGATGACATCAAATAAAATGGAAACCCCCAAATAATAATAATTGATCTCAAATCCTCTCTCATGCTGTCTTCTGTCTGGGTTCTCAAAAAAGGGAAGAAATAAGGTATTTTTCGTTACTTTGTTTATTTTTACCCCGTTCGTTCCAGCACTGCGTTGGCTGGTTCGGTTCTTGCCGCGATGATCGCGATCGGTAGCATTTGTGCTAGGCTGGATTGAGACATGAATATTCATGTGTTGACGTCACAAGAATGTCAGCGATTGCACTGTGTGACTTCTGCACATTTTCATATGTCATCGCCGATAATCTTATCTCGAGCTCGGCCTCAATAGCGTGCAGGATGATAACGTGTGTTTGTGTCTTCAGCTAGCGTTCATGCATGCATGTCGATATCAACAATGCATGCAATACTATACTAGCGCCGCGCCGATGCATAGCGTGCCACGTGCGCGCGGAGCTTTACCATGACGGGGTGCGTCACAATGGTAAGTCAAAGTCTAGAACTGGTGCGTCATATTTTTTCGTCCAGGCACAGTCATTGTAAGAAAAGGTCCGTCATAGTCGAGACACACAGGTGCGTCATGGTATAGGAAAATCCGACTCACATCTGACAAGTGACGCACCATTCCCGGGGGTCGAGGGGTGCGTCTTACAATTGATAAGTGCATAAGGGGTCAACCTTTTTTCTCTCTTTCTCTCTTTTTTTTCTTTTTTCTCTCTATCAAATGTTTTCCCAATTTTTCTTGTTTCTCCCCCGATTTCTCTCCATCTCTCTTCTTTTTCTCATGTTTTCTTCCTTTTTTCTCCTTTGTTATTTCTTTATTTCTTTTAGTGTTTCATTTTTATTTTCTTTCTTCCCCTTCTCTTCAGCATGAAACTGTACTTTGTCTCTTTTGGTTCTTCCCTATCTTCTGTTTTCTTTCTTCTTTATTTCCTTTTTCAATATTGCTTCCTTCTCCTGTTAGATTTCTTTTTCATGTTTCTTTTTCCATTCTTTTTTTTTTCTTCTCTCGTCGCTTTTTTTTTTTTTTTTTAATTCTTTCTCTTGCCATCATTTCAAGTTTGCCTGAGCCATGATACCATGTATGAGAGAGGTGCTGTTCTATCAGTCTAAAGGGGATTGGAAGCTTCAATTCGCTGGATACGATTTTATTGTGTTACAACAAACATCTTCCGTTGCCCCTCCCTATATAATCTTCGGCATAATATTCATTGACATGCATTATGCATGTGACCCATCTCTTATGCGCATTACGAGGGGGGTTTATAAATATAGTTGAAGTTATTATTAGCTGATGCTAATATGCATTATGCATGTGATCCATCTCTTACATGCATTACGAGGGGGGTGTATAAATATAGTTGAAGTTATTATCAGCTGAAACCGGCACGTATTATCTATTTGAAGGTACATAGGCAACCCCAACCTCTACCTGACCAATGATGGAAAGGGGTAGAGACTTGTACCAGTTTGAGTCACCTCAATTCATAGGAATTCATAGCACAAGTACTCAGATATACATGTATTACTGATCCCCTTTTTTAGCATTTGCAGAACCACACTTCCCATACATATACAGACCCCCTTACAAGGTTTCCAAGGGTAAAAGTTTTATTTGTGGTCGTTTAGTCAAATCTAAAAGTAGTCCCTGTACCTGACTTTGCACCACAAATAGCCCTAATGATTTATTCAATAATCCCCGCTAGCATGCATTCACGGAACCTTACTAACATGCTTAACCCCCCCCCCCCCCCCCCACGCCTCCCCTTGCAAGGTTTTCAAGATAAAAAGTTTTATTTGTTGTTGTTTAGTCAAATTTAAAAGTAGCCCCTGTACCTGAATTTGTACCACAAATAGCCCGAATGATTTATTCAATAATCCCGCTAGCATTCACGGAACCTTACAAACATGCTTACACCCCCCCCCCCCCCCCCCTTTGCAAGGTTTTCAAGATAAAATTTTTATTTGTGGTTGTTTAGTCAAATCTAAAAGTAGCCCCTGTGTGGGAGGTGTAAGTAGACTGTAAAACCTGGTCCCATTACCATTCTAAATTTAAGCCCCTCTTGTACCCTCTCGGGGGCAGTTGCGCTAGATTTCAGACTTTGTCATTTCTGGTTTCCTGCTCTAGAAATGTAATGTTTAGAGCTGTGTTGTTTATTGCGTATAAAATTAGATTGTGACTAAAATATTTCAAGGTAATTTTCCAACTTTTGGTCTCTCTATTGCTCTCTCTCTCCATTGCTCTCTCTCTCCCTCTCTCACTCTCTCTCTCTCTCTCTCTATCTCTCTCTCTCTCTCTCTCTATCTCTCTGTCTTTCTCTTTCTCTTTCCTCCCTCCCTCCCTCCCTCCCTGCCTCCCTGCATGACCCCTACCCCCTCTCCCTCACTTTCTCCTTCTTTCGGAGATGATTTTTTTGTAAGATGATTTTTTTGTAACCTGTAAACTTGTAGGGCCCTATTCTCAGCTCTATTTTTGGTTGTACGACATATGCTTCACCGACAATTGCTCTACAGTAATACATTCCGGTATTACTCTAACCAGTTTCCCTAACTTCAACCGTGCTCTAACACTATACCTTAATCTACCTAGCCCTACTGTAAAACCAGGAATTTTTACAAGCATGATGCTTTCGCAGATTTCGCGAGTGGTCTTGACTCACGAAAGTTTCATGCCGAGATATACACAAAGCACATTATTGCAAATTATTGCAATTTGAGAAAGTTTCTTGCTCCAAAATTGGCTGTCATTAACAATTCGCTAAGGTTTCTTGTTTTACTTTGAGGAAATGAAGCCTGGAACAGATGACACCAGGGAGGGTGTTTCATCAAGTGTCTTGTCTGTGATTTTTACTGACCAATTTGCCCTCAGCCAATCAGACGCAATGATTTCAGTAGCTTATAACAGTTATTGCAACTTGTCATTGATGACAAGTTGTATGAAACAGGGCCCTGAACATTGTGTCACAGCAACTTATTCTTTTTGTGCCTTCAGTAGTGCCTTCAAATTCTGCATTCATCAGGTTTATTGAAAGCTTTGCTGTAGACGGTATCATTTTAAACTGCATTGGACTAAGATTAATGTCTTGCCAAAGGATATTAGTGTCGTAGTTAGGATACACACCCGTGACTCCTTGATCTGTTACCCGGTAGTTCACTGACTTATCCACTACATGTACAGTAGGCCAGGTAGCTTGGTGAAACGTGATGGCACATAAAAACACGGGAAAGACGGAAGTGACAAAATTACTCAAAATCATAGTTTTATTCCATAGAGGCAGAACCGAGATATAATCATGAAGAATTCAAATTTAAATCTAATTACACTCTTAAGCCAAATAATGTGAAAACTTTTACTTGGATTAGTCTGATTTTAATTTTTGATGCACAGACGTGCCATTGCGTTTCGCCATTATATCCTATGATTATCTCTAGAATGTAAATATCTTGACCATTCAAATTCTCTTTCTCTTTGGCTTACACTCTTAAGCCAAATAATGTGAAAACTTTTACTTGGATTAGTCTGATTTTAATTTTTGATGCACAGACGTGCCATTGCGTTTCGCCATTATATCCTATGATTATCTCTAGAATGTAAATATCTTGACCATTCATCTCTGTCCATTCTGTCCATCCTCTCTTCTCCAGATCAATGGTGAAGAGGTCTCCTCAGCACCTCATCAGTATGTGGTCAATCTAGTGGTCAGTTCACCAGACACTATCGTCATCAAGGTCATCACGGTGCCCAACTCCAAGGCTTATTCCTGGCTCAAAGATGGCGGCACAATCAAACGACCTGGAAACAGTAAGAGCATTGATTTCTATTGCCACCTGAAATTTTAACTATCTTTGATATAGTTTTTATTTATTTTTCATTTATAATTCAATTGTTTGTAATGTATTCATTTATTTATTTCATTTTTTAGGAATATAAAACATAAATGACATTATATATTATACTTCTGCATATATACATACATACATACATGAACATATAAAATGAACATACTTTTAACCTTCTGGACTATGCTGCAAAATTACCCCATCACACTGGAAAATAAGATGACTATGTGGAAAAAAACCTCTGATTAAGATATATGTTGTAACTAGGGAAATATTCAGAAAATAACATGCACCACCCTTTTGTTTTATGTTACAAGGGCGCTTGCAACTTATTTCTAAACAACTATTTTTCACATTTTCTATCTTTTATCTGTCTTTTTCTAGGTCCCAAACTTCCGATAAGCACTCCAGCTACCAAATCAATTGCTATCTCCAGTCAGGAACAGAATTCAAACAGTAAGTAAAGTATCATTTTATTGAAAATCCTCAAATTGGCAATAGGTGGTCTAATATAAGCTGTAGACTTTATCTTGCAAAATGGCATTTTATATGTGTATTAAGTTGATATTCAATATACAATATAATATGTATATGTATAGGAATACCAGAGAATTGTCTACTGAAGCAGCTCACACATTGCAATCAAGAGAGTCTGACCAAAGCTTGAGCACAGTCTTATTTGAACAGAAGTATTATTTAAAATGTTTGCTTGGATTCTGTCATAGTTAATGTGCATGTTCATGCTTTTTAAAAAATCTTGATACCCAGGTCCAAGCATTCCTGTCAGCACACCAACAACAAGGTCTATCTCTATCTCAAGCCAAGAACAACATGCTGTTGGTGAGTTATAATGCATAAGAACAGTATAGGACCCAAAACAGTTCCTTGTGGAACTCCTACCCCGTCAGGACATTAATTTCAAACAGTTGTCATTCTTTATGTATCCCTGGTGCCCATGATACTATTATGGTTTAGTTTACAGTTGCTGTGTTTATTGCTTATTTTGCTTAAAACATTTTGATGTACAGCGTGTCTCACTTTCTGTGAATAATATGCCACACAGTAAGTTATCTGTAGAATCATTGAAAATGTTATGGTAAACATTTAACGTGATATGCTACTGAAGTAAAATTGATATGAAATTTGTTCATGTATAAATCTTGTTTGTCTTCTTTTCTGTAGATGAACTGGACAAGGCGATAGACGGCGCAAACGCAACACCAAAGTATGTTTCACCTGCATCTTCTCGTAGTCCCAGTATACAAGAAGATGAGCCCAGAATAGCATCGATACGCAAAAGGCCCATCAGGCAAGTGAGTCAGCAGCATCTTGAAGGCATATTCCAGCGACAGGGGAGTTCTTCAAGCGAGACCAATCTGAATTCCATGCCAGACGATGCCTTTGTTCCAACACCAACAGTGCCTGTACCACCATCATCAAAGTTTAACACAGTTGCGAGAATGTCGAACTCTAAATCGCTGAGGCAACGTAGCCTTGATGAGGTCCACAGTTCAGTCAATCGTAGGGATTCTGACGGGTCAGATTCGGCAGTGTCATCACTGCGGTCATCACCCGCTTCATCAAATTCGTACATGACAGCTTCGACCATGAGCGTCACAGACAGTGCTGTGCATTTGAAAACAGAGCGTACTGCTTCAGATCCTTCCTTAGCAAGGGATTTGAAAAATGTGAGCCCCATATCGTTGCAAAGAACTGCTATTAAGAAGCCTAGTCCTATGCCTCCCACCAGGTCTCAATCCCTTTTGAATCTCTCCATCGCAAACTCTGCAACCAGCTCACCAGTCATGAGACGAGCTGGTAATGAATCCCTCCAGAGACTACCCCAGGAGAATGGTGTATCACCTAGCTCTTCTACAGTTGCGGTTGAAATTGAGGTTCACCGGTCTGCAAGTGGGAACGACTCTAGCGATGATTCATCAAGTACAAGTTCCTTTGCCAGTGCCATTGCGCTAGCAGCAGCCAAAATGGAAAAGAAGACGGAGAATGAAAAACCAAAGCCTCAGCAACCCTCTGCGTTCGAGATGGCCATGGCTGCCAAACAAAATTATTCACAGGTAGCAGGGGAAGGACAGAACTTGAATCGTAATCAAAATCAGAATGTAGAGAGTCCTTCATCAACGCAGGTTGCGCTTCAAGCAGCCATAGCAAAACGGAAACAAAGACTGGAATCAGCGAGTGATAATAAAACGGGTGATATTGAGGATAGGATACGCAAGTATAAGCAGCAAGACAAAGCAGCCCGACCCAAGACTGGGCAGGCGGCCTTCTTGGATGCGATCGCTAAGCGACGTAGCATCGTGGAATCCCAGAGCCAGAGTTCCGAGGAAGATTCATCAAGCGAGTCCATGCCCAACTCACCAATGAGTCGCATCCCACCCGTCAAGTCATCTCATGCCACTAAGACCAGTCCTGCAAATACTTCCAGACCGACCGGCAATCAGATCGCCGATGCTGCTAGTGCTATGCAGGACAAAATTGCTAGCAGACCACCAATAAAGGAAGAGAAGAGTCTTAACAGGCACAAGAATGTCATCCGTGTTTCGCCGAGGAGTAAGAACGAAGACTCAACGGACAGTTCAGATGGGGAGGCTGCCCCCATTTCGGTCAAAAACTTGAAGCAGAGCTTTGAGAAATCGAAAAAGCTCTCACCACGTGATTCCAAAGTGCTGTTGCTCTCCCCTGTCAAAGAGGATGAAACCTTGCTAAACGCCCCCATTCCACCTCCGCCTGCCTTCCTGGAGAATGATTCATCCATTCTGACGATGACCACAGAAGAGGCAACCTACGAAAACTCTATGCCCAAAGTGGATGGCCTCGTCGACAAGTTCCAAAAGGACTCTCATCAAACAGACATTGATATACTGCCTCCCCCTCCAAGTTTTATAGAGGATGGTGATCCGTCTAAGTTCCGCCGCGAACAACCATTCGACACGGCCAGTGTCGTGTCATCGGTGTCGTCGATATCGACAATGTCAAGCTACAGCACAATGTCGACGGACCCGAGCAGTAATGATGGTTTTGAACCGATTGGAGAGGAGTCACACAGCAATAGCAATACCTTGAGGTCGGATGTTTCATCGTCTGGGTCATCGTCATCGACTTTGACGACGATGTCTGTGGGAGAGACCAACGATAATTGGATCAAGGCGGCGCCCCCTGTTGCTGCTAAGCCATCAAAGAAGAATCCAGTCAATGACAATGACATCACCAATGGGGTAACCAATGGCAACGATAACAACAACCCATCTCGAGGTAAGACAACGGTTCACAATTTAGCCAAAGTTTGTGGAATGGGCAAAGGGGATTACTACTCTGTCAGAAATTTTGCCGTTCTGGGCCCCATCTGATGAACCTATGCAATTGATTCAAAATGATCGCAGTTTGATATCAATCACAAATCTACTTATGAATGGGTTTAACACAACCAGTACATCATTGCTAGAGAAGTGCAGAAACTGAATGAATTAGAACAAAATTCCCTTGACTCTTTACTATCAACTCTTTAATATGCACGAAACCCAAATTATAATATGTGTATACTGTTTTGGAACTGCTTTGGTGCATATCTTTGTATGTTAGAAAGTGTAACTACATGTAAACTTTCTTCTTGTAGTCACGTTCTTAAAGTTCCTTCATTACATTGACATATCTTTGAAAGGTGGCTCAGCAAAACTTAGGTTTGCTTCTAATGTTCCCTTTTCTTTGATATCGCCCCTACAGGTAAGAGTGTTTTGGAATGGACGGTAGAAGACGTGGCCAACTGGCTTGAGCAGATACAACTGGGCGAGTACAAGGAGAGCTTCACAGACAATGCAATCAGCGGGGAGCATTTGACCTCTCTCGGCAAAGATGACCTCTCTGAGCTTGGGGTCAAGCGGCTAGGTCACCGGCTAACCATTATCAAAGCCCTCCAGAAACTGCAGAATTAACGTATTTTGCGAGGTTTACACAATTTTTGTCCTGTTACTTTCTTTAATACTTCTAAAATCTATCAAGCTGAGGGTAGTGCCTGTAATGACGATGACCTTTATAAGGTTAAAGGGCAAAGTTCAAATGCCATTAACGCATAATTACCCATTGCAAAGAATTTTTTGTCCTTTTCTCACATCATGGTCTAAATGATATGTTTTCTGTGTGACCTCTCCGAAAAGGTATGACATGGGGTCAAAGCTCGAAGGGCTGAGGTCATTATTTGGTTTTATCCCAACAATCAAATACGATGCTTATGTGAGTATATTTATATTACATTTATGGAATGAATGGATTGTTTTTACTGTATACATACTTCTACATACATGTAGTCACAGGTGTAGAGTTGTAGAATAAACAGCAGAAACAAGTCGGTATACAGGAAAGAGATAAATGTTCATTTGTAATCTTTAGTGCATATTCATGTATTGCAGGGGTTGGTTTTGAATTTTGTCTGCAAAATTGCACGTACGAAAAAAAGTTGTCTTCCCTATGTACAAATGGAACCTTCCTTTTCACACACACACCTAGGTTTGTTCAGTAAAGACCCAGTGCAGTACAATTCTGACAAATAGGGGTGAACATGTACTTGTCACTAAAGTGAGTGCTAAATATTTATGAGCTTCGCAGCAAGGAATCTGTAAAGTGTAAACCTAAATAAATGTTATAGTTTAGTTGGATTGCTACCGGGTAGTTTTTAGACAGGATTCTGTCCAATATAAAAAATTGGCATTGTGAGAGGCTTGTCTATGATCCATGCATATATACAAGTATCTTTGCATGGGGAGATGTAGATATCATTTGAGAGCCAGAAGGGTTTTAACTTTGTGTTGTAGGATACATGTATGAGTTAATGTCCTTTTGCCTCCAGTCAACAATATATTGTTCTGTTCACATGTTACCATGTTATGTCATGTAAGGAATTGAGGAATGGGTCATATTCTAAAGATGCCCCCTCCCCGACAAATAAAGAATATTCCCAAAGATAAATTTGAATGTGAACACAAAACCTATGTAAAAATGTACATTCATATGTGTAAAGATGTACAATGGTTTCTCCTTTGATTAACACAAAATTTTCATTTATTTCTGATCATTTTTTACCACATTGCAAGAATTGAACTAAATTTCCCAACGAAGATAAGCAATACCTTTTTTTTTTTAAAAGCCATTCCCTTTTGTTCACATTTTCTCCCATTCTCACTTCATGTAGATTTGTAACCAACTTTTCCTTTGGAGAAAAGCGATAAAATTTGAAACATGCCCTCTATCATTGTGACTGTGAAATGGTGTACACATTTCTCACCCATGATGCACCAGTGGTGTCACCATTTCCTTTGTTCTTTTTGTCTGTGGAGAGCCATAAGGGTATTAAAATCTTAGCATTTAGCATAGATTTAATTTCCTTATTTTTTGCAAAAGAAAATATCTTTTGTATCTTAAAGATAGTAATGTATGTGGACCATATAATTTTTTTGTGATAAAGAGATTCCTATGATTGAATCATATTGTATAATAATTGAATCGAGTGACAATGTTTAATATTTATTACTTGGAGTTACTTTTGTCTGCTAATTGGTAGGTTAAAAGAGAGCACCTTTTTTTATTAAATGAAATAAGTCACTGTATTTTTCAACAATCTGAAATCAAGTCTGTTTATCTGTACCAATATGAAATACCTTGCATAAAGTTTTAAAAATGCATGTTGTTAAAATGAATTTTGTTAAAATGAATTGTTTAAAAAAATATATATAACTTGTGCTTTTGATTATTTAGAAAGGCTCCCTGTTTTGAGATCATTGAAAGTTTTGAAGCTTATTGATTTCAACTCTGGAACTTATATCCCAAACCATGATATATTGCAATGATGAATAAAGTAGGTCACAATTTTTGGATGAATCCTATTCTAGTTTTGGTAGATCCTTTAAATTCCCTAGAGGTAAAAGCTATTTTGAAAGGCAAAATGCCTTAAAACCAAGTTGTTCTAGGTTAGTGTCATCGGTATTCATAGATTTTCTGATTTCACGGAATTTGCTGTCCGTCATATAATCTGGGAAAATTATCTTGAAATATATTTCTTAGGTATCCATGGGAATGGAATGGCCGATCATTTAAAAGTGACAGAAGTTTACAAAATTCTTATAAAGTAACTTTATGGGTAGGTTTGTCAGAATGGTATCGCTTTCAACTGTGATTGGTTGAAGCGTATCAGGTCTCTTTAACAATATCAAGAAATAATACCCTTCATATTTCTAATGAAATTATTTGTCCTCGGGCAATGCTTCTTACCGTGCTTGTGCAGTATGACCAAGATTTGCACAATCTAACATTCAAAGTATTGAATGTGAAACCATTTGTTACACAAAAGAATGGGTTCACGTATGTACGTAGTCCCTTACATGCCTTTTCATGTACCGTATGTGTCTTCCAAGAGTGAATTAGCATGCTGCTCTCTAAGAGAGAGTATACCAAATTGAAATAGGGCACCAGTGAATTGTACATGTATGGGAGGGAGATGCGTAGTTTGTTATAAGGAAACTTTGATTCGATTTGAAAGGAGAAAAATATATCTTTTGGGGTCAACAACAAAAAAATGAGAAAAGGATCTGTTTTTAAAGATGCAGAATTGGTGACGATTTGGAAGGCTCCACTTTGTTCGAGATTGACTTAACACAAAATGAAGCTGCATTTTGGGAAATGGCAGTTTTCAACTTCATCAAATATTTGAAATCAAATGAAAGGTGTTGAGACGAACAAAAAAAATCTTGGGGGGGGGGGTTCAAATTAAGTGTTCCTATGACATAACATCTGCTTTTTAACAGGAAAAAAACAAGCATCATCTGATATACTTTAATACATCAGATTATGTAAAAATGCTTCAGCAATTTACCACATTCTGCTTCTTCTTGTTTCTGTTAGTTCATACATGTAAAATTCCATTTTCCTGAAATTGCACTTATGCAAAGTTTTGTCACATAATTTTCATTGTTACAAAGCTGCATTTTGTGTAAAGAGAACTGATTTTCTATCATTCCTGTATGCTTCCTTTCTTCATTGCTTTTGTACGAGTTATTCCAATTGTCATATATCTATGTTTATCACATGTGGTGTTATCTGTTTTGCAGACCTAAATATTTGAATCATCTGTATGAATGCAATGTTCTGAAGATAAAGAAAATAGTCCACAAGCCCCTGTAGGATAGAAGACTTGGAAACTATTTTTTTATGTCATTTTGCAAAAGTTTGCAGAATGGAAATGCCATCTTTAAATGAGTTTATTTTATATTTCTATGTGTATTCATACAACAAACTTACCTGCAACACTAAAGCACCGCTCACACAAGGCGTCGGTGACCTGTACGCTACTTTGTGCGTCATGACAGAGTGACATCGTTTAAAAGCATGATTGCAAACACTAAAGCAATACGTTGAATAATATGTGTATGGGTAAATTGCCTTCTCGGGCTCAATTAGCACGTCAAGTAATCAAAATGAAGCGTCGTGTGAGCAGGGCTTTACTGACAAAATGCTTATTACAGTATATACGTGTACTCTTCCCGTTTGCTGGTGTCATATATTGAAAACGATACGATATTACATTCTCTTTTTTTTCTTTTGATACATGTACATGTACGTCAAGTAAAGAGCTTTTGCATATTTTAATTTTGACATGTGTTTTGTTTGAAACCAATATTCTCTGTTTGTATCAAACTCATCAATTACTAATAATCATTTGCATATGTTTACCATATATTATTTGCTCTTGCTACACATTCAGTTTACACAGTGTATTTATTTCACCTATATTTTTTTCTACAATATTTATTGGTTAGTACTTTAATAGAGCGTCAATGTTACAAAGAATTTACAAGACTATGAATAAGTTAATTGCATGAAGATAAAAAATAATAATGTAAGAACATGCAGAACTCTATGTAAATATTGGTGAATTGTCATCCACAGAAATCCTATACAAATACCTAAATCAAGATATCTGTGCAAAGGTATAATGAAACAAATTGATGATATGATATGCTAAGATTGTGTGTACTTATTGTAAGTGCTAATAGACGAGATGAATATTTACAGAAAATGGTTTGTTTATGTGAAATTGATTTTGAAAAGAAAAATATAATTTGAGGATTATATCATGAGCGGGCTTCTCTTGTATAAATGACGAGAAAAATGTCTAATTTATGTATTATATGAATTCAGTTCTAGTTATTCCAGATGTTTTATGTACCTTGCCTCTTACTTTTTTTGATTGATTTCAACCATTTTTGTGACTATATGAAAAATCAGCAAGTTATTTACAAAGCTATTACGCCTATACCTCTTCTGTTGTAATGGGTTATGTTTTGTAGTACATGTATGTACTTGTAGTTATCATGCTTTTGACTCTGATTCATTCTATAAAAGAAAGAAAAAATAATATGAAAAGGTTTATTCTTATAGTCAGAGAAAAATAAATTTGGGAAAAGATGCTATATGTTGTTTCATTGTTTATTTCCTTTGAGTTGGGTTTTGACTGATTTTTTTTTCTTTCCTTAATGTACCGTAATCTTTATATCCATCTCTCTCTCTAATACCAGGGTTTCATCAAGCGTTTTGTCAGTGATTTTTACTGACAAATTTGCTCTCGGCCAATCAGATGCAAGGATTTCAGTAGCTTATAACAGTTGTCGGTAGAAATCACTGACAAAACGCTTGATGAAATGCTCCCCAGGGGTATGCTGATATTGATGACAATGGTGTGATAATGGTGATAATGATGACAATGATGAAGTCAGATGATGTCCTAGTTTTAGTCATGCAATGAAATTGGTGTTGGTGATGATGATGATGATGGATGACCTCGCACAAGAAGCTTCTTACAGGGTGTTCAGATACAAAAAATTTATACCAAATGTATAGCTATACAGTGTGGATTTATGTGTCTGAACGCTGACTAACAAAATGTCGTAAAACGAAACTAGGGTCAGAGTATCATTTTGAACTAGAACTCGCTAACGAATCACCTCTCAGTGTGTCTGAACGTATGGCGACCATAGAACGGTATAACTGGGCGGGGCTTACGTGAGCGCACACGAAAGGTGACCTTATTTCTCATTTGGGCTAGCGGTTACCATAACATGCGCAGTGGAAAACCGCTTCTAATCGGTCGAGATATGTGTCTGAACGGTCCATGGGCTATACCATGAAAATTTTAAACGTTTCTTTATCGAGTTTCGGTATAAACTTTTTGTGTCAGAATGGGGGTTAGTTTTTGGTTCGTAAGTCCACTACCTATACCAATACCATTTGTTCTCAATATGATTTTTTAGAACTGGAGCACAATAAAATGGACAAATCATTTTCATGATCATCCTACCAATAAAGACAAAATTCAGACTAAATAAATATTCTGTGATAATTTCATTCGACTATATTTACAGGATTTGCTCAATTGATGTATGAACCATACACGAATCATATTACAAAGCATAGAGAAATCTAGGCAAATTCATCTGCAAGAAAAGAAATAACAAATACACGTTCATAAGAAACCATAAATTATTAAGTATGAAATACATGTAGGATTCTACTTAAATATTTATTTCACTTCATACCATTATAAGTCTCCCCATTAACAGCCCCCAAAAGTCAAGTGCAATGTCTTACAGTTTCATCTTAAAAGGAACACCAACTTTGTGAGCCACTTGTTACAAAGAGTGGATTGCCAATGAAATTACATCCACAACACTCAAAAATCCATTCAATATCAGACTCATTGAATCTGTGAGGGAGGAACAACAAAATAAATTTAAAAATGAATTACTGAATGAGGAGGATGCGTTAGATAAGAAGAAGTAGGATAGAGTGTCATCATGGAGCGAAAGTCGGTAACCCCTCGTAAGATAGAAAATGCTGACTTAAAAACTGATGATGATACATCCATGTTCACTAAATGAATCCCAAAAATGGCCTTTGTTTGTTTCGTCTTTATGAACATACTTTGAAAAGGGTGATTTTTTAATAAATATACTTCAAATCTATTTCATTAGGATATTAAATCAAGGTTAACTCTATACAGTGACTATACATATGTATATAAAATTAATAAAGATGATAATCCAACAGCTATAAGGTGTTAATCACAAATTAAGGAGAGGAATATTTAAATGGCAACTGATCTGCTTTTCATCCTCAAATTAGCAATACCTGCTATTTTCCTATTTATTGCTACATTTTTCTTTCAAAAGTCTAGTCAGCATACACATGGAGTATTGAAAAAAAATTTTTTAATTGCCAAGGTGAGAATTTTAATGTTATTTTCCTTAAAAAAAAATTGCTGGTGTCCAATACCACATGGTTGAACAACCAAATGGACAGAGGCCCGTATTCTGAACTCCGGTACGGTTGAACTTAAACTCCAGTCTAAGTTAAACCAGAGTTTAATTAAAACTGAATTAGACCGGAGGTCCAGTCTAGTGGGGTGTTGCAAGAAAGTTGCAATCAATTGCAAATTGTAAAGCAAATTAGAACCATTCTGAATGGTTCAGGGTCTGCCTATTCAAGAAGATGCGCTTGCAACAATGATTTTGATTGGTCAGTACCGATCAGTTGCAACTTGCAATCAATCGCAACTTTCTTGCAACACCCCATAGGTCTGCTTTTAACTCCATTTCTGTTTCTGAAAGTCTGGTTTAGTTTAACCAGCGTCTAAGTCCAGTCTAAATTTAAACTCCAGTTTTGTTGGCATGAAGATAATTTACTGCGCATGTGCAATACGAGCAGATTACTTCGGGTACGTAGTCTGCTTCTCTTGCACATACGCACTAGACATCTCCATCTATTTTTTATATCATGGACGTCATGAGCTCAAAATTGCTAAAACAAGGCAGAGGAACTGGGAGTCTGTTGAAAAGGATCTTCTCATTCAACTGATCTCTGAAAAAGTCGAAATGATTTCAAAGAAAACTGTGTGATAACAGAGGCCTGGGAACAGGTTCATCAAGATTTCCAAACTAGGTTTGGAACTAGCAGAGAAACTAAGAAGATGGAAGTGGAAAATAATAAAGCTATCAGCGAAGGCCAATTGGGGCGACGACGGGAGGAGAATCCCCGTATCCACCTTCTGCCCTCACTCTAGTCGTCAAAGAGTTAGTACCACTGGAATTCCTTCAAATTGGGAATTAATTCGATGACGATGCGGCAAAGGCGGACATGAGCTCGGAAGCGGCAACTGTCTTGGACGTCGAGAGCTCAACCAAAATTGCTACATGTAAAACAAGGCAGAGGAACTGGGAGTCTGTTGAAAAGGATTTTCTGATTCAACTGATCTCTGAAAAAGTCAAAACAATAGAGAGAAAGCAAAATGATTTCGAAGCGAACTGTGCAAAAACAGAGGCCTGGGAACAGGCTCATCAAGACTTCCAAACTAGGTTTGGAACTAGTAGAGAAACTAAGGAGATCAGTGACCAGTGGAAAAGAATTTAAAGCTATAAGCGAATACCGAATGGGGCGACTTTTGCCGCGAGAGGGGGAAGACGGGAGGAGAACCCCTGCATCCACATTCTGCCCTCACTCTAGTCGTCATAGACTTAGTACCATGGGAATTCCTTCAAATTGGGAATGAATTCGATGACGTTGCGGCAAAGACGGACATGAGCTCGGAAGCGGCAACTGTCTTGGACGTCGAGAGCTCAACCAAAATTGCTAAAACAAGGCAGAGGAACTAGGAGTCTGTTGAAAACGATTTTCTCATTCAACTGATCTCTGAAAAAGTCAAAACTATAGAAAGCGAAATGATTTTGAAGCGAACTCTCTCGGTCTGGAACTAGTAGAGAAACTAGATCAGTGACCAGTGGAAAAGAAAAAAGCTATCAGCGAATGCCGAACGAGGCACTTTCTGCCGCGAGGAGAACCCCTATATCCACCTTCTGCTCTCACTCTAGTCATTAGTGACTTGGTACCACAGGAATTCCTTCAAATTGGGAATAAATTCAATGACGATGCGGCAAAGGCGGACATAAACTCGGAAGCAGTAACTGTCATGGAGTACCTAGCAGGGGCACTGCCAAAGCCAAAGCCAAGGCCAAGGGCCCAGAACCAAAACCAACTTCAACAAGAAATCAACTTGTGTTGGTAAATATACTTATAGATGCGATCTAGATCACATAGATGTAGACCACTATTAGATCTAACTGATTTGTTTTGAATGTAACATCTAAGTTAGGGTACATCTCAGACAGAATCTAGACTCCCTAGACCTATCGTTAGATCTACTATTATTGAACGTGGACTGGGAGCGTCTCACTGCGAGCAGTGTTCCGCTCAAGTGCAGGAGACATTTGGTGAATCATTTCCATGGTCGTCTGCTTCGTTAGACAGTACATTGTATCTGTGTAAGAATTCATCGTCGTCATAGAGGTGGAGTGGTTTTTTTTTTTTCAATAATGAGCCTCTCTGGACCAGCATGCACCCCTTCTAGCAACTCCGGGAGTTGATATCTCCGTTGTAGCGCAGCTAGGAGGTCGGCCATATTGGATGTTAAACCAGACTTAAAGGAGAATCAACCCTTAATTACAAATTTACTTATTTTGGAAGGTGTAATATATTCCTACTTATTGGCCTAAATCATTTTCTAATAAGATATCAGAAAAAGGGAAAAATAAAGATATTCCAACAGCCGGTATCGTCTCCTACTCATTTCCATGGGGGCTGCCATTTTCTTGCTGATTTGGAGTTGTACATGAACCATTGAGAAATGTTCCAGTCAAGAAGATATATTGAATCCAATACCTAAATTGCTTTTCTTCATTAACTAAAATCCCATATGTGACGAAAAATATAAAGTGGGTGTTTACATGTATTATAAAAATTAAATCTTTATAATGATATTTTTAAATTGTCTGGTTTTGCTTAACAAAAATCTATTTTCTTGGGTTTGCCAAACAGAGCAGAACATAATATATGCAACATGCATTCTGACTTTTCAAATCCATTATCCGAAAGCAGGTGAATGCATAGCTTGCCGCTATAGATGCTCAGGGATGAAACATCCATAAATTTGAATTAATTTGCTCCGTCCCATACGTCACAGTATCGAGAAAATAGATTTCTATTAAGCGAATATCGATTTTCAACAGAAATATATAAAGAAATCTTCAGTTTAAAAATAAATTGACATATCTATTCAATATGTTTAATCTAAAACTGGTTTTTAATTTTGAAAAAGGCAATTGGGCATTTGGATTAAGAAAATCTTCATGTACACATAAAAAAAATGGCAGCCTCCATGTACTGCTAGCAGACGATATATATTGGGAGCAGATGATAAATTTTGCTCAGAAAATCTTGATTCGTATCGATCTCGTATATTTTGACGCGAAGCCATATAGTCCAACAAGTAGGAATAAATAACACCTTTGAACAATATCGTCTGTATTTTTGAGCGTAATTCTCCTTTAAACTACCCCTAGCTGTACAAAGTTAAACCACACTTGGACTGGAGTTTCAGTAAAACCGGAGTTCAGAATGTGTTCTGCTTAAACTCCGGTTTAAAGGGCCAATTTAGACTGGGTTTAAACCACACTTAGACTGGAGTTTAAGTTAAACCGGAGTTCAGAATGCGGGCCAGAGTGTTTGCAGAAATTGTTGCTTTTTCCACTGCTCTTGAATCTGATACAAATAAGTTTGAAAAATTAATCAATCTGAATAAGGTTCTTGAGCAAATTCACAAAAAGCCAGCAATTATCTTGAATGGGAAAATATATGCAGCTGATCTAGCACACTTTAAAGTGTTCCATATCATATTTTTAATGGTTCTATAGAGTACAGAAGTGCTGACGTCATATTCGCTCGTCGTCCAGGATACTGGTTCCAAACAACAGAGCCCCCGCATGAGGTTCACCGCGAAGTCATTCGAGCAACGGGCCGGAGCGGAGAATTTCAGTGTTTGGCGCTGGTGTGATCACCACGCCATTGTTTAGCACAAAATTGTTTAGAACCAGCAACCTTGACAACTTGGCCGGTATGACGTCACACTTCGGTACTCTTGCTTTTTCTGTCCTATGCATCATTCACTTCCATGCAGCTGCAAGCTTGGCCTAGTAAAAGCCTCCAATCATTTAGTACATGACATGCTGTTTACTCTTCAAAAGTTCGAAGAGTTATTTTCTTTCATTGAGCCCATTATATTTTGCGGATAAGGCATTTTAACATAAAACTTTCCTATTCAACATTGCCACTGGAGAGTTCTTTAGGGGTATTAAACACACAAATGGAAAGTTGTTCCATACTGACATCAGTCACATGTCCATGCTGCCAATTTGAGATTTCTATGAACTAAATGTACCACATTTCATAAACCTTGACCAACTTTTAAAAACAACCTTTTAAACTTTGTTAAGTTACATCTGCATGTATTTCAATCTATCAACCATTTTTCTTCTTCTTCCATTTTGTTTTAAAACCAGGTTCTATTTGTGAATTACAGGAAAATTTTATACTTAAAATACAACATCAATGTCATGTATAACAGCAAATGAGTGGCCTACATTTATCATATATTCTCAATACTTGTACTATATTAGTTAACTACATTCTCTGTTTTCTGACATACATGTAATACCGCTGGTTAAGACAAGAACAGCAAAAACAAAGTCTGGACGGAGCACGCTAGAAATAAATTACTGTTAACAGATCATTTTAAAAGTCATCATTTTTCTTGACCACGTCAGTGCATAAATCAGAAATATACTTGAATACTTAAGGAAGAATTTCATGAACACAACGTTCGTCAAGAGCTCGGCTACAGATGGAAAAAAAATGGAAATGCGATCACAAAGACTTTTAAGAAATCCACCTTAGGCAATTTCAGTGGACTTGTCCGTCATCTTTTGAAAGATGCGAACATTACAATAACATGTTACATAATCTGAACAAGATTACTAGAGCTGATTTCTTGAAAGTCTCTGCGATTAAGTTTGGAACAAAATCACACATAGTATCCCAGAAAACGGCCAGGGATGCTCAGTATACCGAAGGCTCTTTTGTCCCTTGTCTAATTTCTATCAGTGGGGAAAGTCAGGATTGCTTAAGCCCCATTCGCTCTTACACAAAGTTTGTGCATCGAACGGGTCCGTCGGACTGCTTGGATTATATTTCGGACTGCACGAAGCCGACCGAATCTTGCACGAGAGCTCGAGCTCAGACGGAGCGTGTATGTTGCGCGGCGACCAGTCTGTTCGGAGTTAGAGCCCCGCGGGGCAACGGCATGATCAGGTAACGATCACGGTGCCCTCTCGTGGAATAAAAACGTCCACAATCTGCGGTTGAGTATCCCTTTAATACCTCTGATAGCTAACAATATCTGACCACATATATAAATACTAAATTTGTTCTATGGTCTTTAATAAATTTTATAAAATGTTTCTTATGCTGAGCTAGTTAGTGTGCCTTTTTCAAATATAAAAAAATTGAGAGAGAGAGAAAAGAAGGTTTCAGTGTCTATCAAAGAGATTCTGCTACAAAAGAGAGTGTACAGTGTATGTAGTATATCTTGAGGAAACCTTGTGACTTGAGAGGTATGAAATACATTTCCTTTTAATAATCTGAAAAAAAAAGATTAATATATTTTATTTTTGTGACTGAAAAGATTACAATAGTCTGTCCCATCTAAACAAATAAAGAAATAGCATTGTTAAGCCAACTGAGGGAGTTTTCTAATCACTATTCATTCGGAACTAACTCTGGAAAATACACTTCACATTAGTTTGTAATGTAATTTACACATACGTTTAGAACTATTAAAAACCCAAACAATTACACTTCATTGCATTCATTTCTGTAGCAATTTCCATGGCTTTAACACCAAATCCTCCATTTTTACAAACACAACAGGCAAGTTTCTATCCATCCACTTTTAAATTATGACACGGCATGAGGATGCGAGTTCTAAATCGTAATGGCACAAAAATCTTTTTAAACAGTCACCATTCACCCAAGAATAAGATCATAAGAAAACATAATGATTTCAAAAACCCAGTAATTTTTAGACTAATTTTACTTATTCAAGTTCTGCCCTGCAACAGCTGCAGTGACTAGAAATCAAGTATCAAAAACAAGAAATAAGAAAGTCAACATTGATTTCATTTAAATTACAAACCTTTCTTCGTTAGGGGTGGTATTCTGAAAACTATGTTATCTTTTAGTAATGTTAACTGTTATAATAAATCTAACTTACCGGTAGGAGAATTTATTGGTTGATGTCTGTACATAGCTGGCTGTGTACGCACATCGTTCAGAGTAAAATGAACATACCTTTCACTGACATTAAAGACAACATAATCTTCTGAATACCACCCCTAGACTCTTATAAAGAAAATCAAAGACATCATAAACCAAAAAGATGTTTGGGTAATGCAGAATCAGAAAATGGCGATGAAGAGATCAGAGTATACTTTAAGAATGGACAAAAAGCCAAAATCAAACATAACCGGAAACTAGAGGAACAAAGTGTGCTAAATATAACAGGTGTTGATTGGCTGCCTGAAAATATATTTAGTTTCCGGTTTATATTTGTTCGATTTTGGCTTTCTGTTCATTCTTGCGGGAATACTCTATCTGAACGCAAAGACGAAAAGTTTGTATAGCTCTCTTCAACGCCATTTTCCGGCATCATAAACCTTTATCTACCTCTACAGACGCATGAAAGCTGAACAAATAACGAACTTTCAAAACAAAACAGAATAAATCGATAAGGCATCATAGTTTACTACCAGTCAATAACATGTGGCCGGTCCCCTGCATTAAGCACCAAGGTTAAAGAAAAAAAAAAAATAAAAACCCATTCTGAATTTTTACCAATTTCTAATAAACACACACAAATTTCAAGATTCTTCAAATTGAAATGCATTTTATAGTTCATTTGTCTATAAAGGCAGTATACTACATGTATAAATTTCATATCTAAGTCATGATCTCCAACTCTAAATTACTAGTTCTACATTCTACTACGAGGCGATAATGGGGTCATGAATCTTTCGTATTCATTATCTAACACAGGCAAACCAAATAGTCAAAATCGAGTCATAGAAAGTCGGAGAGCTTGAGAGGTATCAAAATTAAATCCTTATGACCTCACACCGACAAGCCATATCCTACATAAAGCCGAAATAGCCCGATTACCTTGTATGCAATAGCCAAACGGATCATAGGCATGTAATCTAGTGTGTGAACCCCATGGTCCTATACAGATATACAGCCCCAACGGCTAGAAATCACTACGTACACAGCCAAATCAACCTGAACTATCTCACACACGGCCGAAAAGCATGTAATCCCCCATAGAGTGCATACTACGGTCAAAATCAGATAAGCCAAAACAGCCCAAAACTTTCACGATATCAAGTCTAAACCTATCATATATTCTTCAAACTTCATTTATCCTACCTGAATGTAAGCTGCAAAATACTGGCAAGCTGCTGTAGATTAATCAGTACACGCAGCAAGACTTTCGGAATCTTGAGTTATTTAATGAAAAATCAATTTTTCTTCCCCCAAGTTTTCAAGAAACAAGTGAAAACTTGAAAATGCCTCCCTTCCTCAAATTCGAAGGTGGGGCAAATTTACCAGCAATTTAAAGATCATAGTTGCTCCATTTGGGCAAGTTGGCAAAAGGGTCACCCCCCTAATTAAAGGAATATGAGCTCTACACCATACTTGGTTATCTCGACATTTCATTCGATGAACACCTTTTCTAAAATGGTCTAGCAATTATACACTTTCTGGTCATTCATCACTAAGTTCTCTTAAAATACATAGCCATCAACTAGTATATATACGGACATAGTTTGGGCAACTCTGTTTCAGTCTAGCACTACATTTATTCTTTTATTGTGTACTTGCCAGACAGAGCAACATGCGGCACGTATTCTCACCAACTGGAATCAAGTTGGCCCAAAACTCTTGTGTGACATAGAAGGCTCTGTCCAAATAAAGGCATTTCCGGGTGGGCGCCAATCAGAAATAGGCGGTCCGCGTATCGGATCCTTTCGAAGGCAATAAAGAGCCTCCATTGGGTAATGTTCCAGTTATCCTCCTGAAGACGATCAGAGCATACCGACTGAAAAGTTGAGAACCAAGGAGCTCTTTATAGCGTGGCTCTTCTCCCTTCAAAGAGTACACAGTGTAACCCTGAAAACTTTAAGGAGTGAAATTTGTGGGGTTGACTCCACATATATTCTTTCAAAAAACAACTTTAAAACCCTAGAAAAGGATTTCATAATATAATCTTGAGAGAAAAAAAAAATGAGTACTACCAGTGACATCCTAAGAAAGTCTAGCAAGCTAGTCTCATTCCATACAAAAAGCTGTACAGGTATATATATACATTATAGTACTTATTGCATGCCTACATCATAAATTAACACATTTTTCCTAAAAAATAAACAAATCAAAGAGATCCTTTATGGTGCACAACCAACTCTTCACACTACTTGTCCTAGGAACATGAAAATAAGATCGGAAATCAATGAACGATAAATAGTACATGTACATTCATACCCTTTGGTTGCTTATAAAGGCAGGTTTACTTACCCAAAATAACTCATTAATCATCCATTTTTGCATCAGTAAACCGTAAACTATTTTTCCTACCAAAACGAACAAAACGTCACAAACATAAATATCTTTTGAATACTGCATTAAAGACAGAGCACAGCATGTTATTTTCTATAGTATGCAGCAAAAATAGACACACACTGGCACATTTCTATCCTATGATCTTATCATGGCAGCTTGGCTAAAGCCTGTATAATAATAATAATTCTTTATAGTGCTATAAATGGTACCAATCACCAAGAAAATATTTTGCACAGTATGTTAGAGGTTCCATGTCATTATATTATATTCAAAATATGGGCTTTAATTATTAATTCTATAAAGAGAAATTGCAAGTTTAATGAAACTCTCTACAAGCCTAAAAGCGACTTGTGAGTAGACTACTCGACGCACCCAACTCGGGGCCGTTGTGGCGTGCGCCTGTAATCCAGCTAACAGTGGAAGTTACAAGCTGATTCAGCGGACCCAGGTTCGAGACTGAGTCACGTCTTTTGGATGGTGACGTTAAAGGTCGGTCCCCAGACGTAAATAATCCTATCTGATTCATACACGTCTGTAAAAACCCAATTACACACACACTCGTATTTCGGTTCCGCATTTTCATGTTATCCTTTATTTCCTTCATACTCCTTAACTGTTGACCTATAGAATGCCAGATAAAAGTTCTTTGACGTTGCTTTTATACTTTCTAGCTGTACACAAATTATTTTTTCAGGTGATTGGTACCTTTAAAAACATTAGTTTTGTGTCATTTTATGTACGGCAGAAGGATGTAAACACAAATTTTGATCAAGTCTTTTTACCATTTTTCAAGCTCTGTAAAGAAAGGATAAAGATATGATATTGGGAAGTTAATACAAATCAATATAGACAATTACGACTTACAGAAATAATTTTTTTCTTGTACATTTAGAGAAAAAGAAAGGTCAAAACTACAAACTGCATATTTCTAGAAATGTACAACTCCTGGTCGTACATCCATAAGCACCCTTCTGCCGTGGATATGATGATGTACCACGTAAATCAATTATTTCTCGGAGCAATAATTATCATTCATGTTTGTCTTTGGGGGACTAAATTTAGGAAGCAGGTAGAAGGGGAGTAAGTCTGAAGCCATAGAAATACAGGTCATCACGTAAAAACACAAAAATATTTTGTAAAGCCACAAAACACCGTTTATTTGCCCGAAAAATGCTTGATTTTGTTCAATGATACAGTGAATATGTGCATCACAGAGGGGTTTTTTTTGTAAGTATTTGAAATATGAAAGTACTTCATTTTGTAGAAGTATAGTGTTGAAAACAAACATCCAGGAATACCACCCCAGGTATTTTTTTAACATATTCCAATATATTGAAGAGCATGTGTTATTTGCTACACAAGTACTATGGCTTCGTAGGCATTTGTGTTTTCCACTTGATAATCTAATTATTGAAAAAGGCTACATAACAAGCTATTAAATTTGGATTCTTTCTGAGGTGTCTCAAAGGAGGATTGATCAATGCAAGCTGAGATGATCAAGGAAGCTAATTAGGACCTTTGCTTCACAAGATACACGTAGGTCTTCTCTTGCTTGCAATGATGCAGTTGCCATGGCAACGATTTCCATCTCAAAATGCATCTTGAGGACAAATTGTTGGCGCATCCCGTCAGCTACGTAAGATGACTTATCGCTCATTTACAGGCACAACTCTTTCTTATCTGCTTGCTCTTTTAAAAGTTGCCATGAAGATGTTGCAACACCTACTGTCCTGGTTACACTAGTTGCTAGATGAATTCATCCTTAGATTCACATGACTTTTTATTTCCATGATAGACACGTTGCCATGGTCATATGAACAAAGGATGACAGCACTGAAAGCATGATAAGATGATGATGATGCTACTGAAAACAACTAGTAGCATCAAGCAGGGTCTCGGCTCTCTGCAATATCCACTGTCATCATCCCTGTCTCATCTCTTTTGGATAAGGGTCCTGTTGCCATGACGATAGGGATAGCATCCTGGTTGGTTCTGAGCTGGCATACCGACCACATAAGACATCAAGAGCTGGCATTTAGCTGATAACACGATCAAAAAGTATTTATCAAAGAGAGAGAAGCAAGTTTGCACCTTCAAGAGTTCAGACCTCGATTTGGTTTCTTTCGCTCGAGTTGATGCGGTTGTCATGACGATGTTGATGCTCCGTCGTTCACGTTGCCGTTTTCTTTCCCTTCAGAGTTTGTTGCAGACTCAAGGCCACTGTCGGGGGAGAGTTTCAAGTCTTCCATGTCCTAGGGTAAAAAAGAATACAGATACAATCAAAAACACAACAAAGAACAAATTGGAGCTGGTCCTACCGAAGGCTGTCCAATTTGAATACTCACTCATCGGTCGCTACGGAAACCTCTCGCATCTTTCGTACAAACTTAACGTCCTTCTGGTCCAGGATCACTACACGTAGCTTGAATTCCTTATATCTATTTGCTCATTACTTGGCTTTATTACACATCTTCTACCAAAATCGGTTGGCCCTTATCATTTATTTGCCATCTGCATCATACAGTTAAAGATAAATTTGAGTTCTGGTTCTGGTCATGCGATTACATTCTGAAAGAAACCGTTTCAAAGCAATAGGGAAATTAAAGTTGATCATGTCAACATACAAAATGATGTATACTGTGAGGTATTTTGAATCATCAAAATGATAAGAAATTAACCCATTCTCACTGAAAAGCACATGCACTGCACACGCATGCGGTGAATGTTCGGCCCGAACACTTGAGCTATTTCTCGTCATATTTTGAATATGAGGGCATTTGAAGAGCACTCCTTTTCAGGGGACATTTCTACTATGATGTTCTCCCAAACTGACCTAAAAGGAAAGAGAAAGCTCACAAATTATTTTTCACCTTTCCCAGAACTCAACCTTCTCTTTGAAGTTTGGTTCTAGTCAGTGCAAAACTTATTCCCTGCCATTGCCAGAACTAAAGATTCAACATCCTGTATAAGCTTACCTCTAATTCCTTCATGATTTCATCCATGAAGTCTGTTGGGTTTTCTTTGTAGGAGACAGCTTGCCTTATGGCTTCCCGAAATAACTGTAGGAAAGATAGAATTGCATCCATGAAAATTACACATATTTCTTGGAGGGGTGTTAAACCCTTTCGGGAGAATTTACCACATTTTGTGGTTCGGCTCAATAACTTTTGATTCAGAGCTCTAACTAGATGAACCTTCAACCGCGCACGGTCGGAATTTATGCCTCCGCCATCACCAGATTGGAAATGTATGGCATACATGTACACTCTAAAAAGGATTGGTCCAACAAAATTACAAATCTTTTCACTTAAAAAGCACAGGAGACAGAAAATTTATTTCATTTCATTTTCATCCCGTACAAATAAAAAACTTACCATTGATGACTTACAATCATCAAATACACCAAGGAAATAGATATTTTATAGCAAATATACCACTGTCCCCTTGAAATTTTTTCTAAAATAGGTAGGCCTAGACTCCATACATCACGAACAATTTTTATAATGACCTCTATGACCTTTGCACTTTGACCTTGAGACCCTAAAATCTAATCCGTTCATCGTCCCTAACATATGCATACATGGGCCAAGTTAGAGGTTGATCCGTCAAACAGTTCTGAAGTTATTGCGAGAACGAACCATTTTTATGTACATAATGACGCCTCTGACCTTTGACCTTTAATCTTGAGACCCTAAAATCTAATCGGTTCATCGTCCCTCCCATATGCAAACATGGGCCAGGTTAGAAGCTGATCTGTCAAACAATTCTTCAGTTATCACAAGAACGAACCATTTTTATGTATATAATGACCTCTGTGACCTTTGACCTTTGACCTTGAGACCGTAAAATCTAATCAGTTCTTCGTCCCTCACATATGCATACATGGGCCAAGTTAGAAGCTCATCCGTCAAACAGTTCTGAAGTTAGTGCGAGAACGAACCATTTTTATGTACATAATTACCTCTGTGACCTTTGACCTTTGGACCTCAAAATCTAATCAGTTCATCATCCCTCCCATATGCATACATGGGCCAAGTTACAAACTGATCCAAAAAACAGTTTTGAAGTTATCGCGAGAACGAAAAGGGGACGGACGGACGGACGACCCAAAAACATAATGCCTCCGGCACCACCTACGGTGGGCGGAGGCATAAATATATACAAGATGCATGAGAACAAAGAGCAAAAATTCAGCACACACTATTTGTTGCATGATCGTATTGTGTTTGATGCTAGGAATTAGAAGGGCATTAACTCATATACTTTTACACATAGCTAACGCCTTTCTGGTCCTCAACAGTCACTCTATGTGTATTTCGAACTGGCAAACTGGTCACTAGACTGAGACATAACTGGGGACAACTCTCGCATCTGCAGTCCACTAAAAATAGCACAAATTTCCTTCTCTTTTTCTCCGAAGCAGCTTTCCCTTTGGATTGTCATATGTCCGCTAATATAGAAAGAGTACAATTTTAGTTCCTTTGTATGTTGGAACAAATGGGAGCAGTGTCCTACATGAATCACAATGACATTACAAAGTCATATTACCATTTTAGAACTCTGCAGTTTTATTCATCCATTTAAACCTAAATACAAAAAATTTTCTCTTCACATTTAATTTCATCGTGTCTAGGCTCCTCTAATGCTTATCTTTTTGAAGTCTATTTATTTCATAATCAACTAATTTTTATTACTCTTTTGGAGAAATTGTTTTGCAGAATCTTAAACAGTTTTAGCTTTTAAATATGGTTAACCCCCCCCCCCCCCCCCCCCTCGGCCCTAGAGATATATTTTTAATTTTTGTACAACCATTCTGTCCTCACCTTGACTACATTGGCTCCGTCTGCGGCTGATACAAAGAAGAACGGTAGACTATGTTTCTTGGAGAAGTTGAAATTCTTTTGTGTGATCTTGTAGTCCACTGCACAATTTAGTAAGGCATGAAATATTGAAAAAGAATGGTTAACAAATGTCTCTTAGCAACATAAACACTCAATTAAGTTTCAAAGTGATCACAACATGTATTTATAATACCAGTCCTTGTAAAATGAAGAGAGACAATTGATGGTAATTCCCCAAAATTGCATTGTATCTCTTTCAATCAATAGTACCATTCATGTACAATCAATTTGATGTTAATACAGGAAGATACGATGCATTGTAAAATACAATCGATTGTAGCATGAATAATGATACAATAGATATTTGCCATTCACTATTAAATACGAGCGATTGAATCGTAACTAATTATTAAAGTCTCTAAACTGGCAACGCGATGTAAAATATATAATCACTATTTTCATCCACAAATTGGCAAATTTTTCTGTTAAATTTGGTTCATTTAATAAACATTTTTATTTTTTCAAATTATGTAGAAGTGGAAAATAAGAATAACTGTTGCCAATTTGAGGAGGGAAAACTGATTAATCTGACCTACAGAAAATCAGACAAGGAATTTCAGAGAAAGTTCAAAGACCTTCCATTGTCAACAAAGTATAATCTTACTTCCTGTCATGTTTAGAACTGTCTTTCTCAGTATGTATTTTCAAAAGTTACACATTATCTTTAATGTTTTTATTATCATAATCATACTACAGCTGATTATTAATACTGTAGTTAATGTGTTTGCGGTACATTTCATGGTTATATGGGATAACCTTCAGACTTTGCGCAATCCATGTTTTGATAGGGGCTTTCCCGAATCTGGTACAGCGGAACCTTGTTACAACAAACTCCTTGAGACCAAGAAAATTACCTTGTTACGTTTAAACTTGTTACATCATGGTTAAAATATAATAGAATACACAGAAGCAGCACTTGCAAAATCACCTTAATTTAATGACATTTTGTTATAACAAACGTATTCTGATTAATGAGATTGCACTGTATTTTTCTTACCATCTATCTTGTTAGCAGCGAGTACGCAGGGAATTTCCGGTCTGTATTCTCGTAACTCCTTGTACCACTGACTGAGATTCTTGTATGTGACTTTTCTTGTTACGTCAAATACCTGTTGACAAAATAAAGAGTCCAGACTCAAATTATACAAACCAATGGTTTTTGCTAATGAAGTTTTAGTTCACAGTTTCAATTTTATCATCACATGAGCACACAAATATACTGTCATTAGACAGGCCAGCACATGTAACTGTGACATGGAGAGAGAGAGGGAGAGAGAGAGAGAGGGGGGGGGGGGGGGGGGGGGGGGGGGGGGGGGGGGGGGGGGGGGGGGGGGGGGGGGGAGGGGGGGGGGGGGGGGGGGGGGGGGGGTGGGGGGGGGGGGGGGGGTGGGGGGGGGGGGGGGGGGGGGGGGGGGGGAAGGGGGGGGGGGGGAGAGGAAAATGGGGGTGGGGGAGAGATGTGAGAAGATGGAAGATGAAGGGATCAAACGGGATAGGGGGGAATGAGGCTCGAGATTAAGATGATGTAAGAGATGACAGACTAGAGATACAAATGGAGGGAATTGGATGAAAGATAGGACAGTTAAATGGCAAATTAGGATTATTGTCTATGAAGAGATAAAGGCTCTACAAAGCAAATTTTGGAGATCTGAGAGACCAAACAGGTACAGTATAAGTAATAATAGAAAGAGACAGAGAGAAAGAGAGAGCTAGCTCTGAAGAGTGAAAGATGAAGGCACATGACTGATGTGCTATACAAGAACCTTCTATCATCATCATCGCCATCAACGTCTCATTCATTGTCATATTCAATATCATCATCATCATAGCCATCAATGTCTCATTCATTGTCATATTCAACATCATCATCATCATCATCATCATGGTAGAGAGAGGGTTTTTTTAAGATAAAGAAGAAAGGAAAAGGATAAAATGAGAGAAGTAAAGGAGGCAGAGAGAGAGATCATACTTACAAGAATACATGCATGTGCTTGATGGTAATAGGACGGATGCATACTACTAAACCTCTCCTGACCTGCTGTATCCCAGAAATCTAAAAAAAAGAAGATGGAAACATCGGAAGAAAAACAGAAACCTGGTAATTAAAGCAGTCTTAAGGTAGATAAAGTCAAACCTTCTTTAGCAACCATCTCTATAGATAGAATGAAAGTGGTTTTTGTTTCTACATGTGTATTTCTGTCCTCCTTTACAATGTGAAAGAATTGCATGCAAAGGGAAAATTACATAATGTAAACATTGGCAATCTATTTTCAGTGCAACTGTGAGTGCTCTTTCCAAGGTGGAATAATGCATGTTAAAAGGATGCTTTGAAGCCGTTATGTATTATTCACCAAAAATTCCTGGCAACATTTACTGCGCAAAGTGAGAGAGGTCCCTTTTCGATCCCTCTATCAGGCATTAAAATGAGATGAGCATAGAGCAGGGGGAGGGGGGGGGGGGTTGCATTATACAGAGTGTGTAAAAGAAAATAAAAATAAATAAAATACAAGAAAATGCTTGATGTAAAACAGTCTTCATTCTTTAAAAGCAGATTTGAGAGGAGATTTGAGAGCAGAATGTATGGGACAAGAGGGGGAGGGAGCAGAGATACTGTAGATATTTTGCATGTTCAAATTATCAACTCAAAGTTTTCTTCCTCATATACATGTTTGTATTTTATGCTTGCCAAAACTCACCATAGCCACTGCATCTGCCTAAAGTGCAAGTACACAATGTACTTTCTGTAGACTATATACTAAAAAATAGGTGTTCAAAAATTAAATTACATTAAAAGACTTCTCGTGGCCACCCACAACCACTATAAAATTATTCCATAACCTTTCAAAATTGGTACATATGTACGCTGATATTCTAAAGTTATTTCTCTTTCTCTTGGTATATTACCACCATCGCAACTCTGACAGAGAGAAGCATGCATGTACTAGGAAGCCTCACAAATTCCATTAAGCATTTACGAGGTAACAAGACAAGCGATGCGTGTGGCATGACTCGTGTGTAAGCCATGGATACGGGACTTGAAGTGGGGGAGAGAGGCATGCAATGCATAAATGCATCGTCGTTGAAGTAATTGCTTTGTAAAAGTAGATTCAAACAGGGAAGCGGTATTGGTAAATACAATGTACCATAATAGATGGATGTAGGGGCTTAATACAATGTACATGACATGATTTTGCTATCATGTTATTTGGTGATTATTTGCAATGTTAATAAAAGTTATATGTAATTACAAATAATATAGATAACAATTATCTCAATGTCTTATACTGGCAAGTACATGAAGGTACAGGTTATGGAAGAATGGCTTGAATTAACTTTTCAAAGTTGAATTTTGGTGATGGAACTGCATTTCAAAAGAAAATGGTTTTAAATAGTTCTAAACTTGGGCATATCATGCAGTAAATTGGTATTATACAAGTCATGTAAATCAGCTAAATATACATGTAAACAAACTTTAAATCACTTTCACTGAAATCACATTCCTTTGCACAACACACAGTCAGGATTCAAGACAATTAGTTCATTTTTTCCTTTCCTTTCTTTGCATATTTTTTTGCGTATTCATCATTCATTTGTAATATTGAACACTCGGTCTAAGTTTCATTTGAATGTGTGAAACTGAATTTTCACACATTACCAGAAACTGATGACTACCTTTAAATCCTAATCAATATACTGTAATGTAATGTTATGCACTCACCTACAACTATTTCCTTCCCGTTCACTTTCGTCTCGTACCTAAATAGCGTTAATGCAAATGTTGATAATTGCTGTGGTTGGCTGGGGGAAAAAATTGTTAAGGAATTATAATAAAGTAATTTTCCAGTTAAAACAAAGAAATCAATATTTTAATATGTCTGTAATAAAGGTAGAAAGGGAGAATGTCCTTTTATCGTCAAGCATTTGCAATTTTTTTTTTAATCGTAGATAGGATCATGGTAGCATAGCATTTTGACTCGCATGGAGATGATTTTTTGCTTCTTCTTTTCGATGCTATTAGATGTATCTGATGGAATTACAGAAATGAAAAAAATGAGAATTTAATCAGCCATACACCTCTTTTTGTCACATTAAATAATAATAGGTCAGGAGAACAACGTTTTCCCACCCCCCCCCCCCCCCCCCCCCCCCCCACCCAATGGCAGCTTAAGTTGATATTTAAGGGTTAAACCCCTATTGCAAATATTCTATAAACTGGCACAATGCATGCCTGGCATAGAAAGAGCTTATTAATGTAGTTGCTACTTGATAACCTTTTACTTCCAAGTGTAGCACTTATAAGCACATTTTTCTTTTTGTTTGATATATTCTGCCCATTCCTGTCACAATAAAATTTATAGTAAAGAAAGCAAATGGCTAGAAAAAAAGAATTGCTAGGTCTTATTCTATTTTGTAAATTATGCCATTTCATAAAATTCAGTTGTCTGATTAAGCATTTGGTTAGTTTGATCACTTAGTTTAATAGCCCCCTCACTGTAGCAGATATTTTACACTGAAAAGGATACTATCCATCCATGAGAAATCTTTCCACCAATCTGCAAGACAAAAAAATAAATACAACAAAAAAATTAGTTACAACTTTTGTTAAACAAACATGTAAAAGCATAAAGAATATAAATGATTTGAATAAATATTAAAAATTATTTTCTTCCTATCAAAGCCATTTTAAATGCACAGGTAGTGCTGTCACACCATGCAAAATTTGTCAGAAATTGTTGGATTTTATTCTCTTTTTTGTTTTCCGAGTCTGACATTCCATCCCCCCCTCCTTTATTCTTCTGTGTTCTCTGTCACTCCCTAGCTCTCTGTGTGACTCTCTCAATATGAACATGGCGAACAAAGAAGCGGACAAAATATACAGCTCCTTATTGTACCTTCCACAATTGCTCTGGTAGACAAAAGAACATCCCTTCATTGCTATTATGTAAAAATATATAGAACAGGTGTCACATGCATATTCACTTGTTCTACTTTATATTTTACATAATAGCAATGACGGGATATTCTTTTGTCTACCTGAGCAATTGTGGAGGGTACAATGAGGAGCTGTATATTTTGTCCGCTCTCTTTGACATCGTGTTCATAGTGTCTGTCCCCCCCCCCCCCCCCCCTCCCCCTCTCTATATCTCTCTCTCTCTCTCACATGTAACATACATCATATCCTGTATCGAGACTAATTGACATTTTAAATATTAACATCAACATGAAACGGTAGCTCATGCATACATCTACACTGTATTACCTTTTGTAATTTAATGAACAATTCAGCTTCAAGTATTACCCGTTCCTTTCCCCGACCATTATAATGATTTACTTAAAGGACCATGTACATGTACATGTACTAGCAACATATAATGGACATGTATTTGTGCGACCGTTTTTGCAATTGGTGTACTACACTGTAAGAAAAGACTTGTAGTTTTCTTTTTGTAAAATGATCAACATTTAGTAAGTACATGGAAATTAATTGTTTATTTTCTTTTTTATTAGCACCACTGCGTGAATAACCCTATAATCATCATCATCATCATAACCAGTGAACTACTTCTAAAGAAATTCCATACCACTGTCACTATCGATACTAAATGTTCAACAGTTACAATGTAGTGTGGGAAAATCAATGTATATTTGATGATGATGGTGATGATGATGATGGTGACGACGATGGTCATGATTGTGATGACGATGTTGATGGGGATGATGATGGTGATGGTGATGAAGATGGTGATAATGGTGATGATGGTGATGATGGTGATGGTGGTGATGATGGTGATGATGGTGATGGTGGTGATGGTGGTGATGATGGTGGTGATGATGATGGTGATGGTGGTGATGGTGATGGTGATGGTGGTGATGATGGTGGTGGTGATGGGGGTGGTGATGGGGATGGTGATGGGGATGATGATGGTGATGATGATGATGGTGATGATGATGGTGATGATGATGGTGATGATGATGGTGATGATGGTGATGATGATGATGGTGGTGATGACGGTGGTGGTGATGGGGATGATGATGGGGATGATGGTGGTGGTGGTGGTGATGATGATGATGATGGTGGTGATGATGGTGGTGATGATGATGATGGTGGTGGCGATGGTGGTGGTGATGATGATGATGATGATGATGATAATGATGATGATTCAAAGCATGTTAAAAACATTCATTTTCATTGTGATAAGAATAAAATCATCATACAAGTCACATCCATGTTAAACATGAGAGGAAATATCAACTTGCTTCCCATCAACTTCAAGACTAATTTGTCAATATGTACACATATTATAAAAAGTAAGAAGCACCTTTAAAATGTGACTGCGAAGTCCTTCAATTTTGTACTATGGCTTAATACATGGGTATAACAAAGGGAGGTCTGACAGTTTGCAGAACTGATTAATTGGGAATCCTGCATTGGCATCATTTTTATATTTAATGAAAGCATCGGGTTAATGGAATTTGAAGAAGATTATTTGAAAAAGCTTCTGCATCAAGTCATTCAGCAACATACATGTGTGAAAGCAAATTCAATCATATCTCTACATTGATTTTGGGGGTTTCTTCTTGAAAAGTTCAGCAGTAATTTTGGTAATGCATGTTGGTCAACATACAGTGCACATGTATTACATGTATGATTTAATATAATTTGATATAATTTATTCACGTTACATGTACGTTGGCAATATGAAACGTTCGCAAATTGGAAACGACAGCCATTTTCACAGCAAGAAACTTTCAAGAATTGCACAAATTCAGTGTTAAGTCAGTGGTAATTCAATAATTCTGCCCAACATGAAACTTTTGTGACCGATTCAGACTCGTGAAATTCGCAAATCATTAAATGTGCACAACATTATCTGGTTCTACAGTACATGTACATGTAGCTAATGAGTAATGACCAACAAGAGTTGAGCAAAATTTTCAGTACGTATCATACTGTACCATTACAAAATCCATTTAACTAGCTACATGTATCTGTCGAGAAGGACACACTGACATTTCTACCTCGAGTGAAAATTAGATTTCAAATGGCATTTCTTGCAACGCTCAAAGTACACAGTCTCAAGGTGATTTTACCAATGAGGGCGACGGGGCTACTAAATTAAATCCTCCGAGTCTAGGGAGAAACTATTATATTCAAATTATGTTGCTGTCCCCCCCCCCCCTTTTTTGTGAAGGATTCAACTGTACACAAGGCATCCATGAATTTTGTATTAGTGTCACTTAATAATTCAATTTCTTGTTAAAATTTTTGAATGAACGCGTTCATGAAAAAAAAAAAAGATTATTTTATACAATTTTTGAAATAAAGTTATATGTTCATGTAGGTGTACTAATAAGTAAGTTCATAATTACAATTTGCACATGTGCAGATAAAGGTCATTTGTACCGAGTACAATTATTGACCTTTATACGCACCACAATACGTGTACCAGTATGATTTTACTTGTGAAACAAGTAGCCCGTCCATCAAAACAGATGCGCGTGTGCTTTATACAAATTGGGGTCATTTCAGGGTCATTTGTACCATATTAATTACAAACAGGCTTATTCTGACACATCTCTACATGCATATGTACATGTCAATCATCTCAGATGGGTTTATATATTACACCCATCACATTTAAAGTATCCATTTGTTGGGCAAAATAACGAAGATTACTCGTTTCTCATCCAGGCCTGTTCTAATTACCATGTGCCATTCATTTCAACTGCCTCATGATCAATAAAAAATACATGAAATACAAATTCGCTGACAATGAATATTACATGAGCATTTTTTTTTCCACTGTTCCTGCCAGGGGCGGATCCAGGATTGTAAAAGGAGGCGGGGGCACATAAATCTCCGAAAATTTTGTGACAAGCAAAAAAAAAGGGATTATCAGATTTTTTTGGGTCCAGACTGTCCACTTTTCCTCCAAAATTCTCTGACAAGCAGAAAAAAAAAGGAAGAAGGTTATCAGATATTTGGGGTCCACTTTTCTTCCTAAATTCTGTGGCAAGCAAAAAAATAAGGCTAATCACTTCCGAGTGGGGGGGCACAATACAAAAAAAAAGAGAGGGCACAATGTATTATTTTCTTTCAAAAGGGGGGGCACGGGCAGGATGTGCCCCCCCCCCCCTAAATCCGCCACTGGTTCCTGCCATCAATTACCTCCGCATATTGCCGCACCAGATTTTTTTTTTTAATTTATGTTTTTATTAAGAACTATAACATATTTAATTTAAAATAAAACATGACATATTTGCAATAAATTGTTAACAGCAAAATTGAATAAAATAACGCTCAACGGAGCGTAATGAACAAAAAAAAGGACAACCAAAAAATAAAACCAAAAAACAAACAAGTAAACAAACAAACAAGGACAACAAAACACATCAGTACGGTACAACATAATACAACACAACAAAAATATCTCTCTGCAAACTAGTACTAGTTCAACCGTAGCAGGGACCATGAATACAAAGTCTGTATGTTCTTTCAAATAAGAATTACAAAAATATTATGAAAGCACATAAAGCATATTACGCAATTTAAAACTACGGCACAGTGCCATCGGAACAGAGGAAAAAGAAAATATTTTAAAAAATAAATAGCTTGACTAGGCGAAGCCCCCCCCCCCCCCCCCCGCCAAGTCCCTACATTGTACATCATACCACGGAGAGGTCGAAGACCCCGCCAGGCCAAGGGCCCCAGTAATCAACAGTCGCAGGCTCCATCCACTCTAAATTAGAACAGTCACAATCACCACACACACAGTATCATACTGTAAACGTGGAATATTTCGCGGTGTGGAAATTTTCGCACATTTCGCGCAGCATGAAATGTGCGCGAAAATAAAAACATGCGAATATTTTTGTTTATGTATTCTTTTGCGCATGGGCCTAGCGCGTCGGTGAAATTAAAAACACGCGAAATTCACTTTACTCAGCCGAGCGCAAAAAATTAATCCCACGAAAATTTCCACTTTTACAGTAGTCCTGAACACAGCACACATCCTGTAATTACACACATCAACCATACACTAGACTCCACATACACACCACCATCTAAGTACCATTTATCACTGACTGACTGTTTAGTATAAGCGATGCATAATCTTTGCCGCACCAATTTTTATACCACCCGGAAGTATTTTTGCCATGGCGGACACGTAAGACTAAATTCATGAGCTTGACAAGCCGCGCAAGAGAAAACCAAAACTTGACAATGTACACGCTTATGAACGCGTCGCGCCATGATTAACGTTCACTTAACTCCGCCACTCGATACACTTCAGAATGCGCAGCTAGCTCAAATCAGGCCGTTTTGAGGTACACAAAATGTGCCATGATCGGACAGCTATCGCCACTGTTTTGATCTGAAAAAATGACGAACTTTAGGTGGAAATATCTTTGAGCTGAAATACTTGTAAGTCATGAACCTCGGTATTTCATTTAAAGCTTTTCTTCACATTCATTGTGCTATTCAAAAATCCTGAAAGCCGAAAAATAGCTGATTTTAGAAAAACGTTCAGACACCCTAATACGTAGAATATCTGATTTCCATGCCAGATTCTTAAATGGCATCTTTATCGATATCATCGTGATAAAGTGAAATTTTCAGGCTGTTTTTGGCGGGCGACCTTGCTCCTTTCCAGCACACATATGTGCTAGAGATCACACACTTGCTATGGGAGGCAATTCCTCACGGTACGAAAAACTACAGAGTGCGAGGTTATCTCCAATAAGTGTGAGTGTGTTCAACCTAATATTGCTGAGTGAGATAGATAAAAGTACCAGGCTCTATGAGGAGTAGCGTCAGTTTTTTTGTGTGTGTTTACTCTTCAAAGCACTCATACATGACTATACTTCGTGTGTAGAATCTAGGCAGTCATACACCTCAACTTTTTCAAACACCACTGCACAAAAGTCACCAACATTCACTCAAAATCAGCATTTAATTTACAAAGACAGACCCCAACATATCCACGGAAAAAACAATAAATTCAAATCACCGATGTTGGAAAAGATAATTCCAAAAATAAAATCCGTAAGTTACTGTCGATTCTCGCGAAACAAGGTATCAGAGTCATTGTGTACATTTCCTGGGCAGCGTTGCATCAAACGGTCATTATAAGCACAAGTTCGCTGACATCCCATTGAAACGCGTGTATTAAAATTAGCATGCGTTTCATTGGGATGTCAGCGAACTTGTACTTATGACGGTTTGATGAAACGATGCCCTAACTCCCCAAAAGAATTTTGTCGTTAAAAATTCAGTCCCTACCGCATACACGGAAAAGTCCCGATTTTCTGTGTAAGCGATCGCAGAGTTTCTTTTTGGACAAAATCTTATTGGCCGATTTTAGTCTAAGACATTGGCGGTATGTAAACAACACGCAATCGCGAAACAAATCGGCAGGGATTTCTTCAGTTTTGGACATGATTTTGACTTTGGATTTTGCTGGAAATATCAAAAGTTCTACCTAATGGCCATTTGAGGTAGGAGTGAGATTTCTAAGAGCTGAATTTGAAAGGAAGTAGTCCTATTTAAAATATTTTATCCCCCCCCCCCCATACCTTTAGTACATGCGACAGAAAATACCAAGTATTTTTGCATGCATATCGCGTAGTGGTCAATAAGACCACTATTCGTGGTGTGCTTCAAAGAGCCTTTCCAGGCTATGTTTGACTTGATGTTCAATATACATGTATTTTTAATAAAAGTCAACTGCCAAGTGTCACAACTATCATGTCTGTTCTTCATCATGTTCTTCATCCTTAAGACCTTAAGTTCATTTCAAGTTTTGCATTGGCTTAAAACTTTATAAGCCTAGGCTTTATGCACACGTAGTCGATTCCAAACAAATAAAACTGGCATTATCGTGGTTGAGGAAACGGCAAACCCAGAGAATAGGGGCCGGTCTGCGCATGCTGTATTCATTTGTGTGCAAGCAAATATAGCCCAGCGGCAGTAGCGGCAGTGGCGGCGGCGGCGATCTTGCACCAGATTCAGCGATGAAACATTTGCGAGTTTGACTCCATTTCTGGCCAAAATCGTTATGATTTTCATCAAACAACTACAAATCTGAAAACCAAGAGGCAAGAGGACAATATGATATATCACAGCATTAATTACTTGATTTAAAATATATTTGGAAGTTGTTTTGAACTTGATTATGAACTTGTTACATGTGTTCCATTTTTGGCTGTCTCTGCCGATCCGCACTGTAAAACATGGCACGCCATGCACGCGCACGCCGACCGGCCTCTATTCTCCGGGTACGCCGAGGAAACCACCATTCACTCCGCACAGAAGCACTTCATTGCGTTACATGAGTTGGTTTGCTCATTCCTCATCCATCATGTCTATAGGACATGATTGATAATGATACTTGATCATGTTGATAAATGATAGCCTCTGGCACCATGTCTGCACTTTATTTAGTTTATCAATATCATGTTTATTTCTGCGTGCTAACAGTAACAAACGAGCGGTTTTTACTTAATTTTAGCCATAAAACTAGAGATCAGATTAACCCGACCGACCTCGACATACAACTTGAACTTCAGATTAAATCTTCATTGCAAATGACGTGAGTCTATTCTATTCTATTTCAAGCAAGCCCGACTGAACATGATGAATTGGCCATTCATTCACTAACTTTACCATGTTTACAGCGGATACGGTACCCCATAGCGTGACTAGCAACGTAAAAAAATCCCAAGAACTTGAAAGAGGGTCAGCCGGCATTTCCTAATTTTTGACACCCCACGGAAGCAGAGAAAATCCCAGATAAATAAAGATTAGAAAAACAATACTCACTTTGATTTGCCAACAGCGGAATCTCCTAAACAGATAATTTTAACCCCATTTTCTGCAATTTTCCCGTCCCCTTCCGGGACACTCGATGAGTTCGTGTGATTCGCCATCTTTACTGACAAAAATATGTTGAAAATTTTGGGTAATTGGCTTACTTTACAACAAAAGATGGCGCTCGTCTTGACTCCACTATCATTTCTCTCTCACACACAATTTGCTCTCTTTCTGTTTTTCTACTGCCCCAGCCCACCCCCTTTAAAACTCATAGGCCCGTATTCTGAACTCCGGTTTAACTTAAACTCCAGTCTAAGTTAAACCAGAGCTTTAATCAAAACTGACTAAAACCGTAAGTCCAGTCTAAATTTCTGTACAAAGTTAAGCCATACTAGACTGGAGTTTTAAGTTAAACCGGATTTCAGAATGTAATTTTCCAAAACTATGGTTCAAAGGGCAGTTTTAGACTGAGTTTAAACCACACTTAAACCGCGGTTTAAGTTAAACCGGAGTTCAGAATACGGGCCATTATGTTTCATTCCTTCAAAGATACACTTGAAGCGACCTCTCTTATTAGCTATCCGTATATTCTGTCCTAAAATATCAAATTCGATTGAATTCAAAGTTATATTTATTTTCTTGCAGTCATTATAGCAGGCCCGTAACTAGGGGGGGGGGGGGGTTTCAGGGGTTCGAACGAACCCCCCCCCCCCCCCCCCCCCCCCCCCCCGTTGGCGAGCAGAGGTCCGCTTAAAAAAAAATTTAAAAAAAAAAGAAGCGAGGGGAGAGATGATGGAAAGGGAAAAATAAAGTGATAAAGCATCGGTCTTTCCGTCTATTTAATACATTTTATTTTGATTTTGTCCCGTAACTTCCTAATCTGGCAAATCTATAATTAATCAATGTCGTCTTTCACCATTCATTTTCGAATTTTGTACATTATGCCATGTTGCAATCGATTTTCTTTCAAAGCGTCATTCAAAAAATTATTCAAATTCGTTTGTAGTATCGCCCCCAAACTGGCGAGCAGAAATCTGCTTCAACAACAACAACAACAACAAAAATAATCATTAGGCGAAAAAAAGTATCCAAAGTGACATCAGAATAGTGAGTTTTAGGTTAAATTATTAAAAACATTTCCATACCAACTGGCTTCGATAGGGGAGAGGCACACAAGGGGGTCACGTGAAAGGGGAGAGAGGAAGGAAAGTGAAAAATAATGTGAGATAATAACGTTTCCAGCCGGGTTTCCAGCCGGGTTTCCTTCAGTTTGAACACTTGCTATTGTCCTGCATCTTAATAATAAGGCCTAGACAATATACGTCTTTGACCATTCATTTTCGGAATTTATTGTTCATTTTGCTTTCGATTTTGTCAAAGACTGAAAGAGTATTATATAGAGAGTTATTCAAATCGTCACCCGCTCGTTGTAAGGTCTTGTCTATGTGACGAATTTGAATGACAATTTCTTGAAATCGACTTCCCAAAGATGGATTTGATGATAAAATTTTGCAACGGATTGCCAGGTCGGACGAATTCGAATAAAATCTGACGAAAATGAATGAGATATGGAAAAGAGAGAGGGGTATTTAATGTGTCTGTTCACTTTAAAATGAAAAATTGTCCCGCTCTCAAATTGCATGGAGTACTCCTGACGGACCCGGTCTAGTCATTCATGGTCCTCTAATACAGCCTGTTCAACCGGAGTGCCATGAGAGTATTTTATAAAACATCGACGTCTTGGAAACTCTGATCAGAAATAACAAGATGCCCCAATATAGGGGTGTTTTGGAAACATTTGGGAGATAGTAAAGTGCGTTTTCGTCGCTCGCTTCGCTCATTCACAAAACTCTGAAACGAGATAGTTTCAGGCAGCGAGAATATTTCCATAGTATAAGTTATTGTAATATGTCCATGAATATTCAATGTTATGACAATTTTCGTCACCGCCTTAACGCCACCGCGCCCAGAAATTAGGGTTACCTTACTTTCTATATGTCATGGCGGCCATGACACCCGAATACTTGTTAGGTCCACTTTCTTTATTGAAATGCGCAACAGCAAAGTCAGTGAATTTTCCTCGCTCGCTCGCAAACCTTATAAACGAGATGTTTCATGCAGCGAGGTCCATAAATATTCAATGTTATGACAATTTTCGGCACGTCACTGCCCTATCGCCATGGCGCCCAGATATTAGGGTTGATTTTCTATAAAAGAACAAGAGCAAAGTGCCCCCCCCCCCCCCGTTCGCTTCACTTCCTAAAACTTTATTAATATGAATGATTCCTGCATGTGGCAGCTAGATGACCGGAGATATAGCTTTACATTTCACCTATTGGTGACTAATGAAATAAAATTTTGCCATTTAAAAGTACATTTTTATTTTTCTCTCGCTCGCTTTGCTCGCTCGCATTATTTGGAATCCAACACAGTGGTAGTATATGTTCGGGCTTCACATTTGACCCACCCCCTGTCAAATTCTGACTACGCTCATGCCCATATCCTTGTAGGGGCACACCCCCTGACCCGACACCCCTACTCGGTCGCTTCGCAGTCAGAAAGGTCCACTTTTTCCAATGTTGAACCCCCCCCCCCCCCCCCCCCGCAAAAATCCTAGTTACGGGCCTGTTATAGTCATATTAATTTACATCGATCTACAAAGTAGACCTATAGCTTCGTCGTCGACTGTTAATTATGTGAAGCATCTCTTTCATTCTCTTGCTCCGTCTACTTTCTCAAATGGCAATATGCTTATACTATAACTATTAAAATCTTTATTTAAAAGAAAATCAAACTTTTCCATCTATATTACAATAAAACCACACATGCTAATCCCCACCCCGATTGGTCTCTCCTGATTGAATAACGCTCACCTCCTTGGATAATAATTTTTAGCTTTATTTTTGCCCCGTTTTTGCCACCCACCCCCCCCCCCCCCCCCAAAAAAAAGAACAACCGAAAGACAAAACAATAATGATAATGATAATAATAATGATAATAATACCTTTTTAAAATATATAATAAATAAACAAAAGAAATAAAATACTAAAAAATGAGAAGTAAACAATTACAAATTAAAATAATGGCAAAATAAACATATTTCTCCCCCTATTTAAGATTTGCTGAATTGATTCTAGTTCTCTCTCCCTCTCATTTCACTTACTAATTTTTATGGGTTTATTGATATAAGACCTTCATTTCCTAAGCTTCTTTTTCTGTTTCTCTAATGCCTTGATATAGAATCTGTCCGTTCAGTTCGTTTCTTCCTGCTATTAAACTTTCGCCCAAATGTTAATGTTTATTTTACTTTTTTTAAATTTTTTTAAAGAATACAATTACTTAATTTTCTTCACTTTATTCACTTGCCATTCCCACCACTAAATTATTACATGTACTTAATAACTTACTCATTACATACTATTTAAACAATGGTTTCCTTATGAATATTTTCTCTCAACTTCCATTATGCTCACTGCCCTTGGATTCCAACAGTACGGGTTGAGCCCCATGTGGCACCCCCAGACAACCACTATACCCCTAAGACATTTGCCCTCCTCTCTCTCTGATATTTTCACCATCCCCCACCCCAGACAACTACCCCTTAAAGATAGTTGCCCTCATTTCTCTATTTTCGCCATCCCCTACGCCCAGGCAATTGCCCTCTTCTCTCTCCGATATTTTCGCCATCCCCCACCCCCAGACAACTACCCCCTTAAAGACAGTTGCCCTCCTCTCTCTATTTTCGCCATCCCCACCCTGAGACAAGTACCCCCCAAGACAGTTGCCCTCCTCTCTCTCCCCCCTATTTTCGCCATCCCCAACCCCAGACAACTACCCCCTAAGACAATTTCCTTCCCCCCTCTCTGTCTTTCTCCCTCTATTGTTGCCATCCATCCTCAGACAACTACTCCCTGTAAGACAATTGCCCCTCTCTTTCTCTCCTATTTTTCACCATTCCCCATCCCCAGACAACTACCCCCCCCCCCCCTCTCTCGTTCTCTCGCTCTCTCTCTCTCTCCTTTTTTTTTGCCTTTCGATTGGCCGGGGGAGCACACACCCTCCCTTAGCTATCTCACTGAACTTTCACACTCTACCTTTGGAGGCAATAAACACACAACAATTAATTTCAATTTTTTTTCTGCGGGCAATATTATTTCATCATATTTTTTTCTCATATATATAATACATGTAGAAACACAGATAGCAGGGCAGTATAATTTGGTATGGAAAGACCAATATGGATAAAAACAAACATGAACAGAGACAACAAAATTTAATGTAAAAGCATGTACATGTATCATAAGCTTCTTCAGTTTATGCTAAATGTATTATGATTTTGTCTGTAAATGAAACAGTAACTGAAAATCAGCACTACTTTTCCGTTCTTTGAGCTCTTTCAACTTTAATACAGCCAAATTATTTTTTAATGCTAGTGTAACAGCTTCAAACATTCATTCAAACAGAAATGCCTACATGCACTGCTACGGACTAGAACTACAGCCAATAAAGAATATGTAATAATCACATTTTGGACAAAAAAAAAATAGTTTTGTTCTCCTTATCCCCCACACCCATTAAATTCTGAGGGAAAATACTAAGCATCAATTATTCTCTGAATTTCGACATTCTAACTGATTCATTCTGAAAAAGCACAGGGTGTAATTGAAATAAATCTTTGTTTTAAATACAGTTTGTGAAAATGTATCAGACCCTTCTCCCTTCCAATGTCACCCCAACCCCACCCCCCCCCCCAAAAAAAAGTTCATTATTGAGAAATACCACATGTATTAAACTCAAAATTTCCTGATTCCAATGTGTTGTGTGCTCCTGCATTCACAATGCATGATACATAGTAGGAATTTCCAACAGAAATAGAAATACATGTAGCGCCTCAATATTGTGCGTCTCTTTGTACGCAAACTGGATTTGCTTGACGTTTTTTTTAAACGTGAATAGAGACTCTTGATCAGGAATCAGGGGGTCATGGGTTCAAATCCCATCCATAGCGCATTTTGTGCTTTCAGTGTAATGTTTTGGTGGATATATATATACCGGTAACTGGAGGATTAATTTGAAATAATTCCAACATGCCATTACCAACACCCAGAATTATAATCTTCCTTCCCATAGAGTGGACTATAATGAGAACATTGGGACTATGAAATTACCTGAATTATGTTCGGAATCTCCTGATATCAGGGTCAAAAACGCAAAAGCACATAAAGACCTGGCACTGGCGAAATTACCTTGTTGTATCAGGAATCTTGATATACTGGAGCTCTTTATAACAAATAACGCTGGACGTGTTACGATCTAGTGAATACGTGGTAAGTCACTGTACTAGATCAAAAGGTATGGGGTTCCAATCCCAGGCCGGCACTACTGTCCTTTGGCAAGACATTAATCTACATTTGCCACTCTCGACCACGGTGTAGTAAATGGGTACCAGTAGGAATATATTCTTCGAAGCTTCAGCGCCTTCATTAGGGCAGCTATGTTGAGCCAGGGTAATGATCCAAAAGCTCTTTGAAAGTGCATGGAGACATTGATAAATATGTGATATGCGCTATACAAGAGCTGCATATTAATATTACTATTACGCCATTATGGATATTATGCAATATGCATATTCAAAAGATGAACAATGAGAGTTTATTAACAGATGGAGGATCATATTCAATATATGGTAGATCCAAAATTAAACCTTCCTGAAACTGAGGAATAAGATGAATGCCCTTAAAATACAATATTGTAATCAAAATAGAATAATAATCAACGTGATATGTCAAAATACTTGCGAACATCTTGTAGTTAACTGCAAAATAACAAAAGACGGGGTTTAGATAAACAGTTTCTTAATTATGTTAACTCCTAGGAAAAAGATTACAACAGAACGTTGTGTCTTAAATAGTATACACAATAATTACAGCATGGTCATATAAAAGAGCTTAAAATATTCACTCATCAGTGGTAAATAATAACACATGAGATGCACTGAAAAATATATAATTTATAGAATGTCTGCCTATGAATCAGGTGATAGCCATGTAGTACATGTACATGTATATGTAACATTGCTATTAAATCTTTACAAAATATTATCTAGGAACAGCTTCTTTTAGTACAGTGAAACCTGTATATAAAGACCACCCAAAGGAGACAAGAGAAGTGGACTTTATGAGCAGGTGGTCTTTCTATACAGGTGATTGCTAAATCAGGTTTGACTATATAACATGTGAATAATTTCAGGTATTTTCCCTTTACTGGCTTGAAGAATTCCTTTCATTCACACTCTTTCAACATCATGGAGATGCACTGTACCACACTATAATAAAATCAAAGTGTGCACACATTACAGGAGTCCAGAATCTGATTGATTGATTTTTCACAAATATCTCCAGTTATCCGATCTCTCCCTACCTGCGAACACACCATCTTCGACTTGTAGCAGGTAGGGGGAGATCGCACAAAATTGGAGATACAAGTTGTGCATTCCTGAAAAATAAATTGGCCAGATCCTACACTGACACTACGGTGGTACCAGAAATGGATTGGTAACACTACCATAGTGGGACATGGTAAACAGACTTACATAATACTTTATATCACATCATGTTAGTAATGGAAACATGCTTTGTTCACACTGGTTTCACAAGTAGGACTTTGAAATCCTACAATTTTCAAAAATGTCATGTGAACAGACCGTTCACAATTTTCGCCAAAGAGAGACTCGCAGCATGTAAAGCCACGTATATAATAATAGTGTAACAAAAGTCAGGAATTGCAAAAGCTTCAGTGTTGCCAACGTAAACAGACTGTTCACACAGCTTTCCAGCAATGTGAGAAATTGTGACAGAGCTTAGGTTGGGTACATTCATGGAGTGTATATACGCTTCCATTCTGTTGTAAATGTGACAAGAATGCATTTACACTGTTGAACACTATGTTTTAGCTACATATAGGCTAACACATGGGAAATTTTTCACCTCATGAATACATACAACCTGCCAAAATCAACACTACTATTTTGCATCTTTTTTTATCCCAACTTATCTGCTGAATGAAAATCTCAATTTCTTGTAACAATAGAGGATAAATGGCCATAGAATCCAACAGAAATGTTCATTGGATGTTGAAATCTACACATGGATGTTGAAATCTACACATACATGTAATGAAATCTGCCGGACAATTTTGATAACGAAAACCTAAAAGATAAGAACAATAAGCAATGAAACATGAGAAAATCTGCCTCGCTGTCATCAGGTCTGAATTATGACATGTAGTCCCAGATATGAATAACCGTGTTGGTGTTTTTTAGGGTATGCGGTTTTTCAGCAGGTTGCATAAGCTGGTCCAAACGGGCCCATAATGTAAGAAAATTCTTAATCACTCTGTTGAAAATGATTGATTGACTTTAAAATGATTACTCTCCATATATGCACTTTCATAGCCAGAACTCAGAGTACAAATGAGACCAAGTTGACAACCCATGTACATAACATCTAAATCTTAACAAGCAATGTCAAAAACAGTAATATCCTATTCATATCCTAGCTATCATAAAACCCAAATACATGATACTCAAATTAAATAACACTCAACAAGATATTTCTCTGTTTCTGTTTCAAATAAAGTACATACATGTATACAAAGAGCAAGGAATAATTCACATTCCATTTCCATCATATAAAAATAAATAGCAACTTTCAATCAAAGCTTTTTAATACACAGCCACTACATATTTCACAAAACATCAAAAACATGTTGAAATCTACATTTCCCCCACAACATACACATGTATAGTTTCTTTTTTTTTTCCGTGGTACATTGTATGTATTTAACACAATATACAGGTACACGCTATGTTTTTTCTTCTGACAATATAGTACAAGCATGTATGTATGTATATTTAACAGCAAGTTGGAAGAAATCTTGCTTTAGAGAGCTGAAGTAAGAAGAGATAACAATGACAGTTACATCTCGGAGTAAAAACAAATACTTTGATCTAGGTTTGTATTTAAACGTGTTTAAATTTGCTAGCGACAGACACTTAGCATAACAAAGCATAACAAAACCCCAATGATAATGTGAAAGAGAGAGATACAGAGTCTTATCTATGAATGGCCACACAGTAGGGAGAGGGAAAAAAGAACAAGAAAAAGGAAGAAAAAGAGAGAGAGAGAGAGTGAGAGAGAGAAGAGAAAGAGGGGGAGGGGGAGAGAGAAAAAGAGGGGGAGGGGGAGAGAGAAAAAGAGGGGGAGAGAGAAAAAGAGAGGGAGTGAGACAGAGAAAGGGAGACCTCAGAAGATTGCATAAGAAAATATTTAGAATAAGAAATATATTTCCATGGCATTCAGCCTGATAATGGAGTAATCACATAAAGGGGTAGCCTAAATCATGCTAAAAAATGAAAAACACTGCATTTTAATGAAAAATAAGTTTAACCTATAAATTATAACATTAATCATACGATATCCATCCAACACCACATCAAAGTTATATTTCTGAATAAACTTCTTTTTTTTTTTAGTTACATCATTATCAAAAAACAGCCAGCTGTTCTTGACATCTGAACTTTCTTGACTTACAAGAAATTACATAGGTGGGATCAAATACATACCAATCCAGAGACTTTTCTTTGTAAATGATGGCTAAGTGAACGAACCATTTTTCAACTGTTCAAATTTCACATATTTTTGTCAAAGTTGGCAAAGTATGGAGAAAAAATATAACTCTTCAAATTGGCAAGTTAAAAAGTTTTGGGGTTTCCCATTTCTGCTGACATTGCAATTCTTGCTTATGAAGTTAATTGGTGTCCAGCTAACGTCAACTAATTTTAATGTTTTATGTTATTTATTTTGTTTAATTGAAACCAAGAGGGTAAAAGGGTCACATGACTAGGTGGATGACATCATCATTGATGCATTGTGGGGGCAATTCCGAACCAGAATACAAAGATCAAAATATAGAGGGTCCAGTCTGTACGGACCCCTTTAAAGCAGAAACCAATTTCAAATTAAAATCAAGTTGCAGTAATTTTTGTCTGATTTTGAATGAAAAGCTTATTAAAATTCTCTGCTGAAAAGCCATGCATTGCAAAACTTGCCAATGATGTTTAAATTGTTATGTACTGTATCTAATCTGCAAATGCATTTCAAACAAGGAAAATCAAATTCCTTTCAAAATGACTTTATTTGAAAAAAAAAAAAGGTTTTTATTCTTGTTATGTACCAAAATGTAGACAATACTGGAACACGGAACTGAAGTTCAGAAGTACTTTTGATAAATGATGATGAGCAACTTGTACACTTTCACAAAAATCACATTTTTACAATGAACACTTGAACAGTACTTGCATGAACAACCAATAAAGAAATAACTTGTTTTCATCAGTTGCCAGTGCGGGTCCAATTTGTGATATTTTCCCAATAACGTCTATTTGAATACATAATGTTTGCACCAATACACTGGCCCTGTTTTTTATACTGATGAGTTGAAAAGGGATATTAACAATAATACATGTAATATACATGTACATGCACATCTTCATGATGGTCATCATTTGTAGCCTGCCTAAAAGAAGTTCCTGCAAAAACACTGTTTTTAGATAATCCAATTTGAAAAGATAATCATTACATAGACTGCCTTTTTAGCTGAAATTCTGACAGAGCAGTATTCATTATTGAACTTCTCTAGGGACAGAGGCAGTGTTCAAATGGCGCCCTCTATGTATCTCATCTGTAAATCCTACAGTACCTCATGATGCAATAGTATGTAATCTTTAAAAATCTTTCTAACTTCCTATGAACAAAATGTAAACTTCATGTAAAAATCATCATCCAAATACAAAACACATAAATTACCAGGTCAACCTTTCAAAATATCAATTTTTGCGCAAAACTGCATTATGAAAACTGTTCAAATTTTATACCACGGTTGTGGGATTTAAGAGCAAAATATCTTGGATTTTTTGCTCTACAATGAGCATTCGAATTTTACATTGGCAAAACATTTCAGGAAACTTTTCTTGAGTTTTTGGATAGATACCAACAATACAGGTATATCCCAAAATAGGTTTTTGCTTTTCTTAATTCACTTCAGAGGTGGCACATACGCATTCATAAATATGCGATGAAACAAAATAAATATTTCACTTTTGTATCTCCTCTTTGAACGTCCTTTATGTACATAAAGAATAATCAATAGTAAAATAAGATGGTGTAATACCTGCTAAAAAGATTATTTATATAATAATCATAAAGTGTACTTTTGGTTGCTATAGTAAAGGGTCAGACTAATGAATGGCAGTAATTCTTAAAGTGATTTGGTAACTTTGTAGAGGCTTGATAAAATCTGAGCTGCCTGGCCTTACATGCTATCAGTGTATGTAATATGGTGTAAACATGAAGCCCAGGGGGGAAAAAGGCTGCACTTCAATATCATCATGTGCTTCACAAAAGTAAACATATATGCATGTGACCGGAAATGCCGGACTCATTTCCCCCTATAGACTCAGTGTTAGACTAAAGCGTATGGCCATACGCTTTCGTAAACGGGAGTATTCAGTCACAGATATGTTAATAGCATTATATATTTGAAAACCTTTCTATGCCTGGCTATTTATCTATCCTTCTGCACATCATTATACAAGACAGATATCAAAATTCAACAATTTATTAAATCAAGCCTCCACAAAGTTACCGAATCTCTTTAAATTCATGTCAAATCATGAAAATGGTGTTTTGAGCAAATAAAAGAGTAAAATATCTAACTAAGCATCGTATTTTTATTTTCCCATTAAAAATATGGGAATAGCATTGAATATTGTCATAAACAGTTTACATTAAGCTGAAAGGCACAATCCAATATGTTTGAAACTTTCTTTCCAGTGATTGAATTGTGTGTACCGCTATTATAACATGTTGAGAACATTTAATTGGAAATGTTCAAGAAAATGACTAATCACTGCTAAATGTGTCTAAAAAGATATTTGCCTCTTGTTTTATTTCTTTTTAATGTCTTCTTATAAAATGGACTTGAAATAAGACATTGATATATATATGTATTATCTAATGATATTATCTAACTAGAGTTAGTGTGTTTATTCAGTAATTTTTGGCTTGATTTTGAGAAGGGAAAAATGGAAAATAGTGGAAAAAAGTGTAGTTTGCCGTGAAGAAGTCACCAAACAATGCTATGGACTTTGAACTTTCAAATTCTCAATCATGAACTGTGTAATACTACAAGTACTGATGTGATTTCTCAACTACACTGTACGTCTATCTATAACAGGGTACCAAATGCAACTATTTCATCATTTTTTTTCTCCCGCCTCATTTTTTTTAAAATTAGTTTTTCCCCATTTATAAACCTACATTACATTGCACTTCAAAAGAGGTATCAATCCATTCCCTCTCAGGAATAAACATACCTAGATACATTTCATAGTTGGAAAAGATTTCACTTCTCCTTTTTTTGCTTTTTTTCTCCAAGAGAATGGAAAAAAGGACAATATTTTTGTTCAATATTTTCACCCAGTAGTAAGATATCAAAATAACTTTCTCTAATACTCTAGCTAATGTCTATCTAAACACTAATTGCTCTACTGTATACCAAACACAATATGCCGTTATTAGGGAGTACTACAGTTAAATTCAGTGTGTGCCTGACAGAAGAGTGTTGCATGCAGCAAGCGCACATGCCATAAAGGAAATTTCTTGAAAACCCTTTTAAGCATTGGCGGATCCAGGGGGGCACAGCCGGCCCGTGCTCCCCCTTTTTGAAGAGAAGTATGAATTTTGACCATAGACGATCCACCATTTTCTCGATTGTGCCCCCCCTTTTAGAGCGAAGACCTTTTTTTTTTTTTTTTTTTTTTGCTTGTCAGGGAATTATGGAGGGAAACTGGACCCCCATGACCCTTTACTGAAGGTTTGGCGAAATTTTTTTTTTGTCCCCCCCCCCTCTGAGCGACTTTTCGAGAAGCTGGCAAGACCAAAAAAATACGGGTCTACCTTTTGACAAACTTTCATTTTTGTGCCCCCTCTTTTACTCAATCCTGGATCCGCCCCTGCTTTTAAGGTTTGGATTGCTCTGTAGTATTTATGAAAGGAATTTCTCTCCTTATAGACTAATAAAGTGAAAATGGATGGTAAATTCCTGACTTTAGTACTAGTTTAAAATCAAAGGAGCACAACTAGTTGATGTTACTGGTATTTTAATGCTAACAACATTCTGCTGTACGATATAGTGCACGTCCCCGTTTAGCAGCCATGCGCTTCCGCCCTCTGCCAGTCGCACAACGAATGACCCCATTCAGATCTCAAAAAGGGTTGTGGCGATTCAAGAATCTAAAACTTCAAGTCTTTTCAGAGGGGATATACATGTACAAGAAGTATGGCTTTCAAATTGTAGAGCCAATTATTTTGGACAGAGGCCACTCAAGATTGCTCTAGGGACACATCGCATGTATAATGGAATGGCAATGACAACAGCATCACGATCTGATTTCTATTGTGTGCGAGTGTGCATTAGATTCTTCCATCCCAGAATTATTGGGAAACACTATGACAAACATGAACACTACGTGAATCATAATGAACATACCATGCCATTCTCCACAAGAATGGGATGAAATATAAAAAAAAGGAATGCCCATATCACAATCATCGAAGCATTTCACGGATCGTGAACATAACGAGCAAGATGATTAATGTGTCTTATTTACTAAAGGACACGTGTGGAAAGTTCCAGCCTTGGATTCTACGACAAAGCATAGCTGAAGATGGTGGAGGTTATACCTTGACGGGAACCCCACACGGATGGAATTCTACTCATCATGTCGATAGACTGGACGCAGATGGTGCTGTATAACTTGTGAATGCTTGAATGACATTGGAGGACACTGGTGAGGACATCTTTGACAGAGTGCAGCAAAGCTACAGGCATGGGAAGCATGGCTTACAAATTCAGCTTCGCACAGGCAGAACATGGAGCGCTGACTGATGCAGTGATAACTTCTTAGCTCTTTGCTTGAAATACAGAAGTTTTCTTTTGTGTTGTGTAGCGACGCGCGGTGCTGAAATCATTTCTTCAGTGTTCGGGAGACGGCGGTGGATTTCTTTGCTCAACTTTCGGGATCAGACCTCGACTAAGAAACACCAGCTGACATTACTGACGACAAACACGAAGCACTTTGCTGGAAAATCATAAGGACATTCCGCAGCACAGGAACGTTCACTAGCCATGCTTCAAACGCTTCAACATCAAATGCTTTTAAAGCCTTGTTCGGTGTCCATTTTCACCTGCGTAGGAACATGCCAAGTACTGCGATTCCTGCGCCAACTGCGGCATAGCCACATGCAGTCCTTACGAATTTCGTAAGAGATTCTTGTGCTCGAGCATCTGCTTGGTTGCGATCAAAGAAATCCATGAACCCATCCTTTTGAATCGTAAAGAGAGAAAGAAAAAGATAACACATCATTCTAATCTCATAATATACACGTACATGTGTCTTTATGAATACTGCTAACTGTTATATTTGTATGTACCTTATATCAAATTGTATTAGCTCGCTGATCAGTTTAACCATGAGAGCTTAACAAGAAAATATTATTACTATTGTTACTTTATCAATTATTAAAATTTGTAAAACACTATCCTACCAATAATCAACATCATTGTTTCAAATTCCTGGCTTTATATATATTTAAATGTTAATGATGATATGACTTGTTTGTTTTGTTTTTTAATTGCCAAATAAACTGAACTGAACTGAACTTTAGTTATACACCAGCATTTTAGTACTGACTGCAATGTCCCCAGGGAGTGGAGAATGTGCATACACTGTGTGCGGGCGTGCCAGAATCCACTGACCGGGGTAATGATATATATCAGCGCTTTGATCCAGTTTGGGAAAGGCGCTTTATAAATGCCAGGTATTATTATGATTATTAGGACATAATAAAAGATGTTGGACTATTCAATTGGAGAATTGAATAAAAAAGATGAAAATCCCTTATAAGAAAAAAGAAGTAATATTGTAATAAGAGAACTAATCACCAAATGTAAAAAAAATGTATTTTTCATTCAAAAGAAATCAAAATTTTTTTTTTTTTTCAATTTCACATTTTTCCTGCACACTATTCCTTGATTTCGTCAACATCCATATTTATTGTTTATCTTCTGAAACTTCTGTTCAAACCATATACAGAGAATTTGAATTTAAAAAAATGAATTAATACATATTAGACACTTTCAAACAAACACTAGAACACATGCAATTATACTTGTATATTTCATGCAAATAACAAGCGCAGTTAATAACCTCTATCAATACAAACACACATGTAAATGGTAAAGATATGAAACATTCTGGAAAAAGTGCAAATAGAAAAATATGAAATAAAGAGAAAAGATGAAAAAATGACAAATACACATGTTAATTCTTTAGACAAACATGAAAGTGCTGTTAGACAGGAAACTGCAGGCATGCAACATTATGACATTTTTCCTAATGTCCTTTCTATTCTTTAAAATGTAAATGGGTACCTGATACGCTTGAGCGCTAGTTACTTTGGCGGCTCGGCTATAACCAGGGTAATAATGTCTAAGCGCCATGAGCGTCACTGCGTGACGAATATGAGCGCTATATAAGTGGTCATTATTATTATTATTATTATTAAAAAGAAAAAAGTAAAATGGATCAGTACTGAATGAAAGATTAGCTATTATGCATATTCAGGAAAAATTTAACTTTGTTTACATAACATCAACCAAGATTATATGCAGCAAGAGCTTGAATTACAAAATGCAAAAGCTTTTACAAAAGAAGCAGCAAATAAAATTGACTATTAGTATTGTAACTACAAATTGAGGATTCAAAATTGGCAACATTGCTCCAAGATTTATTTTTTCAAAGATAAGAATTAGGCTTGGATGGCAATTGGGTTTTAGTTAAATTTAAGGTAAGGATTAGGTATAGTCTTGTTAGCAATTTGTCTGACAACATTAGAAATAGACCATAAAACAAATGTGGCAAATGCACTTAATAGTGGACACAATTAGCAGAGATTTAGGCACATAGTTTTCCATCTGAAGTTTGTAACACACAACCTACAATGAGATCAGTTTGAAGCGACCATATTGTAATATCTTGGCTACTGCCCACGAGCCCGACAACAGGGGCGGTATTCTGAAAACTATGTTATCTTTTATGTTAAGGAAAACTATGTTAATTGTCATAACAAACTGCAATTGCGCGCAATAAACACTAGTCATTGGTGCTCGCACAGATGTCTCTGTTAATTTTACGCGAGCACAGCCACCATTGCGCAATCATTAACCAATGACTTGTCCTGATTTACATCGTTTTACTAACATAAAAGATAACATCGTTTTCACAATACGGCCCCAGGCCACGGGACCAACATTGTTAGTTTCCGATGATCTTTGAAGGTAGAGGTTTGCATGGTGGTACTGATAACGTGGAGAAGGTTTACGGTACCATGTGGCTAGTCCTGAAAAGGACTATTGAGTGAGAAGAAGAAAGTGGAGAAAAGTTGAGAGGAGAAGAAAAGGAAAGGCGAGATAGAAATTAAGAGAGTGTAGAAGTAATCTTTCTTGAAAGTGTGAAGTCTTGAAAAGGACTGTAAACCAGATGAGAAGGCTTAGAGTTAGTTTCGTAGGCCTGGATAGTTGTAAGTAGGCCCAATGAGTGTTCACCAGGGCCCTTTTTCATAAAACTTGTTATCAATAACAACTGCCGCATTTCTATGACAAATTTGCTCTCAGCCAATCAGATTCAAGGATTTCAGTAGCTTATAACAATTATTGTAACTTGTTATTGATAACAAGTATTTTGAAATGGGGCCCAGATGGACTTTCTCCATCTCCTGGGCTTTTGGTCTACTGGGGTGTCCCAATTAATTTCAAAGCCTTACATAACAGGGATCTTGGTATGCAAAATCCATTCTATCGAACTAAAAAAAAAGTGTATACACTCAGAGTCTGACACTGCAAGGTACATAGCACATTAATATAAAATAGCCCACCGATATCCACCTCTTTCAGACTGCTTTGGGTCTCGTAAAATACACAGAAGAAAATTTCTTTGTCTTACAAAATAAATGACATGTGCAAAGTGCAAGTTCCACAGCAATCAAAATGTCACACATGCAAGTGCAAAGTTAAAAAGAAAATTATATAATTATGCTTTTACACAGCTGGCTGTTGTATCAATGTATCATGCATACAAGCTACTAATAGGTGTATTGGAAATAAGATGAGCAAGACAGGGTGTATCTAAAATTAGTTGAGCAGTACAGAGAGGACAAATTCAAAAAGTCAACAGAAGTGACAATGCATAATTTGAAGGAATTAAAAAGCATTCCATTTCAAATGCTCATTCCAGTTTCTATAGAATATATCAGAGAAAATAAATCAAGAAATAAAGACTTGTCAACCACACAGGCATTTAGATTTTTTAAACCCAAACATTGCCATTCAAGGAATCTTTTCACCGCACACTAGCTTTCAAAATGTTATCAAAGAAAAGTTGAAAGCAATTGAAGATCCAATTTAAACTGATTTAAACTGAAATCCAAACATTCTTGTTTATTGTTTTACACATTCACATAATTAGCAAATAAGTTCCCGTTCCTATAACAAATTCATTAATGTGCTTTACTATTTTCTAAAGGTGCATTTTTGAAACTGAAAAGAACTAATATTTTTAATAAACTCAGGTGATATGCAAATAAAAAAAAATTGAAAGTATTTCAAGAGATTTATAGAAAGCAAGTTGGAGAGAATAAGTGCGTACAAAAAAACCACACAAAAACGAAAACAAAATGGGCAAAAGGTTTATTTCCATATGACTTTCAACAAATTTGTCCTCACTTTTTTTTCAAAAATAAAGCAATAAAACTACTGGACAAAGAAGACTACGAAGGAATGTTCCCTATCTTCTGAGAAGGCAAGCCAGGGCTGCGATTCCAGCGCCGAAAACTGCGAAGCGGCACGCCGATGACATGATCGACGACACTGTCTCCCTCGCCCGGACTTTGCCATTCTCCTCAAAAAATTCCATGAAACCGTCCTATAATGTGGTAATGTTGAATTTTTTGATGGATTTATGGTGGTGATAGATGGGGTAGTCAGTCGATTGGAAAGTATGTAGGAAGAAGAAGAGAATGGGAAAATGTGCTATGAGAAAATTGTAAAAATAAGCTGTTATTGAAATGGTAACCAAAAGCAATAATCATGAATAGCTACATAGAGCAATGTGAAATTAACAAACCCAAATCTTACACAATGGATACATTAGTATACATGTAAATTAATAAATAAATGTCTTCTACAAAGTCTGCATTTAAAAACAATCCTAAATTTTGGTCAACGGAGGTGCATGAGAGTCAAATTTTAGAGTGTACTTCATATTTATGAGTTGAGGAAAACCCCTAAAATCATGAATATGTACTGAAGTCTTTATTCTTTTGGATAAGACCTTTCTTTTCCTTTACAAAAAAAGCTTGACCAGACATATGTACCTGTGACCCTCCACCACAAAATGACCAATATTCACAATGGGATTTTTAGAGAAAAGTAGCTGAAAAGGTGGTTTGGGGTGGAAATTTTGATTTTAGGTTTTCGGTATTTTCTGAAAGTTCATTTAGTAAAGTGTGAAATCCTGAAAAGGACTGTAAACCAGATGAGAAGGCTCAGGACTTCACACAAGAAAATTACTTCTACACTCTCTGAATATATATCTCGCCTTTCCTTTTCTTCTCCTCTCAACTTTTCTCCACTTGGTTCTTCTTACTCAATAGTCCTTTTCAGGACTAACCACATGGTGAACCGTAAACCTTCTCCAAACTATAGGACACAGATTAAGCGCTCTTTAAGGGTCACTCTTCTTTAGAGCCTGTTTTCTCTATTGTTTTGGTCATTAGCCTGTCTGACACGTTGACATTCTCATTGTAATTTACAAGGGTCTGCTTAGTCCATACAAGACAAGTTATATATCATTTTAGAGCCTAGAATCTAAGCTTTCAAACTGTGCTGAAATTTAAAAAACACAAATTTCAGACTTATTGGTCGTTTTGTGGTGGTGGGTCACACTAGTAGTTAGTTTCTCCGTTTTTTATGTTTTGTAAAGAAATTAGTTACTTGTATTTTAGTAAACGACAGAAATTCAACACCAACACAATCAGCTATAAAAATGGTTAATTCCAGTAAATAAATACAGGTTATGAAATTAATACACGATTCCAAACCCAAAACTAAACTTCTGAAAGGCTGATTAATAGATTAGTCATGAATGAAGACTTAAATGGATATACATGTACATGTATTAAAACAATGAATAAACATTTTATGTTTATTAAAGATAGAAAGCCTTTGAAAGAATTGCAGATTAATATAAGCTTATTCAAGTTCAATCTCTCAAAGCTTTGTAGGAAGGAAATTCTACAGATAAAAGGTCTAGAACCTTGCTATACTGAAAATAATCGAAAAATTAGCAGCAGAAATTGCTGCCAATTTTTTTAGGGATGAGGATCCATCTTCATGGCAACTATACAGGATACACAGCGGATTCCAAGCGACACCCCCCCATCCTCCTTCAAAATAATGTCAATAAAACATCAATTCTGTACTTTAAAAAAAATAGTCCTTCATCACGTGAACAATGTTTTCTATTAGTATTAGAGCTCCAAATCAGTACTATGCATATAATATAAGAGATATAAATGACCAAATAAAGCAAACTTTTTGGGGTACCGGGTAATCATTTTTTCTACACCAAAACTTAAGCAACTCTTACAAATCACAGGCCAAACTGTGACCTGGATTCCTCCTTGATTATCCAATAAGAGTACATTCACAGGATGTCTCACAAAGTTTGCTTGTAAATTTCACCCTGCTTGAAAGTGAATTTCACTATTTGATAGACAGGTGGAATGTGGAAATTGGATCTGCTTGTTGATTTCTAGTAAATTCCATGAATCACATTACGTGATAGTACTTTACATCCTGAGCAACAGGTGGATTTCTTAGTGGTTGTAAATTTCAATATTGCATAACAAGCACGTCTTTGATGTGACCTTCAAAAAAGGGTTATGTGACCCTCCTATTTTTTGCGATATTAGAACAAGAGGAAAAGCTCTGAAGCTCTAGGCTACAGCACGCAAGAGCAATAGCCCATGGAACCAACGGCCCACAAGACCGACGGCCCATGAGACCAACGGCCCACAAGACCGACGGCACATAAAAACCAACGTGCCAATCTCATGGGCCTTCTGAAAACAATGTTGGTCTACTTGGGTGCCCGGGACTCTAGGACTAGGGTTCTTCATCAGCAGTCCAGGGACCAAATTTGGGCTGCCCAAAAGCAAGATCTGGCCCAAACTGCTTTGCAACTCTTACCCCAGTTCTGCAGTAGACCTACGTTCATTATTCCTTGCCAAACTGCTTTGCAATGCTTACCCAGTTTTGATGGTCTTGCATCCAGGGTAATAATTTAGTGTCCATGTATCTGGATGTCCAGCCTATAATACTGGGAACTAAGTCTTCTAAGTTATTACTAGCACAATGTACGGACAGTCGGCCGCTGAACGCGATTAAAGCTGCTATCCTCCCCCATGTTACACCTGCAGTGAAGAGCGAGTGGGTGAAAACGGAATGAGATGAAACAGAGGGGAATGAGAGGAAAAGGAGAGATAAGAATGAGGACAGTGAGGGAGAGGGAGGGACAAAAACAGAGTGGGAGAGGGAGAAGGAAAGATATAGAGAGGGAAAGAGAGGGAGATAAAGGGAACGAAAGAGAGAGAGAGAGGGAGAGAGAGAGGGAGAGAGAGAGGGAGAGAGAGAGAGAGGGAGAGAGGAAGAGAAAGGGGGAGATAGAAGGAATGAAAACGGGAGATAAAGTGAGGGAGAAAGAGAGAAAAAGATAAGAGAAAGATATAGAGAGACAAAAATAAGGAGAAAAAAATAAATGGCATAATATTGATATCTGATCAGGAATACAATGCATATATACTGTATAGTGATTACCAATTAAAAAAAGGAAAATTACAAAATGCAACCACCTATAAAGTCTTCTTGGTTGTTGCCACAATTTTTACTCTTTTTGGGGGTACTTTTTAGTCGAAATTATTTCCAACCCATTTTTGTTAGTTCGTCTATAATTATCCTGTTCAATTATTACCACAGTAAAGCCAGGTTTTTAAAAAAACACAAAACAGTTCTATTATTACAATTAAAAATTAGCTTTAATCATGAAAGGAATCTAAAATCTTTCAGCCTCTTTCACATATGATGCAATAAATTGCCCAAAACAAAATGGAAAAAAAAAATACAGCAAAATATATAACAAATGGCTAGTGCACTTCACAATTCTGTATTTTATAAAACACAGATAAATAAACTTATGGGCCTTTGATTTGTGCAGCTTCCATTTTTAAAGATAAAGTAGAGTTTTGGTCATGAGATTACATTGTGAAAGAAACTGTCTCAAAGCAATTGTGAAAGGTTGATTATATAGCACATAAGAATTGTGTATGTTGTAAGGTTTGGGATAAGAAATTGACCCAATCCTGCAGAGTCACCTGCACTGCACACAGAAATGGGTATATTGGACTACACACAAATCTTCGGCCCAAACATGTCAGCTCCTTCTTGTCATATTTTAAATGTGAGGGCATTTGAAGAGCAGTCCTTTCCAGGGGACATTATCTACTATGATAATCTTCCAAACTACAATAAGAATGAGAAAGCTCACAAATTATTTTTTACCTTTCCCAGAACTCAACCTTCCTTTTAACCTCCCCTTGACATCCATTTAGACATAAAATATTTGTATTTTTATGCGGCAATGTTTTAAAAGGCAATTTACAGTGTGAATGAGCCTGTGAGATAATCATCAATTTCAATTCAAATCTGTTACCTGTTGATCCATTGTCTTGGTCCTTGAAAAGCTCGTCTGCTAAGTCTTTGAATTTGGCGTAGGCCGTGGTTGTGCTGATGTTCAGCTCTTCGCAACACCCAGCAAAGAACTCTGGATTCGTCCTCTCGATTTCTTCACCTGAAGAAAAAAGACAAGAAAGTAAATTACATCACACACAACTTATTGAGAGAGAGAGAGAGAGAGAGAGAGAGAGGGGGGTGGGGGATGTGGAGGATGAGAGAGAAAGGGGATAGTTGAAAGATAAGGAGAGACATGGGGAGGAAATGTGGATCTTAAGACCAAACTTTGGAGCAACGGGGGGAGAGGTTTGGTAAAGGCAAGGGGCGAGGAATGGAGAAAAGGCAAGGGGCGAGGAATGGGGAAAAGGCAAGTGGGAGAGGAGAGGAGAGGCACAGTGGAGAAGCACTGGGGTAGGAGAGGAATGGGAAGATGTAAGGGATGGGGGGTAATGGAAGTGGGGGGGCAAGGGTGGGGGGCAAGGGTGGGGGGCAAGGGTGGGGGCAAGGGCAAGGGCAAGGGTGATGTGCATGGTTCAGACCTACCTATTTCTCTCATTCTTGCTGCGACAGGAGCATAGGGCTCTCTGCTCACATGTTGGTAAGACGGAAGTTCGATGCTCTCCCTTCGTATCCTGTGTATGCAGTAATCCTCAATCAGCCTAGTGGTTTCACACTCATTCATCTGGGAGCAGCAAAATATTCACAGAGTGAGAAAGACAGAAAGAGAGAGAGAGAGAAAGACAGAAAGAGAGAGAGAGAGAAAGACAGAAAGAGAGAGAGAGAAAGACAGAAAGAGAGAGAGAGAGAAAGACAGAAAGAGAGAGAGAGAGTTAGACAGATCATCAATTACATACATGTGTATGTACAACTAAACTTCAATTAAGATTTATCACAGAAATATATCAACATATCTTCAATTATTCTACCATGTACATGTAACTTGTCTGTGACAATGTAAGCAGGCTTTAATACACATTTGCTCCAAGAATCAACTATGATGCAAATTTTGAGCAGCAGTATGTGAAAACACATAGGAGTAGAAACAAGCTCTGGAAAGATTCAAATGACCTCTGGAACACTCAATAAAGGTGAAAAATAGTCAGTGAGCTTTTTCATTCTTTTTATGTCATTTTTGTAAGGACATTATACTAGAAATGTCCCCTGAAAAGTAAAGCTCTTCAAATGCTATCATATTCGAAATATGACGAGAAATAGCTGAAATATGACAAGAAATAGCTGAAATATGACGAGAAATAGCTGAAATATGACAAGAAATAGCTGAAATATGACGAGAAATAGCTGAAATATGATGAGAAATAGCTGAAATATGACAAGAAATAGCTGAAATATGACAAGAAATAGCTGAAATATTCGGCCCAAACATTCATGCCCCTCGTGTGTGCAGTCCCATACACCCATTTCTGTGTGCAGTAAATGCGCTTTTTAGCGAGATCGGGTAAATTACTTATAATTTTGATGATCACAGTGTAAATTCTTATGTAGACATGATCAAACGATTCCCAATTGCTTTGAGACAGTTTTCCTCCTCAGCTTTAATAATCCCATGACCAGTACTCAATTTTATCTTTAAATTATACTAATTTAAGATAAGTGTGATTTACACTCGTTTGCCCAGGCTGGCAAGTTGGCTTGTAGTATTAGCTTACCATTACCAAATAGTAAACTCAATCTTCACAAATCAAGTGTACAGCAGCAGGCCAAATGGACAATCTTTTTCCAGTAAACAATACTGCAAGTATAGCATGTAGCAACCTACATACATGTACACGTCAACAGTAGTACCAGTATATCTAACAATTTAGACTACACCGTGAGCAAATTCATTATAAATTTGTAAAACGAGCTCTGAAATTTTTACGAACCACGTGTACATGCGCAGGTATGTCGGTTCAAAATAAACATGGATATGCCATGACAAGTACCTGTACTTTTTGACAACTACAGATCCTTTACAAAAATGGCATGTTTACGACGTGCTGTTTAGAATGATTCAACTTGTGAAATAATGTAACTACATGCATAAAACACTTGAGTAGCATTTCGCTTCACAGTCTTTATAAAAATGAATGTGGGCGTTTAACAAATGTTGACTTTAAATGAAATAAAAGCGTTTTAGGATAGATATTATGCGATGTGTCTATTTAGGAAATTGGCGGGCGTGCACATCAGCTTCAAATATAAACAAATAGAGAGTCTGAGATGAAGTATCTCATGATTAAGATCCTGTTAGTGGGTGGGTTTTTTCTTTTATTTTTTTCTTCTCTTTCATCTTCATTACTAAAAATAAGTCCAGGATATTTCAAAGAGTAGTCCTATATTTTTAGATTCAATCACTTTCAGTTACATGTACGAAAATAGATGGAAATCTCTTGCAAGTAGGCCTATGTGCATGCAGTGTATGAAGTCTGCTACCTGTACTCATTCATTCATTCATTCAATATATGACGTATTACAAAAAAAAAAAAAGATAATGTTTTGCAGTAAACCTTACAGTATCAACTTTAATACAAGCAGGTCTATATACACTGTATATCGGTTTTATACATGGTGTTTTTTCTAAGGTTCATAAATCCGAAGGTTTAATTTTCCGAAGGTTCGTATTTTCCGAGGGTTCGTTACACCGACAGTTTGTAATTCCGAAAATTAAATAGGGTACATAATTCAGAAAAATGAAAAGGAGCCCATATTTCCGAAGGAATTTTCCAAAAAGTTGTGTAGGGCTCTATTGCATTTTCAGAATTATGAACCCATTTTCATTTTCAGGACTATAAACACTATTTCATTTTCAGAATTATGAACCCCCTGCTATGGGGAATTTGTGTTTACACGCAGGGATTACGAACCTTCGGAAAAATGAACCCTCAGGAAAAAGTGTACCCCCCCCCCCCCCCCAATATATCATGTAGCTTGTGTTCTCCAGTGTAAAGGCCTGCATCAAGTACATTGCAACTTTATCAACAAAACACACTTTCAAAAAATTGCGCAACCTCCCTGTCCCACAATGCATGTATCGACATACATATATCTGTAGCAATCCCATCGTGTACAAATGTGGATACCAGATGGTTGAGTGCTATTTCCAATTAAAATGGTTGGTTTGGAAACGAGCCCTTGTTAGCGCGATGATGTACGTGTATACATCTCTAACTGGACCGAAGGATTACCGGTATGGGGTATGATGGAATGCGTCAAGCGATTACCTCAAATTGGCGATGGACAACCGACAGGAGAAAAGGTTTAGGGAAATAACTGACCAAAGACTTTTGTGTACACAATAGACTACAGGTATGCATTCAATGGTACTGAAATGTAAATTATGTTATGAAGTGATGTATTGTCCAACAGTCAGACACTTTTTTTTTTTTTTTTTTTTTTTTAAGGGGAAAAAGGGCACAAGAAAGCATTCATTCTGACAAGATTCAGAATTGTGTAAAGGGAAGAAGGGCACTACAAGCATTTTCATCAAATTCAGAATTGTGAAAGTGGAAGAAAGGTGCTAGAAGTATTCTGTTCAAATTCAGAACCATAATATGGCTAACAATACAAATCTCTAACAAAAAATCATGAAAGTACGATAAGAACACAAAACTTGCCTTCCATTTTTCAAGTTCCGCAGGCATTCAGACCCAAATCTATCAACTGCTGCGATCAAGGCAATGTTATAGGCCTACATTTGCCAAATTCCATTTTCCAGAACTACAAAATATAGTCAGCCTCCAAGAAATTGTTCATGATTCAACTTGAATCCACAAAGTGCACGTTGTCGTATTGGCCTCATGCCCGAGGAATGCATGGTATTTAAACGTTTGACAAAGATGCGATCAGTATTAATGCACCGGTGATCAAGCTTTTGATATTAATTGAACGTGTGTCGGATAATGACAAAATATATGATGGTGCCATACGCTGTGACCCCATTCTAACTCAAACTGATGTCATTGATTTTAAAAAAAAATTGAGGTAAATCATCATTTCCACCATACAGAATTTTTAAACCAAAAGGGTCATCTGTACTTCATGTACATGTACATTCCCAATACGTCTATGGCCTAAACAGAAAATCATCACAGACACTTCAATATTGACCCTCTTTGAATAGACCTGGGGCCGTATTCTGAAAACGATGTTATCTTTTATGTTAGTAAAACGATGTTATTTGTCATAACAAATCAAAATCAGGACAAGTCATTGGTTAATGATGGCAAAGAGGGCTGTGCTCGTGTAAAGTTAACAGAGACACCTTCGCAAGCACCAATGATTAGTGTTTATTGCGAGCAATTGCAGTTTGTTATGACAATTAACATACTTTTCCTTAACATAAAAGATAACATAGTTTTCAGAATACCGCCCCTGTTTGTATTTCAAGTTATGCATGTTTCTCTCAATAATCCTTAGTTACCAACTATTTAGTGCACCTAATATGCATAATGGCATTTCTATGGATGGAATCATTTTGCATACATGTACATTAGTTGTTGCTATGTCGGAACAAACCTCTGACAAGCTTTTGAGTCGTCAAGAGAAACCTTTGTTCAACAAGTATGTAAAAATTAGTAAGCAGGGCCCTGTTTCATAAAACTTGTCATCAATGACAAGTTGCAATAACTGTTATAAGCTACTGAAATCCTTGCGTCTGATTGGCTGAGAGCAAATTTGTCAGTAAAAATCACTGACAAGACACTTGATGAGATGCCCCCCAGGTCTAGTGCAAAAGGAATGAAGAACATAACATTGACTGCATTGATTCACTTTTTTAATGGGATCTTTAATGCATTTTCAAATAATGTATGCAGTTTTTACAGTATACATGTATGTACATCTATGTACTTTACATAAATGTAGCCTTTAATTAAAAAAAATGCATAATTTGCATATATACATGTATGTGTAATGTGGAATTGGACCTTACTTGTACACTAAAAAAAATAGTCAACCACTGAACCTGAATGCTTTGAAAAAAATATACAATACCCTACCTTTTTAAGATGACGTTTTTTCAACACACACAAAGAAGCAAAGATTCAGTTACGATGTCGAAATTTATGCAATATTTCCGTACTTGAACCAGGAAAGATAGAACAACCAAAAAGCAGATTTGCGTCAATGAACAAGAAGTTGATCTTGAGCCAGCAACTTGAAGACATTTATGAACAGCATTCAGAAGGAACTAAGCTATATACACGTAGTAGGATCAAGGATCTTGACAGAATGAAAATACAAATTGTAGGATGTGAGATTTTATTATAACAATTCTAACTACAAATCTTGAATTAATGAATGGATTAATTATGTGACAACTTTGTTAGGGAATCTCTCGCCTTAACTTCGAATCTCTCCCGTCCCAACTCCCCAAAAAGAAGTATTGCACAATCCCGACATCAGACTATGGTTCCCTATTCTCAACATGAGCAAAGCGTGAGAAACATACCGGTCAATGTCCACAAATCTTCCACATGAGAACTATGACTCATAAACATTGGGGAGTGGGGACTTCCCCCTTTGCGTCAGCGTCATATAAATTGTTTACTAATATAGGTTGGGTGGGAATATTCTTTAAGAGTGGAAATCTGCAGCGCAAGATCGAAACCAAAAGTAAACTTGCATGCAATAAAGGCACAAACCATTAATTTCAAGACTATTCAAGTAAAATGTTCTATACATTTTAAAGAAATGTAAATTAGCTAAAAGCACAATTTAAAGGAAAAGATTTGGGTACGTTTGGCATTACAGTCAAGTACATGCACAATGTACATGACTAATATGTAAGTAATCCAATTTCTCAAAGATCATCAGTTCTTTATTGTAATGGATAACTTCTTGAAATGCTGAATGAAAATTTGAAGTAGATCACATTTTGGGTTTCCCAGGCTCAAGATGTTGGGCTGAATTTTGGGGGTAACCTCGCTAGTCATAAGGACTGCTATCCATAACGCATGACCAAATGAATAGCGGTTTTGTATGAATAGCGGTCCTTATGAATAGCGAGCGAACCATAGACAAATTACCTCGCTATTCATAAGGACCTCCGTTCATAAGGACCACTATTCATAAGGACCGCTATTCATAACGCGTGTTAAATGAATAGCGTTTTTCTATGAATAGCGGTCCTTATGAATAGCGAGCGGAACCAGAATTTTTTTGGTGTTATTTCCGATTTGAAACATTTACTCAGCTTTTGAACTTTATACACATTTTTTAAAATTCTAACAATCACTTTGGAGATGTTCCAGAGTATTAAGTGATTAAGCAAGACGGAGGGAAGAGAAATGGATGAGGGACAAACCAGATGATTATTACAATGCAAGGCAAAAGATTGAAGAAAAATAAGAAAGTAGTAAAATTAAATGGAGAACAGAGATACACAGACAGAGAGAGGGGAAGAGAGAGGGGAGGGGAGAGGGAGAGGAGAGAGAAAGGGAGAGAAAGGGAGGGAGAGAAAGGGAGTGGGAGAGGGAGAGGAGTGGGAGAGGGAAAGGAGAGAGAAAGGGAGAGGGAGAGGGAGAAGAGGGAGAGGGAGAGGAAAGGGAGAGGAGAGGGAGAAGAGGGAGAGGGAGAAGAGGGAGAGGGAGAGGAAAGGGAGAGGAGAGGGAGATGGAGAAGAGGGAGAGCGAGAGGGAGAGGGAGAGGAGAGAGAAAGGAAGTGGGAGAGGGAGAAGTGGGAGAGGGAGAAGAGGGAGAGGGAGAGGAAAGGGAGAGGAGAGGGAGATGGAGGAGAGGGAGATGGAGAAGAGGGAGATGGAGAAGAGGGAGATGGAGAAGAGGGAGATGGAGAAGAGGGAGATGGAGAAGAGGGAGAGCGAAATGGAGTGGGAGAGGAGAGAGAAAGGGAGTGGGAGAGGGAGAAGATACAGAGAGAGAAGATAGAGAGGGAGGGAGAGAGAGAGAGAAAGAGAGAGGAGGAAGAGGGAGGAGGGAGAGAGAGAAAGCGATAGATGAATGAGGGCGACAGATACATATACATGTAAGTGAAATATCTTTATAAAACCTCGTACACAAGGACAAACCAAAGACAATTACATCAAATGATGCATGTAGTACATCCTCATCAGCAAGCCTACATCCGTTTTGAACAATCGGAGGTGGAGGAGAAAAAAACCCAACAACGTTGAAGCGAAAGTTATGAATGGAGTGGGCTGGCTGACCGGATAAAAATAATCAGAAATCCTAGCAAATTAAATTGCTTTCTATTTCGGGGGCCATTAATTGGCTGGTAAACATATGGCAATGACGCGGATAAGGGATTGTAACAGGATAAGAAGGATGGAGTTTAGATGAACGTCTAAATGAAGTTCAAGTTAATGGGTATCTTTCTTTTAATACTTTCTATTGCATATTTCTTCAATAATGTGTGTGTTTTTATGGAGGGATATGTGCTAGACTTTATTATATGACGGATATAGGTAATAATTATGCATGCCACACCTTGCAATAAAAATCCACATAACCACAGTTACCAGATACCGACCAACTATGCATACATGCAAAGTAAAATCATTATAAATACATACAATGTGTGCATTGTTCTCTATGTAGTTGGGGATGTTTAGGGACAGATTGGGACTAAAATTTGAGTGGGGAATTTCGGAGTGACTGACCCTTTTTGTTGTTGTCTGGCCCTTTTTTTTGTGTGTGACTGGCCGTTTTTAACAAAAATATGGACCGATCCATGGGGAAAACTCCCTAAACTCCCCATGACCAGTCCCCCCCCCCCCCCCACCAAGATTACATGTAGTAAGAAAACATGTGTAGTGGTTGAGTTAATGGGTGATAAGAAATAATGGGTGATAAGAAATTAGGACTGGAACTTGCTTTTCATTCTCTCTCCATCTCTCTCTTCAGTCTGAAATTCCTGGTTTAAAGTTTGTAACAAAAACTATATTCACTGTAATTAATCACACACGTCATTGCTCCAAACAACCTAAATCCTGGGGATGATTTCCAACCGGAAGGATTTTAAAAGATTTTTTTATTTCCTGATGTACATGTACTCTAACAAGTCTTATTGAGATATCCTGGGCTTTAAAATGCATTTGGCATCATGGTCACTAAAGAAAATAATCCACTTTTAATACCACAAAACGAATCCTTTATACACCACTTTCGAACAGAAAGACCAACCACACATTTGTGTAGGCTGCCAAAAAATATATATATTTACGTGTACTTCCCTAAATAAATGTACACTGTAGGTCTTTTATATCATTTAAAATGACATTAAAGGCCAAGTCCACCCTAACAAAAAGTTGATTTAAATAAATAGAGAAAAATCCATCAAGCATAACACTGAAAGTTTCATCAAAATAGGATGTAAAATATGAAAGTTATGGTATTTTAAAGTTTCGCTTAATTTCGCAGTTGTATGCACATTCTGCTCAGTATGCAAATGAGGGAACCAGTGACGTCACCCACTCACTATTTCTTTTGTATTTTATTACATGAAATACAAAATACTTTAATTTTTCCTTGTTATATTGTGAAACGAGGTTTGATTCCTCGCTGAACATGTGTACATGTAATTGCCATTGTTGCAACCTATACACAATTCAATGACAGCTTCCTAATTGTGAAATCTGCAGAAATTAAAATATTCTATATTTCACATAATAAAATACAAAAGAAATAGTGAGTGGGTGACGTCACTGGTGCCCTCATTTCCATACTGAGCAGGCTGTGCATATAACTGTTTTGCGAAATTAAAGGGGTACTCCAGCCTAAAAATAATATGAGTTGAATGAATAGAGTAAAATGAAACAAGCAAAACACTGAAAATTTCATTGAAATCCGATAAAAAATAACGAAGTTATTGAATTTTTAAGTTTATTTTTATTTTGGGAAACAGTTCTATGCATGTCATCATGAATATGTAAATGAGTGAGCTGATGATGTCACGTCCCCACTTTCCTTTTTTAACTATATTACATGTACATGAAATCTTCACTATTTCATTTTTTCATACTATGTCTATAAAAAATATCCCCCTTGTAACAAAATAAGTTACAGCAATGATAAACTTACACATTAAATAAGGAGTCAGTCCTTTTAGTTATAGGCTTGGAGCAGAAAATTTGAATAATTGCAATTTCATATAATAAAATACAAAAGAAAAAGTGGGGATATGACATCATCAGCTCACTCACTGCATATTCATGACGACGTGCATATCACTGTTTTACCAAAATAATGCAAAACTTTAAAATTCCATAACTTCATTATTTTTATTTCGATGAAATTTTCAGTGATTTGTTTGTTTAATTTTACTCTATTTATTCAATTCATATTAATTTCAGGCCGGACTACTCCTTTAAGCGAAACTTTAAAATGCCATAACTTTCTTATTTTACATCCTATTTTGATGAAATTTTCAGTGTTATGCTTGTTGGATTTTTCTCTATTTATTCAAATCAACTTTTTGTTAAGGTGGACTTGGCCTTTAAACCAAACTGTACAAGATTAGAAAGTGGACCGTGCTATTGTGGGGTGACCAATGGCGAGCACCAGGGAGGTCCAATGGCACGCTGCTGGTTCACACCTGTAGAGGTTAGCGCGATCTATCTTGGCACTCTGCACAGGAGAATTTAGTGTGCTCTACATGTAGATCACACTGTCTCTCGTGGAGCACCCCTGGAGGTGGTCCAGCGGTCTGCCGTTTTGGATCGCCGTGGACCTCCGTGGATTGCACCAAAACGATGCCTCCGCGTTCTCACCTTAGAGATGACGTGATCTAGCGCGCGCTAGTAATGAGAACGAAAAAGAAATATTTCCTGAAAAATGACAAAAGATCAAAATAATTGTAGCAAGTTTCATGACACTTTGCTTGCCAAATATTAGTCGACAGACCACCTCTTAATTTCGTCAGAATTTTCTTTATTAGGTGGTCTGTCGTAGTCGACAGACCACCTCTTAATTTCGTCAGAATTTTCTTTATTATTATTTCTTTATTTATTATTTATTTTTATTTTTCCACCACTTTCTTGTTACCATGATTCCTCAATATCGGCTGAGTCAAATTTTATCAAAATCTCTACAGTCATGAGGACATATCAGATCAAGCTCGGGTATCTATTTCAAGGTCATCAGGTCATCGTGACGTCATCCAGGCGCCATTTTGTGATATCACATTATCAATCATATCTTCATAACGAGTCATCAAAAATGAACCATATTTGACATCCATTAACTTCAGGTCAAGGGTCAACATAAAATGTCATCAAAATTTGCGCGCACATCATGACGCGCACGTACGCGCGCGTCAAAATTTAAAAATGCTCAAAATCACTTTTTAATCAAATTAGAGTATTGTTCAGGACATTTTACGCATTTTAATTTTTTCTGTCCGTGCGCGTCCGTGCGCGCGTTATGCGCGCACACAGCGCGTAGAGAACGTAAAAACGCCATTTTTTCGCATATTTTGTCTTCCTGACACTATTCTTGACAATTTCCAACTATTTACAGTCAATCTCGACCTTCCATAATGTCGTACGCGCGCGTCAAACTTTCAAATTCGTGTGCACGTCAATGGGCATTCTAATGTACAAAGTGGTAAAAACATGCCCATCTAGAATTCGCCATAGCTCCTCAGAATATACGGAAACCCCCCAATTTCTTTACATATTCTGAAAGCCTGTGAGTTGTAGATTTGAAATCATGTAGAATTTTTGCCGATCTCATGTTCTAACGTCATATATTTGCATATGAACTCAAAAAAATGATTTTGAAAAAATGACGTCATCATTTTTGTATTCATTTGCTAATATTTCAGTAATAGGTGATCGATTTTCTTCCAAATTTTGATATGTTATAGCTGAGACAATTCTCTACCAGATCAGTTACCACCATTTTTCATTTTGATGACGTCATCACACTGAAATTTTCAATGCAAGATGCCATGTCATAATTTTCCCTATTTGCGTGTTATGTCTATGGAAGATGATTTTTTTTCGAATCATGAATCTACATGACATCGTTCTCTGAGCAGTATCTCAGTTATTTTTGGTCTATTTTCTTCCAGATTTTAATATGTTGTAGCTGAGACTATAAGCTTTCATTAGTAAGCCCTCCAATTTTTGATCAGATGTCGGGATCATGCCCAATTTTTCAGTACAAAATGTGATTTGAGAATCCCGTTTTGGTTTACGTGTTATCTCTATGGGAAATATTTTGGTCTATTGGTCAAAGCACTTGCCTCCCATTCCGGTGACCCAGGTTCGATCCCCGGTGGGTCCATAACAATTTTTTTTTTTGCTTCTTTTTGCCTGTCATTTTACCATCCTCTTCGACTAGTATAACATAAAAAATCACAAATAATGTAATAAACTGCCTTATTTTCCGTATTATGTCTATTAGAAAGTAGTGTGCAGTAGTTTGTGTACAACCCTATGGAAATTGTGATTTCTTGTCCTGTATTAGAGCTATGGGGCTAATCTCCCAAGTATCCTGTATCATCATCATTATTATCATCACCGTCATGATGATCATCGCTATTATTATATCATCGCCACCATCATTATATCATTATAATCATCATAATCATCATCACCATAATCATTTTACAATGACCGTTACACATTTTGCTACATTCCTGTTCTCAGGAAGCATCTCCATTCATGGCATTCTTGACATCCTATCTTCTGTTTAGTATTTCCCCATTAATATGATCATCCTGATTACAATCATGATCGTGCCAATTTAAGGACAGACCACCTAATTCGTCTTCGTGACGAATTCAATTTCTAGTTTATTATTTATTATTTATTTATTATTTATTTTTATTTTTCCACCACTTTCTTGTTACCATGATTCCTCAATATCGGCTGAGTCAATTTTTATCAAAATCTCTACAGTCATGAGGACATATCAGATCAAGCTCGGGTATCTATTTCAAGGTCATCAGGTCATCGTGACGTCATCCAGGCGCCATTTTGTGAAATCACATTATCAATCATATCTTCATAACGAGTCATCAAAAACGAACCATATTTCACATACATTAACTTCAGGTCAAGGGTCAACATAAAATGTCATCAAAATCCGCGCGCACATATTGACGTGCACGTACGCGCGCGTCAAAATTTAAAAATGCTCAAAATCACTTTTTAATCAAATTAGGGTATTGTTCAGGACATTTTAAGCATTTTAAATTTTTCTGTCCGTGCGCGTCCGTGCGCGCGTTATGCGCGCACACAGCGCGTAGAGAACGTAAAAACGCCGTTTTTTCGCATGTTTCATCTTCCTGATATTATTCTCGACAATTTCCAACTATTTACAGTCATTCTCGACCTTCCATAATGTCGTACGCGCGCGTCAATCTTTCAAATTCGTGCGCACGTCAATGGTCATTCTAATGTAAAAAGTGGTAAAAGCATGCCTATCTAGAATCCGCCATAGCTCGTCAGAATGCCCCGAAACCGCCAAATTTCTTTACATATTCTGAAAGCCTGGGAGTTGTAGATTTGAATTCATGTAGAATTTTTGCCGATCTCATGTTCTAACATCATCATATTTGCATATGAACTCAAAAAAATGATTCTGAAAAAATGACGTCATCATTTTTGTATTCTTTTGATCATATTTCAGTAATAGGTGGTCGATTTTCTTCCAAATTTTGATATGTTATAGCTGAGACAATTCTCTACGAGACCAGTTACCACCATTTTTCATTTTGATGACGTCATCATAGTGAAATTTTCAATCTAAGATGCCTTGTCAGAATTTTCCCTATTTGCGTGTTATGTCTATGGAAGATGATTTTTTTTCGAATGATGAATCTACATGACATCGTTCTCTGAGCAGTATCTCAGTTATTGTTGGTCTATTTCCTTCCAGATTTTAATATGTTGTAGCTGAGACTATAAGCTTTTATTAGGCTGGTCTCCAAATTTTGATCAGATGTCGGGATCATGCCCAATTTTTTACTACAAAATGGGATTTGAGAATCCCGTTTTTCGATTACGTGTTATCTCTATGGGAAATATTCTGGTATATTGGTCAAAGCACTTGCCTCTCATTCCGGTGACCCAGGTTCGATCCCCGATGGGTCCATAAATTTTTTTTTTTTTTTTGCTTCTTTTTACCTTTCATTTTACCATCCTCTTCGACTATTATAACATAAACAATCACAAACCATGTAATAAAATGCCTTATTTTGCATGTTATGTCTATTAGAAAGTAGTGTGCAGTAGTTTGTGTACAACCTTATGGAAACTTTGATTCCCTGTCGTGTATTAGAGCTATGGGGTTTATCTCCCAAGTATCCTCCAATATCAAATAGTCCTGTTTGATATCACAATTTCTCAAAACTGGCTTAGTCAATTATCTTAAATTATCATTATATCATCTTCATCATCATAATCATCACCATTATCATCATCACCATAATCATTTTACAATGACCGTTTCACACATTTTGCTACATTCCTGTCCTGAAGAAGCATCTCCATTCGTGGCATTCTTGACTTCCTATCTTCAGTGTAGTATTTCCCCATTATTATGATCATCCTGATTACAATCATGATCATACAAATTGAAAGACAGACCACCTAATTCGTCCTCATGACGAATTAAATTTCTAGTTAAACTTAAAGTTTTGAAACCACAAGTCCCGTATGAACATAGCTATTGATACATGTACATGTACCTTGGTATCTGAAAGAGCAATCAGCATAAATACGACCAGAAAATCTCTCTAAACAATACAACATTTTATGAGTTATAGAGTACTTAAAAAGCCAATGTTACCAAATGCCTTTGAAATGTACAGTGTAAATGTACCTGTATTGAGCAACCCCTACAAATTAGAATAGAACCAATGTATCTTCATGAAAACAAAGACCAACTAGTAAAACTGTAATTTGTTTCACTAATGAAGATCAGGACATTTGTGACATGAGACAAAGTTCTCAAATATGCAAATGTCATACATTCTCATGTATAAAATAAGGCTGGTCACATTTTTCCAATAACGATGACAACAAGATTTTTCATTAAAGGTACACCGAACTGCCCTTTTATAGTAGCAATTACGCTATACTTCCACATACACACCATACAGTAGACCTTTAATTGAAAATCTTGTTATCGTTATCAGACAAATGTGACCAGCTCTTAATAATGCAATACCATTCATGGTGGCACCAGTTTTCAGAATAAAGAAAAGAAATTCTCTGATTTTAAATGAATTACAAAGTGAACTTCCTGCACCAAAGGTTGTAACATTTACGAGCCATCTTTATTCTATACACATGCAGACTACAAAGAAGAGCAACTTATTTCGCTACAATGACATTTTGGCTAAATTGCAAATCAATAAATCCAGGAGTCTCCACAGAAATCATGAAGCCAAATATATTTCTAGAAGTAAAAATCACTCAGTTTTTATTTGTTGTGCAGTACCCTGTTCGGAGAAATATAATTGCATTAATCCGACGCCCGACGGGAGCATTTTATGCATAAACTTCGAGTTGGGAGTAAATGGGGCTTACGCAAATTTGACTTTCCCCACGGTCGCCCAATGGCGTGCCACTTTAACAAAGGAAGTTCAACCAAGTTGCACATGACTTTGGACGAAAGATGACCATTTTCACAGCAAGAAACCTTTTGCAAACTGCAAAATTTAAGTGTTGTAGCAGTTGTAATTCAATAATATTTTTCTAGTCTGAACGACTTGGAAAATTCATGAATACCAAATTTTCTAGTTTTACATACGTACATTTGCTTCATCCCCCCCCCCCCCCCCAATCATCTCACTCAAAATAAGCCAGCACAATAATCTTTAACACGATAACATCTTCTGAATGTCTCACGAAGACATCTTCGCAGTTGTTTGAAGTCCTATTTCTTGCAAAGACCATGGAACAAGGCCGAGTCTGACCACACAATACATACAGAGAGAGATCTGTGGGAACCTGTAGACAGGTAACAATAGACCTGGGACAATACTGAGCAATCACTAAAGAATTTTAAGTATTTCTGGCCAGTGGGTGCATTTTGGTTCTGACAGGGCCACCGGGTAGTCTTGCATGAAGACCCATTTTCATGGCGTATGATAACAACAGATGGTACATGTATGAACATATTAATTCTATGACAAAAAAAAAATCAATGTACATAGGCAACCTGCAGACCTACAATGTACATGTACACTCTGGACTGCCATCTCAAAACAATGATCCTACATGTACGATAGTGACCCCGCTGCCCCCTCCAAGCAACAACATGAACCCCTATGCTTTTACACATGAGTGGGGCTAAACGAGGATACAGTAGCCCCACTGATTGTACAGGACTAAGCTTAGCCCACTTTCTGTTCACATTGCGTTTTACCAATGTGGGCTAACTCCACGACAGAACGGGATTATTTTTTAGCCCTGGACAAAAGCAGGGTTAGCCCCACTAAAGGTGGGCCTAATGTCAAAAGCTGGGGCACTTCTGCAAAGTTCAAGTAGTTAGCTGCATGGGGTATTACCCTCTCTCACATATCTCCACAAACCACAAGATCTCTAGGTCTTTAGCCTATGCCATACAGAGGCTGGGAAATGTGTAGTGACACAAGATGAAGAGATCTTCTAAACTGCCTTTAAACAAGAAAGCTGATTCGCAGTTGTGGCACTGACAGTTTTTCTAATTCCCTCTGATCACATTCTAATCCACAGCTAACCCACCGAAAACCATTACTACGGATAATCGCAGCTTTAGAGTCTGGATTTTCTAAGACTAATAACCAAAATACCGAAGGTTACTGAACTGTGGACCAGAACAAATGGTGAAGCACATTGGAATGCTACACTGAAGCCAAATAGGAAAACGAAAGTTTGCCTCTGACAAAAAATTTGGGATTGCTCAATGTTTACATTTTACAATGTATTGGCAAGGGTTTAAAAGGTGTTGAAAGGCATTTTAATGAATCTACTGTGGTTTAGTAATTCATGTACATGCATGTCCTTCTGGGGTCTTTCGCTTTCAGGGCTTGTATAATAGCCATAAACTGGTATAGACAGCATAGATGATCAAACATTTAGAGAGTACTGTACTTTTGCAGGTCCTACAAAATGGATGGCTACATGAAGGCTTATCAGTACTGGTGAAACCCAAACTTCCATTCATGAGCAAAAGACCTTTCCCAAACTTCACAAATGGTCCACATTAGCAAGAGTTTCATCCTGCAAAAACATCACTCGTTAACAAATCACAAAAGTAGGACCTAAGCTACATGTAGACCAACCTTATATGCCCTACATTGTATATGTAAGGAAAGTAGGCCTACATTTGAACCTGTATTCCTAATATCAAATCTACATTGTAAAATGATATTTTAAATACGAAATGCAATCATGTGACTGTGTGACTGGCCAAAAGCCAATCAAGTCACATGCAAATAGCTACATGCATGTACATGCAGGTGTTACTAATTTTGAACCCTTGAAGACAAAATATAAGGGTAGTATCAGTAGACCAGGGGAGCGTTTCATCAAGCGTTTTGTCAGTGATTTTTACCGACAACTGTTATAAGCTACTGAAATCCTTGCATCTAATTGGCTGAGAGCAGATTTGTCAGTAAAAATCACTGACAAAACGCTTGATGAAACGCTCCCCTGAAATGTACAAAAGTTTCAGAACAATTTGGCTCATGTAATGTAGGCCTACATGTATACCAGTACATGTATTAGCCTTCACTAACATGTATGTACATAAGTAGAGTACATGCAAGAAATGTACAGTACAATGTACACATTGTCTACCAAGAGCCAAAAAGACATTAATTGCTTCTCACATGATACTGTACATGTGTATGTATGAGCACTAACCTTGGTGAGTTCTGATCATGCAATTACTGTACATTATGAAAGAAACTGTCTCAAAGCAATAGACCGCTTCTGTAATGTATAAATTTATGCACATATATTCTCTGAGCACCTAGTGACGAGCTATTCCATTAACATGCTTTTTATAAATGAGCCTCAATGCTTGGAATCCATTGTAGCTATGTCCGGCAAGCTTTCAGGTTGTCAAGAATAACTTTTGTTTGAAAGGTATGCATAAAATTTGCATACATTACCAAAGCGGTCTATTGAGGATAGGTTGACCATGTCCACATAACGATTGTTTTATACTGGTTGTTTGGAATCATCAAAATAGATAAGAAATTGACCCAATCTCCCTGAAAAGCGCAAGTACTGCACACAGAAATGGGCAGGGGTGGATCCAGGATTTTGTATAAGGGGCGTTTGTCAATTTTGAAACTGCTTGGAGGGGTCAGTGGAGGGGCAACAAATTTGTTTTCCCCCAGCCCTCTAAAATTCGCTCAGTGAGGGGGGGGGGGGGGGGGGGGGGGGGGGGGTAATGGGGGTCTACTTTCCCTCCCTAATTACAGTATCTGACAAGCAAAAAAAATAAGAAAAAAAAAATCGTTCTTAAGGGGGGGGGGACACAATCACAAAAAGGGGGTGCACAATGCATACTTTTCTTCCAAAAGGGGGGGGGGGGGGGGCGATGGCGGATGTGCCCCCCCCCTAAATCCACCACTGGAAATGTGTATATGGGACTACACACACACACACAAGCAGCATGAATGTTCGGGCCGAAAATGTCAGCTATAATAGCCATATACATGCATGAGAGCATCTGAAGAGCAATCCTCTTCATAGGATTTTTCTACTATGATGTTCTTCCAAACTGACATAAACGGAATGAGAAAGCTCACAAATTATTTTATCACCTTTTCCACATCTCAACCTTCTCTTTAATGCCCTTCTGGCTCTCAATATAATGTACAATGGATCTATGTAGACCTATGTATACATGTAAAGAAAGCATCTTACCAATTCCAAGCGGTTTTCCATCAGTAGTGGTAGACCCCAAAGGAAAATAGAACCAGAATCCTGTGGCCAATAATTTCAGCTATTTTTACTCTCCATTCAGAACCAGACTTGTACAGTACGTCTATGGCACATTGCCTGAACTGATAACTATATGCGTGATATTACTGTAGTCTGTCCATTATCAAGCGTCAAGCTACATGTATCTTTCTGCTACATGTTTATCTTATCCATGGGGGCCATCAGGAACTTCAGGTAGGCAGTATTCATGTTAATTTTCGACAAACACATACAATATCTTCTGAGGCGCCAACTGCAGATGGAGATGAAATGGTTTTTATCAAGAAAACCTCCGCCACCCACACATGACTGCAGAGCGATAACCCGATTGCGCAACACCCCCTCATTACGTCAAATGTCAGTATTCTTCCATTTTGAGAGGTAGGGGATTCTAGAGACTGATTGCAAAAAAAGAAGAGCTTTCTGTCTTTCAAGCTCCAGGCTACTTGGAGGAGAAGATGTAAAGAGGAGAAAGACAAAGCAAATACCTATATCTGGCGTCTAGAACTTGACATGCAGAAAGAGGGTTAGAGAAGAACAGACAACACACAAAGACAAGAAGAGAGATTGAGACTAGAGAGAGAGAGAGAGAGAGAGTGAGTGAGAGGCAGAGAGGCAGAGAGGCAGGGAGGCAGGGAGGCAGGGAGGCAGGGAGGCAGGGAGGCAGGGAGGCAGGGGCAGGGAGGCATGGGCAGGGAGGGGCAGGGAGGGGCAGGGAGGGAGGGGCAGGGAGGGAGGGGCAGGGAGGGGGAGGGAGAGGGAGGGAGGGGCAGGGAGAGGGAGGGAGGGGCAGGGAGAGGGAGGGAGGGGCAGGGAGAGGGAGGGAGGGGCAGGGAGAGGGAGGGAGAGGGAGGGAGGGGCAGGGAGAGGGAGGGAGAGGGAGGGAGAGGGAGGGAGAGGGAGGGAGAGGGAGGGAGAGGGAGGGAGGGGCAGGGAGGGAGAGGGAGGGGCAGGGAGGGAGAGGGAGGGAGGGGCAGAGAGGGAGGGGCAGGGAGGGAGAGGGAGAGGGAGGGAGACGGAGGGAGACGGAAGGAGAGAGGGAGGGGCAGGGAGGGAGAGGGAGGGAGAGGGAGGGAGAGGGAGGGAGAGGTAGGGAGGGAGAGGTAGGGAGGGGGCAGGGAGGGAGAGGGAGGGGGCAGGGAGGGAGAGGGAGGGGGGCAGGGAGGGAGAGGGAGGGGGGCAGGGAGGGAGGGGCAGGGAGGGAGAGGGAGGGAGGGCAGGCAGGGAGGGAGGGGCAGGGAGGGAGGGAGCAGAAGAGGGGGGACAGGGAAAAAGAGAGAGAGAGAGTGTACCATCTTTAGCTGGGAAAGGGAAGGGGGCAGGTGTGCATGGAAATTTCATGGAAAGAACAAAGAGCAGCCTTACTTTTTGTTTGTCGAGTGCTTGCAATACATGTCAGAAAATGAGTCAGACAAGGAATTTCCTAATAAATCTTAGCTCTGTCTCCAAAACTATAAGTAGACAAAACACTCTTTAATATTTATCATTTACTTACATTGCATAATACTGCATATGTCAACACTCTTACTCATAGTATAATTTCTTTCAACTATGATATCATCCTGGGCTAAACAAAGACAAACCCTGGAATCAAATTTTATCCAAACAGCAGTGACAAAACACAGACCTGCTATGCCAGCAAGAAAATCACCTCTTTGTTCATAGACCTGTGTGTTTATTATTACTTTGCAATACAAAATTATGAGAGATTGCAACTCACTAATTCCAGAACTCCACATTTCATTTTCCCCTGAGCTCTTATAACACTTTCCAAGGCAAAATAATTGCTTTCCACTGAATTTTTTTTCTTGATCTGCACTGGATCTAACTTTCGAATCTGGATTTCTTTATTTTCCCTTAAAGATCTGCCTTTCTATATCATCTGATGTCTTTTTTAATGTAAATTGAAATCCTGGCTTAAATTTCACATTTGCAGATATTAAAAAAGTGAGAAATGACATTATGACATTCAGCTTGGACAATTTCAAAGTCTGGGAAATTACATGTACATGTACAATGTACAATGTATGCTGCTTTTGTTGATCAGCTAGTCATAAGAAATGCGAATGTACATTATCCCCCGGCACTGGCAGTGATTCGGAGGGGACAAAAAACCTCCCCCCCCCCCCTTCCCTCCAACAAAAGGATGGCATAGAGATTGCCACCAGTGGCCCAGACTATTGTCAACACTAGGAGCAGCACCACCAAAACAATGCGTGTAGATTAGAGTATAAATGCATCTCTATAGAAAATTCGAAAGAGATATGTCAAGAAATGTGACCTCAGAGCGCACACAAGATACTGTATCCACTAAAATATGACCTTTGACCCTACGAAAGACGGAACACTGGGGGCAGCATCACCAAAAACTGTGGAGGTCTAGAGTAATCTATGATGGACCTCCATACAAAATCTGAAAGAAATCAGTCAACAAATGTGTCCTCCAGCATGCATGCAACCAAAATATGACATTGGACCCTATAAAGGACAGAGCAATGAGAGCAGCATCACCAAAAAGTAAAGATGTGTAGATTATACCAAGTTACATCTGCAAACAAACTTTGAAAGAAATCCATTATGAAATGTGGCCTGCAGAGTGTACTCACGCCGTCCTCCAAAGTATGACCTTTGACCCTATAAAAGACGGGACACTGGTGGCAGCATCTCCAAGAACTATAGGTTTTTAGATTACACCAAAAGACACCTTCATGCAAAATTTGAACGAAATCCGTCAAGAAATGCAGAAGTTAACATTTAACAAATTCATAGTGACAAAGCAATGAGAGAATACAAGCGCTTCAATTATTCTAGCGTGCCCGGATCATACCCGGGTCGCTATACACACCCTTCCTTGACTTTTGTATTTTCTTGTATTCTCTCATTCCTGCGTTGTGACCCGATGAGTGCAGGTCGAAAAGCTTCGTCACTATGAATTTGTTAAATGTTATCTTTAAGTTTTGTAGTACCAATCGTCTGTTTGTAAATGCAGAAGTGCGTGCACGAAATCGACAAATGACCTTTGACCCTATAAAGGACGGAACAATGAGGGCAGCATCACCGAAAAGTAAAGATGTGTAGATTATACCAAGATACATCTCCATACAAATTTTGAAAGAAATCCATCCAGAAATGTGGCCTGCAGAGTGCACTTACGCCCCCCCGAAGTATGACCTTTGACCCTATAAAAGACGGGACAATGGTGGCAGCATCACCAAAAACTATAGGTTTTTAGATTACACCAAGAGACACCTTCATGCAAAATTTGAACGAAATCCGTTGAGAAATGTGACCGCCAGAGTGCACACAAGACATCTATCAAAATATGACCTTTGACCCTATAAAAGACGGAACACTAGAGGCAACATCACCAAAATCTATAGGTTTCTAGATTATACCAAGAGACACCTTCATGCAAAATTTAAACAAAATCCGTTGAGAAATGTGACCGCCAGAGTGCACACAAAAGTGCACACAAGACATCTATCAAAATATGACCTTTGACCCTATAAAAGACGAACACTAGAGGCAGCATCACCAGAAATTATAGGTCCCTAGATTTTACCAAGATACACCTCCATACAAAGTTTTAAAGAAATCCGTTGAGAAATGTGACCGCTAGAGCGCACATAAGAATGTGACGACGCGGCGGCAGAATGCACTGAATCCAAAGTATCCTCCGGCATTCTGCCGGGGGATACAACTAAAATTCATGAAATTTTCTCTACTGAGCAAATGGGAAAGGAGCTCGCAAGATACAAGTATGTCATGGAGTTGCCAATTTGTGGTTGAGTACAACTTTAAAAATGGGCTACTTTCTTATTTCTTATCAGATTTTGCTCAAACTTTTACTAATTTGTTTCTCTTATTTTTTCTGTTTCTTTTATTCAAATCAACTAAAATACGAGGGTGGATTTTCCCTTTAAGGAGCTTCCAAAGCTTGCTATTTATATTAAACCATAAAGTACTCTGCTCAGTCTCATACTTTTACATGGACATGCATGTTACACTGATATCAGCACCGTATTGCACACGGATTCACAAGATACATGTACATGCTTTTTTCACAACCTTGGACATGTATCGAAAATAATTCTGATAAATAACCAATGAACAGTGAGGATAAAAAAATTGACTTATAATAATAAACCATTTTGCACAGGTATGGAGAGGTCTGTCACTATTGACTAACAACAATGGCATAATATTGCATAATCAATATTTGCAATCATTCAATGTGCCTCAAACCTGCTTGCTTACGATGCAGACTGCTGAAAGCCCATGCATAATTTTTGTGGGCTGGGTAAAGCCCTCTTTTCATCAGTTAGTTAGCAAGATAATAACAACTTCTAAGCTGCTGTTATTTTTCTTTTCTTTCTCATGCAGTGGGATAGCCTATAGGTGAAAAATAACTACATGTATAGCTCTTGGCAAGGAATATAAAGTAAACATCTGGCAAGTGTACAATTTCATAAACTTGTAAATTTACCAATTTTATTATCAATTTCTTTGTGCCTATCAGAACCAAACATTATCCTTAACTCAGGACTACAAATGATCTCAATTGGCAATTATATATTGTAGCACATACATGTCTCAGGGATAAACCAACTACTTGTAAAATATCTTTGTTATTCACATTCATCTCAGATTTAGCTCCTCGAAATGCCATGGTTATTAGCGCAATTGAAACCACTAATGATTAATTTCGCACCAGGGAACCGCATGGAGATGATTACATCATCACATACATGTACATCAGGAAGCTATTAAAGGGAAATTAACCTCAGCGTATGAATTAGCTTATTTTGAATGGTGTAGTATATGCCTCTTATTTGATACATGCAATTTCATGTAAAAACACAGGATATAGATATAAATCACTATTTTCCAGCCAAGTTATCGTCTGCTAGCAATAATAAGGGGGCTGCCATTACTTTATGTGTACACGAACATATTTTTCATCCCAAGTAAAATTTCCTTCATCGTTAACTTGTAATTGATTTTTAGAGGACAAAATATATATTAGATAAAGTCACATATTCTGAAATGTAAGTTTAGTTTTATATATTTTTTAAAAGGTCTTAATTTGTTCATAAAAAATATACTTCATAAAAAATATACGTCAAGGACGGAGAATTGACGTCAAGGACGGAGACAATCGTAACAATACCAAAACAAAGCGAGGAATCTGCTTTACAGGATGGCTATTAGAACTCATGGGTCGTCAATTATCTAGGCCCATGGCCAATAACAATCGTAATACAATCAGAACAAAGCGACGTATCTGTTGTAAAGGTAGGCTATTATCAATGCATATGGTACCTAATGATCCGTGTCATGCACAAAATGGCAGCCTCCATGGAAAGACGTAGCAGACAATAGGTGCATCTAGAATATCACGTGGGGTTACTTGTCCTTTAAACATCTGCGACTCAATACACCAATTAATGACTTTGAACGTACCGGTAATTAAATCTAACTGGCCTTTGGAAATTATTTATGTACTAACTCCTGCATATTTTCTAGTCTAAACGTTCATGTTGGCCTGTATTGTGCATGTACCTCAACTACTTACCGGTACATCTACTTCTAATGATAGATTTGATGTCTACAATGACAATATTGCATTACTACCATGCATGACTACAACAAAGAGTAGTAGAGTACATACATGTACATGTACATTAACTACTACTGCTACTACTACCACTACCACTACTACTACTACTAACACTACAGACTACTACCACTATTAAATACTACTACTACTACTACTACTACTACTACTACTACTACTACTACTATACATGTACTACTACTACTACTACTACTACTACTACTACTTGTACTACTACTACTACAACTACATGTGCTTCTACTACGGGTGCAACTACATGTACTACTGCAACTAATAATAACACTACTACATTTACTACTATTACTACTACTACTACTTCTACAACATGTACTACTACTACTACTACTACTACTAGTACCAATATACTACATTTACATAACTTAATGTACATTTGTACTAGAGTAAGTTCAGTAACTTAATAAAACTTACATCTCAGCTTCCCAGGATGTAGTAGTGCAGAGAGAATTTTATATCAAACGAAGGTATACAATACAAAGTAAGATTCCAAGCAATGATGCAAAGTGTAAATTTTCTCAAAACTCATAAAGCTCAAGATTGCAATAAACCTTGTTACAATTTAATGGGCCTCTTGCAAAATCAACTTTCATACGAACTCATCGTTTGAGAGATTGATAATTTAAAAAAAATTGACAGAAGAAGAATGAAATCAATATCCCTGCCATATTGATTACAAAGTCGTAAATCGTAAAGGACAATGGTCCATCTTGATCTTGATACCTCATGCAAGTTGCACAAAGCTGTTAACCGTGAAGTACTTTATAATGTACATGTATGCACCAATGCCAAACAGGGCATCGTAAAGTTTCTAGCCAGAGTTATAGGTATTCTTCATTTCTCCAGAGTTCAGTTGGAAATCCATTGCTAAAGGTACATGTAATAACTTTAATAAAGGGTACCAATCACCAAAAAATATTTTGCTCTGTCTATTACGGGTTCCATGCCGCTATATTCAAAATATATGGAAGTTGCAATACACTCCCAATAAACAGAACAGCCGCTTGTGAGGAGACAAGTAGTGACGCACTCGTATAGAATAATGGCCAGCATGGAACCGAACTTGGAGTTTATCTTTTTCCAATTCTCTGAGACAGTATCTTTCACGATGAAATTGCATGACCACAACTCAAGTTTACCTTTGAGCTAGTTTTTCTCCAGTGCAATGCCATTGCCAGTTCTCAAGATAACCGGGGCGGCATTGTGAGATTCATTTTTTCGCAGATAAAACTCCAAGATTTTTAAAGTCAGTAAAATAAAATACCCTTAAAATATATTTAAATCGGTATTCTGAGAACCGTTTTAGCGAGATTTTATCTCATCTAAGACACGCCTATTTAAAAATGCCTTAACCAATAAGAAATGTCGTTAGATTTCACTTTCATCATGCTCAGCCAATAGAATTGCTCTCTGCCAGTCTCTTGGGCAAGAGAGCGCTAATGCGCTAATTTTTCAATACGCGTGCATCAAAGCGCAAACACGCTTTTTGCTGGAATTTCATGTAATTGACTATTAAAGGTACTTTCCAAGATTTTAGAAGACCATCACAAGCATTATTGCAAGTGTGATATTAATTGGCAAAATCTTGTAAAAGAATTAGATTTAATATGAGAATGTTGCCTGAGAAATATAGTCAGTACGCAATATCTTTTTGTTTATTTTGATCGCACGACTAGCACGATACTTGTGCAAATATTTCGCACTCACCATGCATCCTAGAGATAAAATAGTCCAGAGCCTATGTTAAGTTTTATTTTATCTTTCCCACAAATATGATTGGTGTAATCGTTTAAGCTGTGCATACCATGCGTACAACATGAATAGGCACGCAAGAGGTAGTAGACCGAGATAAAATATGAGATAAAATCTGAGATAAAATGTGATCTCAGAATACAAAAAGATAAAATAAAAAAATTTAGAGATAAAATGATGCTCAGAATACTACCCCTGTAAATGTATAAAAGTCATGCTATCCTTTAAACTCATAAAGGTTCATAATATTCAATGTATCAATACCAGCAAGTCCAACAGGAACTTCAAGCCATCCAAGTGGAATTAATTGCTTACATGTAGTACTGAAAGATAATAACCAATTATCATGGCATTGTTGGTACTTAAAATATCACATTTCCACCCACACTATGACTGTAGGCAGAACATGCATTCTTGGACAACTACAGTAAAAACATTTACGCAAATTGATATGTTGTTTTTAAAATAATAACGGAAAGTTACAGGCACATGTATCTTTGTTTTCAATTTATTATTTGTTTTCTTGGTATCACGCAAACCAGAAGAAATTGCTTGTTGTTTCTGACTTCAAGGCTTACATTTCTTAATGACCCTGACTGTTTGGACAATTGTGCATGTATGTGTCAAATTGCACAAGGCCTAAGTCTACAACTGATGATAGATACATGTTTATTTTCATGGGCTATTTTTAGCACTTACTAATTTTACTTTCTGGGGCAAATTGCCCTTTTGCTTTCCTGCTGGATTCCTTTGCAATATTTACTGGAACTCTGCTACATGTACATGTATGTATGTATGTGATACATGTATGCATGTACTCCCCCACCCTTTCCCATCTCCTAGATAGGAGTGGATTGTCTTATGCACTGTATGTACATGCACATGTAGGTGCGCGCCAGGGAGGGTCAAGTGCTACATGTAGTACTTGCCATGTATACAAATGCACTCAGTTGGGGCGATCTATCAGATGACTCCCTCTTCGAGGGGTCTTGGTGCAATGACACTTCACTATACCATAGTAAAACTTTTTTTTGTGGTAGCCCCTACTGAAGTTGAAACACGGATGTGAAACAACCTCCAGGGTGCTAGGATGATCCGCTCAAATTGACTTTTCTCAGTTCAAAAGATAAATGTAATTGAAGTTCAATCTAGCAGGCACTACACGTACTATCACGCTATTTTTCCTAGAGCACCCTTAAGACAGAACCTTCACTATGTAAGGCTGCGTCAATTTCGGTGGCGGTCGCGATCTCTAAGTTGAAGAGGTAAATATATATAAATAGGCAAACTTGTGAGAAAATACTTCCTTCTACATTTTAGAATGATGATAGGAACTTCATCATCTTGATTTAGTGAAATTTTCAGGCTGCTTTTGGCCAGCGATCTTGCTCTCTTAAAGCGCACACTTGCTATGGGAAGCAATTCTCCGCGGTACGAAGGTATCGAGTGCGAGGTTACTTATAATAACCTTGCATGTACACCATGTGAGTGCCCTGAGAGGTACTCCTTTGACTAAAATTATGTCGCTGCATTTTCACCTTACGATGGCGCTATCTTGCCTGCACGAGATCGTGTTATCTCTTGTAATGAGAAGACACCAACTTCGTACGTGTTCCAGAGGATATGACAGAATAAAGACTTCTGGGACAAGTGGCCATGTACATCCACCAGGAATTCAAAGTAATCAAGAAAATTATAACTAATTTTGTTATTTACTAGATAAATCTATGTATCTACCTATTTGCTAGTTTCCCAAACTATGCCGTCAATCGAGAAAAACTAAGTCAGAAACGCGCATGCCCCTGCCCGCGCGCGCTCTCTCCGTCCATCTATATGATCGCGCAGCCGCCATGCTCTTCCTCTTCCGAGCAGTCAGAGACAGAATCTAGGACATGTCAGACAAGGAGAGGGGCTGGAGGGAGGGACATAGGTAGATACATAGATTTATCTAGTAAATAACAAAATTAGTTATAATTTTCTTGATTTACAGCAATAAATCGATGTATCTACCTACATGTATTTGCTAGAATAGCACGGATAAAAACCCGGGTGGCATGTCCCAGGACGGGAAGAACGAACGCGGGGCAGGAGTGAAGACGAAAAACAGCTCTCAACCCAGAGGTAGCAAGGCCAACCTCACCCGAAGGAGCACCCTTAAAAAGAAGGATGTGAAAGAGAAAAGGGGAACGCCAAAGGCAGCCCGCAAGATATCTTCCAAAGGAATACCCTGAAAAAAAAAATGCCCAGGAAGTAGAAAACTCCTGGTATCGTGCGCTCTTGGAGGATCCTCAAACAGAAGAGCCTCCGAACCCGCAGCTTGGATAGCCTCGACAATCCAACGGGAGATAGTCTCCCACGACGCTGGGGAAAAAGGGTGACGGGAAAGGAAAGCGCTGATCATCCTTACAAAAAACCTTAGTCCTATCCAAGTGCCATTTGAGTGCCCTAACAGGGCACCAAAGACTTACCCTCAATGACAGAAGAGAATGCTGACAGAGGACTCAAGAACACTCCGATTAAGCCAGAAGAATCCGTCGGATTTTTGGCAAAAAACGAAGGACGAGGGACAAGACTAACACCCTGCCTTTCCAGCTGATATGCCCGGGCGCCGTAGAGAGAGAGCCTGAAAGTGCTTCTCCTCTGCCCAAAAGCAAAAGCGACAAGAAAGGCGGTCTTAAACGAGAGATGGTGTAACGACGCTTTGCACAACGGCTCCAGGGGCTGTTTGGCCAAAACGTCCAAAACCAAAGGAAGGCTCCACGCAGGAGTCAACTGGCTATTCGCTGGTCGATCGAAGAAGAACGACCTCAGCGAAAAGGTCAAGAAGGGAGGGTTCGAAACTCCCGAACCAACAGAGAAACCAAGGTGAACCGCAGCAATAGCTGAACGGAACCCACGAATGGTAGAGAGAGATCTACCCTTATCGAAAAAAGGGTGATCAAGAATCGCAATAGCACCGACCGAGGCAGAACAGGGAGAAACTCCCGTCTCACCCCACCATGCATGGAAGGTTTCTAACCTCGAGTTGTAAACAGCTCGGGTAGAATCTCTTCTACTCTGGACTATGAACTGGGAGGCTCTCTCTGAGAGTCCTGCAGTCCTCGCATCCTCCCCAACAGGGGCCAGGCGGACAAAACAGACCCGCCGGACGAAGGTGGAGGATCCCCAAAAAGGGCTGAGCTATGCGGTCTGCTCTCCGGGAAGGGAGAGTGCCCGACCGTCCAGCAGAGACATAAGAAAGAAAGCCAGGCCTCCTCGGCCTGCAAGGTGCTATGTGCAGAAACCACGCCCGATGTTCCTGAATTTTCCCCAGGACCTGAGGAATTAAGGAGACCGGCGGAAGGCGTAACCCCGGATGTTCCCCTACTGGAGAACGCAACGAGGGCCCAAGCTTCCGGAGCTCGCACTCGAGAGTAGTATCTCGGGAGGCGACCTAGAGGGACCCAGACCGAACGTAGGTAAAACAAAGACCTCTGGATTCAGTGTCCACTCGGAGGCACATGCCTTGGGACAGAAATTCTGTTATAAATCTATATAAAAGGTAACAACCAACTCACAATACGGAGTGGGAATAAACTCCTATTACGGAGAACACAAAGTTTTGATAAGACCGCTTGTCTAAGCGCGTTAAACAACCACCTACAGACACGGGGGGGGGGGGGGGGGGGGGGGGGGGGGGAGCCCGACACAGTGTACTAGTACACCGTCTGTGAGTAATGCCCCGAAGGGGAAGAAAAACGGCAAAGTAATTTGATTAAAATACCGTGAAGGAGGTTGACTCAGGAAAAATCCGATACACCAAAATGAGTGTGAAAACTTGGTGAACGGGATTTTTATTGCGAATAGCAACCAAAAACGCTTTTGGAGGTAAAAATCTCGCAATTTAGGTTAAGACTTAGCTTCATAGATGTCACTTCTCTGACGGGCGAGAAAAAGAGGAAGAGCATGGCGGCTGCGCGATCATATAGATGGACGGAGAGAGCGCGCGCGCGGGCAGGGGCATGCGCGTTTCTGACTTAGTTTTTCTCGATTGACGGCATAGTTTGGGAAACTAGCAAATAGGTAGATACATCGATTTATTGCTGTAAATAGACTTCGGTGAGATCTAGTATCAGGAAATAGGACAGGAAACCACAATCAGTGTCATCATGGTCATGCTGAGCACTTGTAGGTCTGAAACTGAATGGACCCCCAGCTGGTGAATACACATTCTACACTGCTACACAATTATCTGTGGCAATAGGACATCAAAAATACGAGATCAAAAGACTGAAACTTAGAATATCACTTTACCAGCAAGTAGTCCGGGGAAAGTCCCGTTAAGTCACGTTTGGTGATCAGCTAAACCACTGATTCAGGAAATTTTAAGCATTTAATTTTGTCTTCATTATATTTTTCTGCTGAAACCAAAATGAGCCTTCTGTACTGCTGCCCTCTCTCTGTGGAGAGAGGAAATCTGTGTTTGTTTATTGTTGTTTGCAGTAGTACAGCAGTAGGGGCCAGCAATTACATGTACAGTCAAACCGGTCTATAGCGGCCACCGAAGGGAAACAGAAAAGTGGCCGCCATAGACAGGTGGCCCGCTATAGACAGGTCGGCGGCCATTTTAATTTTTGCACATACACGCAACAAAGTTATAGTGTACATGCATCCATATATATCACTTAGGAAAACAAGCTATAGATCTACAGATTTGACGTATAACATGTCATATGATATATAAATGCTAAAATAATATGCTTTGTTGTCAATAAATGAGAAAAACAATAGATATACGAGCAATCTGTGTAAAATGAATTTTCCCTCAAATTACCACGTACGTACCGCCCGCGGTAGACTGCTGTTCTTGATTTTTATAGTCTAAAAACGATGTCTAATCATGCTTTTGCTTCCTGTCAAAAAATTACAGTAATAAGTTTTAACTTTTGAATAAAATTGTGCAATCAATTTTCATTCAATAAATATTTGCCTTTTGAATGGTTTAAAAGAAGTTTTAACTGTTTTTGAGAACAGGCGATAGAAGGTGCTCGCTTGATTCGTCGAAAGTGCGAACGTCGACAATGCAGGGTCTACAACACAGTAATTTCCTGCGGGGGATATTTTGGTGGCCGCTATAAGCAGGTGGCCGCTATAGACAGGTGGCCGCTAAGACAGGTTTGACTGTATGTGTTTTCACAACATGCCCATGGTTTGGGAATTGGGAGTACAAGGTTATACCATAACCTTGTACATTGGATGAGTGATCATGAGTGGAGCTCCATAGAGTTAAATATATTTAAAGTTTGCGTTCCAGTCCATTGACTGCCGAAAGAGAGAAGACATCAAAAATAGAAAAACAACATGTGTTTAACAAAATGAAGCATTAGTGACTGGTCTGTCCTCATGTTCCTTTGCACTGTGCAGTGCCATGATGAGAGAGTGCTTTCCTACACATGTTCAGTATGTCGAGAGTGCCCAAGTCTGTGCAGCGCTCTTGTCTGCACACACGCGTAACTGCGCAATCCTGATAAAACAAAACATGCAACGCACATAAACTTTTCGTCTTTATTATAGCGATACATATTCATGCAAAAAACGAAGTCAAAATATTGAAAAAAAACATCTCATTTCTGTAATTTTATTCTCAAGCCTCGAAATGTTGTCTTCCATGTCAAAAATCTAGAACTTTGCACTCATAAACCCTTGCCTTTGTAGGACTGTGTCCAACATTCACTGTTGCAGCATTCAAATACAGACAGCAATATTGCTCTACGCAAGGTTTATTTTTTCTTAAATTTGCTAGATCACCTGATTCAGGGACTCTTCAACTCTTCAACGTTGACTTCTGATTCCAAAACTGGAACGGTGGATTTTGAGGGGCTTTTTCTCGCTCTTTGTGTACATGTATACAGCAGCAAGGACTGGGCCAAGTTAAAATCATCTATGGTACGCATAGATGGCTTTGCTCTGAAGCAAAGAGTATACATGTAAATGCGAAGAGTGCTCAACCCGCTACTAAGCACACGTGCGTATTGTGGTGCACTCGTATTAAAGGCGAACATATCTTTTCGAGTCTCGTTTTAACATGGCAATTTACACCTGCCGAATGTACTACGGAAGTACGAGAGAGTAATTTGTCTTAACACTATTGAAGGTCTTTTCCTGACCCCGGAAGCACTGATCTCTACACAAATGTGCCCCGAAAGCTTGATTTGGCATCTAGTTTTGTTCTCCAGACGTTTGGGGAAAAAGATTTTGCATTGCATAATTCTTCCACAGGATCGTATATTTCTATATATAGCGCCATCAGCATTAACGCACCAAAACAACTACGACAATGCTGCCATTGCAAAGCATCTTCTACGAGTACTCCTCTACAGGGAAAGCAAACTGGTAAGTTTTTGTCCTTTTAGTTATCATGTTTACCGGTATTATACGAGCTGCCCATTCTCTAGCGTTGCGAACTGCGACTACAAAAGTGTGACTACATGCTTTTCGCTGAAATTACATACAGTGTATATTTTTCATCTAAAAGTCAAAAGTTGAAATTTTATACCCTGTGGACATTACCAGATGGCTTGTTGGGGATTGAACCTCAACAAATCCATCCAAGCAATCGATTTCATGTGAGTATAGCGGAAAATTGGAAGTTTAACATACATTTAAAATTAATTTTGTACATTGTTTTTAGCGACATTGAGGGGTGTCGCAATGAAAGTCTATACATGTGTCCTTGTCAGACGCCATGCTTTGCACGGCGTCTGGTCGGGCTATTATAATAGTAGACATCAAATCAAATATATATTCTTGGACATACCGACATACCGGTACAGTAAATACAGCAATGCATCCTCCTCACAGTCACACTGTCACAGACATAGATCTAGCATGTCTAGTTACCACTCATTACTAGTTTTCTTCTTCTTCTTCTTCCAGTTGAGTACAGACCGCCGTTGGCGTATTATCGTACTTGTGCTTGTCAAGTGCCCAGATGAATAGTGCAAGTAAAATCCTCACTACAACTTTACAAGTACTATGTGCAGCTAAAAAAAACAAAAAGGGCTTAGCGAAGCCTCACTTTTTGCACCCCCTGCTTGAAGATCTCTAGAGAGGTGCTATTAACTATATGGTTGGACCTACCCCTTATCGACCGCCTAATGTTAAAATCACGATATCTACAAAACTGTTTGTCAAATTTAGCTACAATTGATCTATCTTGGACAAAAAATCCCGCAGATTCACATCATTCCACAATGACGGGTTGGGTCCTACCAGTGCGGCGCGCGTGATATAAACAAACGCATGTTTTTTTTTGTGCGCTAAATAAGCCCTTTTTATGAACCGACCACCCGCCCTCTACTGATTATGCACGCAAAGTGAATCCACTGGATGCAACAATAACGGGATTCGTTTTCTTATCCCCCCTTTCTTCTTGTGCTTGTTTTTTTTTCTCCTCCTCCTCGAAATTATGTAGGCCTACGACATATTATGAGCGTAGCTGGCGACATACAGAAAGCCATATGACGTCATCATTATATTAGTAGATACTGTCGGCTACGGAACATTTATCGTCCGAAAATCGATGGAAATGTGTTCTAAAAACCACAAACAAGGTTTTTTTTATAAGGTAATCGAATATAATAACATTATAACCGTATATTTTATGAATTTTATCAATTTCTTACCTGTTTCCTCCTCATTTTTCTTGAGCAAGTGAGTCTGGTTTGATTGGGTTGCGCATTGCGCTTATTCCCACGTGTATTTATATACGCGATGAGTCTATGGCAAGAAGGTGGTCGGTTTAAAAAAGGGTGGTCGATATGTAGTGGACCTACCTTACTTGGCATGCTTGGTGGCAAGTTTAACTTAGTTTTACTAGATAAACGTCACTCATATTAATCATAGTCACAGTCCCTTTCGTTCTATTTGTAGCAACTACAAGAGATCTACAATTAGATCTAAATTTGGTTATCCCTACATTTAAATAACACAAAAGGTAAATCAAACACGGGCCTTCACTTCGGTTAGAATGAAGTAACAAAAAGCAGAAGACAGTGGCCACCAGTGGCCACAGGACTCACGAGACTTGCCCGGCCCGTCATGCCCGTCTCTACGAAAAGTACGAGTACGACTCCTCATCTGCTCATCCAGTGCTCACCGTATCAATTTTGTACGTTGTTTTTCACCATTAATAAAAATATTAATCTCTTGAATATTGATATCCTCACCTTATTCATTTCATTTCATGTCATGTGTAACGTTCTCTCTTCATTTTTTCGTCATGATCTTTCAAAAGATTATCCCTAAAACACCCTCTGTTCGGTCACCTTTTGGTTGCCTGTACACATCCCTATGCCCAACGACGTACAGTACATACAGGTATATTGCAATTGTACAGAACTTATGGGCGACCTTATTCAGAGATTGGTAACCCATCTCTATACTCTATGCTGCCCTGTTCACTGTGTACTCGGTGAGAGCAGAGATCTAATATTGTGATACATTTTTTGTTGTTTCTCTCGCTCTCTCTTTCTCTCTCGCTGTCTCTTCAAAGTACGCCCACACACCTCCTGGTGATGTATAGGCCTTATCCCGACTACCTCAACAATTTCTTTCTCTTCTGTGCTTGATCATTATATATTTAATTCTCTGAAGGAGAACATTATAAAAATGTGAGAAAATCCTGAATTGTACGAAATGTATGAAATCATATCAAAGTTATCAAAATTAAAAAAAAAAAAAAAATCTAAACAAATTTTTAAAGGGTTTCCTAAATTTGATGATAGCTACTTTCGCACAGAGAATTTGCAAGGCGCTTTAAAAAGAGAGAGGGTGAGAGAATGGAAAGGGTATAAAGAAAGAAGGGGAGTGTGAATTAAGGGAACGTGAAAACTTCCAAGCAAAAGGAAGATAAAAACCCTCCCACAATTACCTCTAAACCATATTGATAATTCACATTTCATCCCTGAGTAAGGTCGGTGCCCAGCTTCAATGTCAGTGCTCCTTCAATATCTTAACCCACACTACAACACTCAAATAATCCATATTTCTATTTTTTCCGCGTACCAAGAGGCCTAATGGTAATTTGATACTTCACTAAGAAAAAAAAAAAATAATCGGGTGCCCGCCACCGCCCCCTCCCCCAAAAAGCCGTGACTCTCTTCCCTCTCAGTAAAAATCCTGTCTACGTCACTGCTACGCGTATATTACTGAACCTATTCTCTTCACTCCCCCCACACTTTTCTCCCCCCCCCCCCCTCCCTTCCTCCTCCTCCTCCTCCTTCTTATTTCTCCTCTCTGTTTCTGTATACTCTGTATCACGTCGGAACTAGGAGTTCAAAAAAGATTTAACGCAAGTCCCAAATACGCGATCCTGATTGGCAGAAAATCAAGTTGCGTTTAATTTTTTAAGTTGCGTTTAATCGCAACATTTTTATGCAAGAGGGTCCTGTGCTGGTACATTGTACCCATCGATCTACGACGCGGTTTGTGGTCGCACGCCCTCTATCAACACAAGCATTATAGGAGCGACAACTGTGAAAGTTTAAAGTAAAGTTTCATTCATTCATTCATTCCATTTATATCATCCATTCATAAAAAAGTACATTAGAATTATATAAAAACAACCAAAGTATATTAGTGTAAGAATGAGGAGACAGCTTAGGAAAGCAAAAGAGCCTTATTGGTGATGCCACCAACAAAAGATAAACCACATGAATTAATTTATACATAAAAGCAAAACAGTGAAAACCATAGTAAAACAAAAACAAACAATATAAAAGTAAGAGTAAAGCCTGAACATAGATAAGGTAAACTAAGTATTATAAGTATCCAGTATGAGTGAGTTCAACCTCATTTTTGAAGACTTTAAGAGAAAGAGTGAAAATAAGATAAGCAGATTGGTGACAGTTTGAACAGAGGAAAGCAAACAAAGAGTTATGAATTTTGGAAACTTGCAATCACTATACATAATGGTGATTTCAAACTGGCCGAATCGGTAATTTCACTGTGATGTAGTGGCGAACAACTGATCCCTGATCCAACACACAAAAGACACAACACACAAAAGTAGACACGTTTCATAAAGGGTTCGAAAATTGTCATTATTCAAGTGAAATCAAATCAGCCCCCCCCCCCCCCCCCCTTCCCCACTTTCAAACACACTCGGCGGCCTCTGCTCAACATAATATTTTTCTTTCATGAGGACCTACATGTATTTCAACACGCTATCTACAACATATTCTGAGTACTGCCAGGAGGGAAAAGGCGCTTAGAAGCAGAAGCACATGTTGATGATATTTTAGTCACGACAATTTGAGATTCGCATAGAATTTTAAATAATGGTCTCATTTTTCAAATATCTATAACTTTCTTAATCCTTGTCTGGTTTCTTTCAAACTTTCACCATCCTGCTTTTCTCATGTTTTTCTGCTCTCAGACAAATCATCTTATTACCAAAGTTGGATTGCTCTTTTAGTGTCCTAGAGACAGAGACGGAAAGAAGCTGAAAAAAAAAACACAAGGGAAAATGGGTCTGTTTACAAACAGTCGATCGAGAAAGGGAAATAGCGAAGATTATTTCTTTTTTGTGCCATATCCATAGGCGAAATTAATGATAATGTGAATAGTCGAACGTGAAGGGGAAAGGGCGATGTCCCGAGCATGAGTAAAACATTCCCAGGTGGTATACCTTGGGGATAAAGATTGTTGGGAGATGAGAGAGAGAGAGAGAGATAGAGAAAAGGGAGAAAGAAAGAGAGAAAGAGACTGATTACCACATAATTAATATGAACAGAGAAATAGAGAGAGAGGGTGCATGAATACCAATATGATAATAACAAAAAGACAGTTTCTTTGATTCTGGATTTGGTGTTTTATTTCTATCATAGGTGCTAGGAACAATACTCTTGAATCCTAAGAATGAAATAGAATCAAATCAAACTTAAACACTGGAATCACATCCGCAGAAAAGCATAACTCATTTCAACATATAAAGCCAACAATGAAGGTTTTACATTAATAGATTTTCATAATCATAATTGTTCGGATTGCAATTCACCTTTTTCAAGTGGTCTCATTCTGATAATATTCAAAATCAATTTTAGTGGGAGAATTCTAATTATCTTAAAACATGTCAATTACAACGAACTATCGGATAAAAGTCATCATTTTACGTAAACTGATAATTCACCATGTTCACAAAGACATTTGCACAAAGTGACAATACCCCCCCCCCCCTTCCCAATGAAGTAAAAGACCAATACCATCCCTGGTGCCTCTTGTCTTGTACGAACATAAGAAATAATTGCGTTTAAACGCAACTAAAAATTCAAAAAGCACTTTAAAATATTCTGCATGTGGGATAAAAATAAATAGTTTTATCTTTAAAATCTTTTGCATGTTGGATAAAAACAAATAGTTTTAATGCAACTCCAAATCCTAATTCGTGGTGATCTAAGTTGAAAATTAAAGATTGATCACGTAGATTTATGCAGTCGCTTATAGCCGTTTGTGCTTACTGAGCCGTCTATACGTACTCTTTCATCTGTTGTTGTTTATATTAGGAGACGTAAACAAACTGTTCATAGTATTGGTGTATTCAGGGAAACCAAACGTCATAACATTCGTGGGTGCTGAACCCTGATTGGCTACGCTCACAAATAATCTGATGGCGTTGTACAACTTTTGTCCAATGAGAACGGTTGGTGCATATCTTGACTGGCAGGCATCATTAAATTACCGAACCGTCCAGAACTTTCACACACCCGTTGTCGAAACAAACTCCTACATGTTTTTGTTTCCAGTCTTTGTCTGCTTGGTTTCTCGACTGTCGCAATGCCTGTTGGTGTCGGGTCCGGCGAAGAGTCACTATCGGTGGCAATGGAATACTCTTGTCGCTTCCCAGTTCCAAAGCTTAATCTGCCCTTATCTCTGTAACATGGTCCAAAAGAACCCGAAGTGTCGTGACAGGAGGAGATCGAAGGCCTTTTAGAAGTAAGTCCATTCCTGTGGCAATCGCCCTCGACAGGATGATCATCTAAGGCCTCTTGCGGACTCGTCTCAGACACATAGGTCACATGGGACCTGGCACGGTTGGGATGGGCTGTCATACGCTCACGATACTGTTCCAAGATCACATGTTCCTCTGCTGGTACAAACATCCGCGATGCTCTCTGCCCCGTCGGGCTCGGAGGTAGCCGCAGTCGTGACGGGCTCACCGAGAGCAATGGCGACGGTGGAAGTTGTACTCGAACGCCATTTCCTCGTCGTGGTGGTGTCCCCATCAGCCACGGTCTTTCGTTCCGCCATGGACTCGTACCTGAAACTGCTCCGCTACCGCTGCCATAGTGGTTCTGTTGCTCAGGAGAACTGTTTACAGCACACATCGAGTTCGATGATGAAGGTTCAAAGTGGAACATCGGATGTTTTTCAGAGCGATGTGGCACCTCACCCGGCAGCCATGTTGAACATGTGGGAATCGAGCTCGAGTCTTCATCTCCCAACGACGGATCTATCACAGCTTGGTTTCTTCGAGTCGATGGCGTCCCCTTGAATACCGAAAACGCATTGGCGACTTGGAAATCGTGGAAATTCTCGGTCGATATCTCGTGAAGGGAGTCATCGTCATTCCCGACAATGGACGAGGTATTGAGGTCACATGGCACGCAAGAAGAAACATTGCTGTAGTCCCAAGAACAGTTATTCATGTTGTGGTTCGCCAACTGGCTAAATTCTTCGTCGTCGACCTCTTCAGGAAGACTTTCACATGAACTGTTAAGCGGGGTGTCGGAGGAAAGACTTCCATCTTCACTTTTGCAGGAATCGAACGTATTTGAATTGTTCTGATTCCTTCGCGATATGATTTCTTCATTCAGTGTTTTCACCTGCTTGGGTGTCGGAAAGGCAAACCCCTCAACCTTCTTTCCTTTACTTTCAGCTATCTTCTTAACAAAATGTTTAAATCTAGGCTTTCCAGACAGCTTTGGCATCTCCATGGGCTCTGTTGGTCGAACGTTTTTCAACGGTGGCTTGTTAGCGACTTGAGGCGGCCGGAAGCCTAAAAGTGATTTGGTATCTTCATCTGAGGTGCTATCGGGGTTGTGCAAGGTATCAATATGCGGCAGAATCTTCGCGAGTAGCTTTTCTGCCGGAGCATCATCGACTTCCAATTTCTCTTTCAGTTTCCTTTTCTTCATCCTGAAAACAACAAAGATGATTGCATTTAGACACGATAGAGTTGCAAATGAATTATTTTCCTTTTGAAAAGCAAATATATTTAGACAACTATTAGACCAGTTTAATGCTGGCTGGTTAACCAACATGTACAGAAGTAATCAATTAAGTTTCTTAGTTAGTTTCTGCTTTTGAATCATCTTCATGGGAAAGGAGCATAACTCGCTATGTTCGTCTAAACATTTCTTTAAATGCATGTATTGTCAAATAACTTAAAGACCACCACAGACCTTACGACCAGCAGGGGTGGATACAGGACTGTGTAAAAGAGGGTGAACAAACTATCCTACAAGCAAAACGAAGAAGAAGGAAAGTAGAAGTTATCACCAATTTTGGGGTTCCGTTTTCCTCTAACAAGTCATGTGTGATGCTCTGACAAGCAACAACATAAAAATGGGATGGGTACAATGTACATTTTAGTTTCAAAGAGAGGACAGGGCGGAGCTATCCATACAGAGAGTCCTGACACTGGAGGTCGCTTCTGATTGGTCATTTATTTCATGGAGCTTCAAAAAGTTCCCTCTTATAGAGAATGTACGTGAAAGGGTAATTGGGAGCTCCATGATCCGCCATGTTTTAAACAAAGACCGCGTACGCGTAGGATTATTACGCGCGTGTCACAACTCTCTCTATCGGATGTGCCCCCTAAATCCGCCACTGAACTAGATTATTTTAAAGGAAACTGAAATATGATAAGATTTAAAATTTTAAGTTAATAATGTTCATGAGCAAGGCCGCGAACATAGAATATTGAATAAGCGGGGTATTTCGTGAATTTCAGTAGGAGTAAAGGTTAAATGAACTGCGAGTCGTAGCTGTAGTGACGTCAGACCAGTCACAGTGTCACACTACTACCTAAATCTTATGGCACTTTAACCAACAGGAAGCTTTTGAATAATCGTTTCTTTTAGTATTAATATAAAAACAACCAATTCGGATGAAATTGAATTTCTCAAATTTCAGATCCAATCATTTCTACCCAAATTTAGATGTTAGAGTTCGCATGGTACGATCGTAAGATATGCGGTGGCCTGAATATTAACGTTGATATTTTTCGGGTCATCTATTTCGTGAGGTCCTAAAACTTACTTTTTACTGCAACATAAACAGATGACGAGAATTATCACAATGGATGATACGATGAACCAGCCTAATAACGACAAAACGACGACGTCACCTTTCAAATAAGGAGCTAATAGTGAGATAAGAAAAAAGTAGAATACAGTTTATAAATTGTCACGCTCTAGTTTGACAAGTTTTTTTCTCCATATATTGCTTTTTTTTTAAACATGTAAATTACATTTATCTATATCTCACTATGTGTTAACTATTTGTTTCCTTTTTTATTTTTGTCTGTAAAATCTGCATGTATGTTTTAATCAGGACCTCATTGCATACCACTTTGAAAGGTGAAATTCACCATCGTGCATAATTATCAGAATCAATTAATGATATTGATTTTTAAAAATGAATGACTATAAAAATAAATACGTGAAAAATGAATAAATAAATACAAAAATAGACAGCTGATTGAATAAATGAATAAACAAATAAACGAATGAATAAATGAATAATAAATAAAAGTTACCCATGTGGCACGTCTTGCCCTCGTATCCAGCAGGGCACAAGCAGCGGAAGGAGACGTCTTGTGGCCCGGGATGGTCCAGGCATACCCCATTGTGATGACACGGGTTGGGGTGGCAACCACCCGTCGGTCCTGCTGGGAAAAGTAAGATCAAACGAGTGATTACCTACTAGTTAGTTTCTCCTTATTATGTAAAGACATAATACCCCTAAATGTATTACAGTCCAACCTGCTTTAGCGACCACCTGAATAGAAAGACCACATGTCTATAAATAAAGACCCAAATTTTTGTTTCCCTTGAAACGGTTTCTCACTTGAAACATGTTGTAAGGGAACCTGTACGTAAAAACACCTGCTCATAAAATCCGCCTTTCTTGTCTCCCTTGAGCAATGTTGAACGGTCTTTATAGACAGGTTTCACTGTACGAAATTGGAGACAATCCCCTAGAGTTATTATTTTGAATTGAAAGTAATAGAGATGAAATAGTGCCTGGAAACAACAAACACAAATTTGGATTCAAAGTCGAATTTTAGGCAGTGGGTGGAATTCGGAAGCTTTTGAAAATAATTTATGATGGGCTAACAAATTTCCAAGAAAAGTCTTCGTTATAGATGCTTGCATTTTCCTTTGTCGAGCCTTAAATCAATATGTCAAGGATTTTCAAACTCCTATAATCCAATATTTAATTGGATTGTTTTATTCTTTTATCGTGGCAAAATTACAATTTATTATAAAACAAATGCTACTAAAAGAATGTTATCGACATTTTAACTTCACTCCCTCTTTCATTTTGTTTTACCCCGCTTTCATCTCACCTCTTTCATTTCTCTGACTCGTAGTTTTAAAAGAAAGCAATGAACAACATACTTTTGTACTAACCTGCTTTCACTTTGTTGTGCGAGTGTGACCCGCTGCTTCCACCATAAATGACAATGCAGTGGTAGCTACCTTCAGTCGGTTTATCCTCAGAAACGACCAGCGTGGTTCCCTCAATATGGTACCTAGGAAAGAAACAAAAACAATTTTTTTCTCTCTCTGTTTACAAGAAATTTTCAAACGATATTTTTTCTTTCTCGCATAAACCTTTATGCATGACAAACTCCTACACATATGACAAACCTTCGTTAACTATACTTGTGGACATTTGGTGGATTCGGGGGCACAGCCGCCCCCTCCCCCCCCCCCCCATGCGCCTTAATTGTGATGTGTAACAGCATTTGGGGCACCCCTCTTTTAATTTACCATGTTTAATAATTCCTGGATCCGCTCGTGCTCTCGACTCCTATAATCATACATGAGCGATTCATATACGAAATAATATTATTTCGGCACATTATAAACCATGTGAGTCGATCGACTTACTTTGAATTTTTCTCATGCGCCATGGCATGTGTGATTTTCTCGCCTGTCGGACTGGTCCAAAACAGTTCCATAGGCAGATGGGATCTGCTTTCGTCGAGATGGCATTTGATTCGTTTCGTATGATGTCCGTGATGATGGTCTGACCGCCTTGTCGTAGCTCCTTCCGGCATAGCGCCATTCCGTTCTTGAAAAGCAACATGTCATGGGAAATTAAGTCTTAGATAGCATACACCTGCGGACCGAATAGTCATCATAATCGTCATTGGCCCATATTCTGAACTCGGTTTAACTTAAACCATGGTCTAAATGTGTGGTTTAACTATGGGTAGCAGAAATGTCAAAACTATGTTTATGTTGTATGTTTATGTTTACTGGATTCTGGTCCCATGCTTTAACGGTCAAGAAAAATATTTTACTTACCATTCCCAGACAGTTTTTAATAGTTTGAGTACCAAAAATGCTGATAAATTGAATATCTACTGTTAGACATTTGTGTCACATTTGGCTTCCCCTAGGTAAACCACACATTTAGACCATGGTTTAAGTTAAACCGTAGTTCAGAATACGGGCCATTATCTTTATCTACCAATGCACTCCCTTCCTCTAGATAAATATGTTGCGTCTTCCCGACACCCTTCTCCGTCTAAATTTATCTGCACGCGACTCCACATAAAACATTCTTGCCTTTTTAATGATGCAATAGATGCAATCTGTTCAACTTTTCTATGGTTCTTTTTCCTTACTTTGCTACTTTTCCTTTGCTCATCTGCAGCCTAAACTTTCTCTTGGGTTCAATGTTTTGTTTAATACTACGCTATGCTACTACTATTGATTTTTGTCTTTTCACTCGATCTGAGTTAAGTCAAGCACATAAAATCGCTTTAGCACTAAACTGAGCTGGCAGGCCTAACAAATTTATTAAAAATTACTTAGAGTAATTTCAGAGCCGAAGGTATGGATATGTTATCAAAGCGATTAATCCACCAGTAAAATAAGCAGTGAAAGAAACAATATAAAAATATACTATTATTGCATTCATCTAGCCAGCAGGTCTGGGCCTCCTCTCGTTGCCCAAGGCAGCCGAGGTCCTGGAGACACGTGCGCTGTCGATGACTGAGACCGCTCCCGCAGGAGACTGAACATGCGCTCCACCCTGACCAGTCTCTCCATCCCGACACGGACTCCTCCGCACCTACTGCAGCTCCTTCCCAATCCTCTGAAGACCATAAGTCAGAATGTTGCTTTTAGTTTTATGAGAACTGCATATCATTTGCGTTAGCTCAATATAGGAATTTTCCATTATATGGGGGGGGGGGGGGGGTGGAAGGATCCAGCAATTTTGAAATAGAGGAGGCTTTGACGTACCAAAATTTAGGTGCATGGAAGTGAAAGCCCACCTAAACATACGAGAAGTGGGTATGAGTCAGCATATTAAATGGTCCATTATAGGCATTTCAATCTCTTAGTAAGATCGATGCCGCCCCAAGCCCCTGGCGCCGTTGTCGATTTAAAAGTCGGACCCTCGCTTGAGGGTATGATATGTCTTTAAGAAGCACACACCAATACAAACTGTAGTCTAGTAAGATAAATTCAATATTAACGAGTGTAATAAAATCAACCAGGGGGGTGTTTCATAAAGCTGTTCGTAAGTTACGCACGACTTTACGCACGACTGGTGATCAGTTCTTGTGCTAAATTATTGACAATCTGATTAGTATAGCACCCAAGAACATGTTCCAGTCGTTCGTAAAGTCGTTCGTAACTTTACGAACAGCTTTATGAAACACCCCCCAGTAAGGTGTAACCTCGGTATCATTTTAAAAACCGAAGCATAACAACCAGGCACACTCACCAGAGCACCTCTCCAGTGCACATATGACCACATGGGACTCCACGCCGTTGGAGCAGGGGCCTTTGTTAAGTTCAGTGCATGCTCGGTGCCTAGTCTTGGTACCGTGTCCACAGGAATGTGAGCACCGGGACCATTCGCTCCACTGTTCCGATTCGATCCTCTTAGGTACTGCAAAACCAAAGATAAACGTCTTAAAAAAATGTAAGTACGATTTTCTATATCTTAAATACCTGGGCAGCCGCATGTACGACTGGTGGTGTTTTTGAAGAGGCATGCCCCCATATAATATTTAAACATTTTCAGTCATTCTTCAGCCAGCTTTAATGTGGGCTTCTTTTTTTTATATAAAACTGTCTGCTATTAAAGTATTGCATCTCTGTACATTATCATGATATTAGAATGTAGGTATGAAGGACCATGAACTGATATGTATATTATGGTTTCAGGTGCAATTAGCAATGATTATGGCAATCAAGACCAAGTTGCAAAAAAATAATAAGATCGATTTCACTGATATTCAGAACTCACCCCTATCATAATTTGACATTGGATCATAACCCAAATAATCTCCCCACCTCCTTTCTGCACCGAAAGAACCAGGAGTCAACCTTTGCTCTTGTGGATTACCATCAATTTTTGGCTGCCATTCCGATCCTTTACGATTATTTGGTGATAATAAGTCATTCCTTCCGGATACCGTGATCTTTCCTATGTGGTCGTTTTGCCGTAGTGGACTGTTCCTGACGGCAGGGAGATTATCCGACAAATATCCTCCATTAGTTCGTTGACTCAAACCTACTCGCTCTTCTTCAAGTATTTCCTCCTGCAAACTGCGGAATTTTTCCTCGTCTAAAGACCTTTTATGTATGTCTCCCATGGCGTCACCAGTAGCCGTGTCGAGTTCCGACAGATCACTAGATGGATGGTAACTGTACTCTCTAGGTTCCGATGCTGACGTCTCAAAGGCACTATCTTCGGCCACCGTTCTAGGTGCTCTCACATGCGCAACCCGCTTACCTATAGCACTAGCAAGAGCACTGGACCTATGTAGCAGTTCATTATCAGAATTAGGCGACGCAAAATACTGGCTTTGCTGCCGTGCGTTGGGTCGGAAATCGAAAGACTCCGCAGAATAGGACGGAATATTATCTTCTCGGCTTTTTGGTTCTTTCCGCTCTTCGTTGATTATTTCCTCTTGTAGAGCGCGAAATGTTTCTTCATTCAAAGGCATATCAGGTTCATGCATGTACCTGTCAGCAGTAAGCTGTTTCGTCATGGGTTCATCCTCTAATGGCATACGACGATTGATTTCGTCGACAATGCTCCGACCACGTTTACGTTTAACAGATTTTGATTCTCCCCAAGTATCCATAGGAACGCTGGTATCGTAGATTTCGTCCACACCATCCTCGTTGTTGAAGGTATTCTCAGGCTGGGTATTCTCTTTCATGTATGCCGGTAAAAGGTCACTGTATTCCCACCAAGATTCCCGGGAGTTAAATATGTCGACAGCATCAGGAGAATTACCCCTTCCTGGTGTTTTAATCTGCGGTTCATCGATGGAAACCATCCCAATGTTGTTTCGACTGTCCGTTCCTCCTTCTGATAACCTCACTTGTGATTCTTCATATTCATGATATTGGGATGTTTCGGGAAAAATCTCACTGGAAACCGGTTCACCGTTCGTGGTTGTAGTTGTCTTTTCATTTGGAGTCGTTGTTGTAGTTGCAGTAGGAGCAGTTGTTCTGTGCTCTTGTTCCACCTGCCTATGAGGTATGATTGGATAATAATTTGGTATTATCCTTGACGGTTTCCTCGTGGTTTCAGTTAACCTTTTCCTCCCCGGGATTGGTGATAACGATCCACGCGGATTACTTTCTCCTGAAGAGTAGCGATTTAGCCTGCTTAAGTGATCTGCACGAAGCTCTTGGAGCTGCAAACTAGACCGCAAACGTTGCAGCGCATTGACTTCCGACTGAATCCGTTGTTGGTAGTAGTCATTTACGGATGGCGGGGGATGTTGTATTGGATATTGACCACCATACTGTCTCACAGCGCCGTTACTTTGTCGGCGGGGAGACTGATGCCCATATGCCGTGGCCCTGTTTACTTGCCGACTGTCCCTTCGTTTAGAAAACTGCCTTGGTGATTGTCTTGGCGAGAACGGAAGGCCACGGACTGGACGAGACACTACTAAATCTTTTCTTCCTATCCGTCGAGTATTTTTGCTCACTGCTGTCGTTTTCCCAGGAGGACGTCCTCTTCGCTCAACAGTATTTTCGCCTCCTTGTTGCCAATTATTACTTGAAGTTCGTCCTTTTAGTTCTCGTCCTCCTCGTCGTGGAAGAGTACTCGAAGTTCTCACTTCATGTGGAGAAGTTGGCTTGTTCCTCCCTCTCCTCACGTGTCGAACTCTCGGAATCTGAGGAACTAGCGGTTCTTGGGGTACTAAAGAATTCCGTGGATCAACAAATTCACGCCGCAGTGTATTGTTATGGGAATCGGAAGGCCCTGTCTCGTTTTGACTGGATCGATTAAGTGCCTTGTGACTTGGTTTCTGCGATATTTGTCGTTGTGACGCCTGATATTGCAAAATTTGTTGAGGCAAAACTAGCGGTGCTTCTTCTTCACCTGTAATGATTAATAAAATTAAAAAAACACGAAATTTCTCCGTTTGTTTGAAAAGGCACTTTAATAGGTTATGGATTTTTTCTGCATTTTTCTTTCATACAATGTTATAATGTGTTTGAAAATCGGTGTAGAGTCATCTTCATGTCAAACAATATTATTAAAACGTTGGCAGTCAGAACAAAGAAAGAGGTTTATGCAAGTGCCGATTACACCAAATATAGCGGGAAATCATACATAAAAATGTTTGGGGCTGCCCCCACCCTACTCTAGGCATATAGTTACACCAGTGGCTCACTGTTATCACATAAAACTATTTCTGCTCTTTTCGGAATTTTTTGCTTTTTACAAAAGCAAAACCGTCTCTTTTGCCTTTGGATTTGGGGAAAAATATGCATCACATATCACTAACTATACCATAAATACTATTCATTTCTCAAAATGCCAGCATAAATTTTTAAAGATTTACGAAACATTGAATGCAAACCATTTCGAATTGCACTTTGATATCATCTGTCCGGATACACAACCAGTAAGAAAGACAATGAAATAAATATGTTTGAAAATGATTGATGTAAACTCCAGGCAATCTTCCTTTTTTCCCATATAATCTGCTAAACATGCAAGAAAGTTGCATCTTTGGAATTTTCTTATTTTCTTATTTTTTCTTATTTTTCATTTGGAGGGAAGCATAATTCTTGATGTCACATATACTTCTTCTTAATGTCTTAAACCATGGTCTAAATGTGTGGTTTAACTATGGGTAGCAGAAATATCAAAACTATGTTTATGTTGTATGTTCCTTATGTTTACTGGATTCTGGTCCCATGCTTTAACGGTCAAGAAAAATATTTTACTTACCATTCCCAGACAGTTTTTAATAGTTTGAGTACCAAAAATGCTGATAAATTGAATATGTACTGTTTGACATTTGTGTCACATTTGGCTTCCCCTAGGTAAACCACACATTTAGACCATTGTTTAAGTTAAACCGTAGTTCAGAATACGGGCCATTATCTTTATCTACCAATGCACTCCCTTCCTCTAGATAAATATGTTGCCTCTTCTCGACACCCTTCTCCGTCTAAATTTATCTGCACGCGACTCCACATAAAACATTTTGTCCTTGTTAATGATGCAATAGATGCAATCTGTTCAGCTTTTCTATGGTTCTTTTTCCTTACTTTGCTACTTTTCCTTTGCTCATCTGCAGCATAAACTTTCTCTTGGGTGCAATGTTTTGTTTAATACTACGCTATGCTACTACTATTGATTTTTGTCTTTTCAATCGATCTGAGTTAAGTCAAGCACATAAAATCGCTTTAGCACTAAACTGAGCTGGCAGGCCTAACAAATTTATTGAAAATTACTTAGAGTAATTTCAGAGCCGAAGGTATGGATATGTTATCAAAGCGATTAATCCACCAGTAAAATAAGCAGTGAAAGAAACAATATAAAAATATACTATTATTGCATTCATCTAGCCAGCAGGTCTGGGTCTCCTCTCGTTGTCCAAGGCAGCCGAGGTCCTGGAGACACGTGCGCTGGCGATGACTGAGACCGCTCCCGCAGGAGACTGAACATGCGCTCCACCCTGACCATTCCGACACGGACTCCTCCGCACCTACTGCAGCTCCTTCCCAATCCTCTGAAGACCATAAGTCAGAATGTTGCTTTTAGTTTTATGACAACTGCATATCATTTGCGGTAGCTCAATATAGGAATTTTCCATTATATGGGGGGGGGGGGGTGGAAGGATCCAGCAATTTTGAAATAGAGGAGGCTTTGACGTACCAAAATTTATGTGCATGGAAGTTACACGTATGATAGCAAGACTCTTCAAAGGTTCAATACCAATGACACTCACTCCCTTGATAAATGGCGGAGGGACAATAACATTGTTTGGGATAGACTGGTGTCTCTCGGAATAAGTAGGAAATCTATTGGTAAAACATGTCAAAGGCGGAGGTCACATCGCGGGAGAAGGGGTGGTAAAGACCGCTTCCAGGAGCATCTCAAGTTTGGTCTGATGAACTCCCGTTCTCTTCGTAATAAGTCAACCATGTTTCATGATTTTGTTCTCGATCATGAGTTAGATTTTGTTTGTGTTACTGAAACATGGTTGTCACCGAGTGATGATGCTGTTGTATCAGATTGTCCCAATTCCTACACATTTAAACACTTTCCTAGGGGTTCTAGGAGGGGTGGGGGAGTGGCCTTTCTTCACAGAGACAGTCTTCAAGTTGTCATCAATTGTCTCGAGAAATTTGACAGCTTCGAATGCATGACAGGAACTATCTCGAACGACTCCAGCTGTGTGGACATAGCCTTAATCTACAGGCCACCTAGCGGACAGAGCTTCTCCAGATTCCTTGAAGAGTTTTCTGACTTTCTTGATAGCAGAATCTACCGAACTCCACCACTTATTATCACCGGGGATTTCAATATCCACCTCGACAATAGCTCCTCAGCTAACACCCAGAAGTTTAACGACCTCTTGAGCAGTCAGTCCCTGAGGCAACTGGTCGATACTCCTACACATGACAAAGGACATATCCTCGACATTGTCATAGTGCGGAAGCCTGATCATCGAGCTTTATGTTCAAGACCATCCGTCATTCCGGGCATCTCCGATCATCATGCAGTCACGTGGAAGGTCAGCTTCAACAAGCCTCGTCGCCGCCAGTCTACATACGTCTGCCGTAACATCGCAGATATTGACCGGCATACCTTCGCTAATAACGTTGCTGATCGCGGTATCATTCTTTCTGGGTCGGATAGCGTGGACTCTGCCGTTGATCGTTACAATTCTCAACTCGGAAATCTACTGGATCTTCATGCTCCACCGAAGATAAGAAAAACTCAAAATCGCGTGGATAGCCAATGGTTTACCTCCGAGATTTCCAGTCAAAAGAGGAAACTGCGAAGGCTTGAGCGGAAATGGAGATCCAATGGTAGACTACAGATTGATAGAGATATCTTCTGTGCCCAACGCAACTTCGTCAATTCCCTCGTAAAGAAAGCTAAGCGAGTTTATTATGTTGGACAGGTGGAGGAATGTAAAAATGATGCCAGGAAACTCTTCTCGGTGGCTAACAAACTTCTTCATAGTAAGCGATGCTCACCTCTTCCGACCCATAAGGACAGTGAGGAACTTGCCAATACATTCAACCACTTCTTCCATACTAAAATAAAGAACATTTGCGACTGTTTCTCTCCGGATGAATCGCCACTCCCACCCACCACCTCTTCTTCTTTCGATACCATACGTCGTACTAATCCTGACGAGATCTTCACTCTCCTACGTAAATTGACCCCTAAATCTTGTCAGTTGGACCCCATCCCCACTAAATTGTTGAAGGATTGTCCCCACATATTTGCACCTATTCTCTCCCACTTAATTAATTTAAGTTTAGAGCAGTCACATGTTCCCTCCTCCTTAAAAATAGCCTATGTCACTCCTCTACTAAAGAAACCCTCACTGGACCACAATTCTTTAAAAAATTATCGACCCGTCTCAAATCTTCCTTTCCTCTACAAGACTCTTGAAAGGATTGTTTTCTCACGTCTTTCAGAATATTTTCAAGATAATAATCTCTTTGATCCTTTCCAGTCTGCATACAAACCGCAGCATAGTGTTGAAACACTCCTCGTTAACGTTTCAAATCATGTATTGCGAGAAATGGATAGAGGGAACCTGACTGCTCTTCTTCTTCTTGACCTGTCCGCCGCCTTCGACACTGTGAACCATACCATCCTCTTGAATATATTAAGTTCATTTGGTGTGAAGGGCGACGCATACAACTGGTTTGTGTCATATCTTTCCTGCCATTCTCAGTTGGTCTGCATAAATGGATGCAAATCAGTTGCATTGCCTCGCACCTATGGCGTGCCTCAAGGCTCTGTGGGAGGTCCGACCCTCTTTTCGATTTATTTGATAGGATTGCGGCAAGTCTTAGTTCATCACGGTATTGATTATCACATATATGCTGATGATATCCAACTAATGATTTCCTTCAAGAGCAATCAACCCAAGGCCGTACGCAGCGGGGGGGGGGGGGGGGGGGGGGGGGCAGGGGGGGGGGGGGGCAGTTGCCCCCCCAGAAATTTCAAAATCATACTTTTTTTTAATTGGGTTTTAGACTTCATGTTATGGGTTCCTTTGAAAGCGATCATTTTGCCCCCCCAGGAAAAAATTTCTGCGTACGGCCTTGAATCAACCTGCTGCTGAAAGCGCGATGAACCGCCTCAAGTCATGTACGGCTGACATCCAAAAATGGATGTTTTCACACTCTCTCAAACTAAATACTGATAAGTGTGAATTCCTTATATTTGGTTCCAAAGCACAACGTAGCAAAATTTCCATCAACTCGATCTCATTTTCCAATCATACCATCAATTTATCTGATTCTTGCCGCAATCTCGGTTTTATGTTTGATTCACACATGACAATGTCTAATCAAATTTCACACATGTGCAGATCAATTAGATACCAGTTGCGTAACATAGGTTTTATTAGGAAATATTTGTCTAAGTCGGCTACCGAAAAGTTAGTTCATGCCTTGATTTCATCCCGGTTGAATTTTGGAAATGCCCTTCTTGTCAATTTACCCCAGACTTTACTATCCAAGCTCCAGAAACTGCAAAATGCTGCAGCACGCATTGTGTCGTTATCCTCCAAACGCACTCACATTACTCCAATTTTACGCTCCTTACATTGGCTACCTGTGAAGGACCGCATCACCTTTAAGATTCTGCTGCTTACCTTTCATTGTATTCATGGCACTGCTCCTCAATATAATATTTCACTTATTAAGCTCTATACCCCAACAAGATCACTTCGTTCTTCCTCTTCTGGCCTTCTCAATATACCCAAAGTATCTAAAACCTGGGGGGAACGATCATATTCATACACAAGCCCGATCTTTTGGAATAGCCTACCTGAAGACATAAAAAGTTGTTCGACCTCATTGTCCTTTAAAAAAATTCTAAAAACTTTGCTATTCTCTTGGCTTAGCTACTTTTCTTCTTGAATGCGCCTTGAGCACTCCACAGAGTGGATTTGGCGCTATATAAATCACATTATTATTATTATTATTATAAGTGAAAGCCCACCTAAACATACGAGAAGTGGGTATGAGTCAGCATATTAAATGGTCCATTAGGCATTTCAATCTCTTAGTAAGATCGATGCCGCCCCAAGCCCCTGGCGCCGTTGTCGATTTAAAAGTCGGACCCTCGCTTGAGGGTATGATATGTCTTTAAGAAGCACACACCAATACAAACTGTAGTCTAGTAAGATAAATTCAATATTAACGAGTGTAATAAAATCAACCAGGGGGGTGTTTCATAAAGCTGTTCGTAAGTTACGCACGACTTTACGCACGACTGGTGATCAGTTCTTGTGCTAAATTATTGACAATCTGATTAGTATAGCACCCAAGAACATGTTCCAGTCGTTCGTAAAGTCGTTCGTAACTTTACGAACAGCTTTATGAAACACCCCCCAGTAAGGTGTAACCTCGGTATCATTTTAAACACCGAAGCATAACAACCAGGCACACTCACCAGAGCACCTCTCCAGTGCACATATGACCACATGGGACTCCACGCCGTTGGAGCAGGGGCCTTTGTTAAGTTCAGTGCATGCTCGGTGCCTAGTCTTGGTACCGTGTCCACAGGAATGTGAGCACCGGGACCATTCGCTCCACTGTTCCGATTCGATCCTCTTAGGTACTGCAAAACCAAAGATACACGTCTTAAAAAAAGTAAGTACGATTTTCTATATCTTAAATACCTGGGCAGCCACATGTACGACTGGTGGTGTTTTTGAAGAGGCATGCCCCCATATAATATTTAAACATTTTCAGTCATTCTTCAGCCAGCTTTAATGTGGGCTTCTTTTTTTATATAAAACTATCTGCTATTAAAGTATTGCATCTCTGTACATTATCATGATATTAGAATGTAGGTATGAAGGACCATGAACTGATATGTATATTATGGTTTCAGGTGCAATTAGCAATGATTATGGCAATCAAGACCAAGTTGCAAAAAAATAATAAGATCGATTTCACTGATATTCAGAACTCACCCCTATCATAATTTGACATTGGATCATAACCCAAATAATCTCCCCACCTCCTTTCTGCACCGAAAGAACCAGGAGTCAACCTTTGCTCTTGTGGATTACCATCAATTTTTTGCTGCCATTCCGATCCTTTACGATTATTTGGTGATAATAAGTCATTCCTTCCGGATACCGTGATCTTTCCTATGTGGTCGTTTTGCCGTAGTGGACTGTTCCTGACGGCAGGGAGATTATCCGACAAATATCCTCCATTAGTTCGTTGACTCAAACCTACTCGCTCTTCTTCAAGTATTTCCTCCTGCAAACTGCGGAATTTTTCCTCGTCTAAAGACCTTTTATGTATGTCTCCCATGGCGTCACCAGTAGCCGTGTCGAGTTCCGACAGATCACTAGATGGATGGTAACTGTACTCTCTAGGTTCCGATGCTGATGTCTCAAAGGCACTATCTTCGGCCACCGTTCTAGGTGCTCTCACATGCGCAACCCGCTTACCTATAGCACTAGCAAGAGCACTGGACCTATGTAACAGTTCATTATCAGAATTAGGCGACGCAAAATACTGGCTTTGCTGCCGTGCGTTGGGTCGGAAATCGAAAGACTCCGCAGAATAGGACGGAATATTATCTTCTCGGCTTTTTGGTTCTTTCCGCTCTTCGTTGATTATTTCCTCTCGTAGAGCGCGAAATGTTTGTTCATTCAAAGGCATATCAGGTTCATGCATGTACCTGTCAGCAGTAAGCTGTTTCGTCATGGGTTCATCCTCTAATGGCATACGACGATTGATTTCGTCGACAATGCTCCGACCACGTTTACGTTTAACAGATTTTGATTCTCCCCAAGTATCCATAGGAACGCTGGTATCGTAGATTTCGTCCACACCATCCTCGTTGTTGAAGGTATTCTCAGGCTGGGTATTCTCTTTCATGTATGCCGGGTAAAAGGTCACTGTATTCCCACCAAGATTCCCGGGAGTTAAATATGTCGACAGCATCAGGAGAATTACCCCTTCCTGGTATTTTAATCTGCGGTTCATCGATGGAAACCATCCCAATGTTGTTTCGACTGTCCGTTCCTCCTTCTGATAACCTCACTTGTGATTCTTCATATTCATGATATTGGGATGTTTCTGGAAAAATCTCACTGGAAACCGGTTCACCGTTCGTGGTCGTAGTTGTCTTTTCATTTGGAGCCGTTGTTGTAGTTGCAGTAGGAGCAGTTGTTCTGTGCTCTTGTTCCACCTGCCTATGAGGTATGATTGGATAATAATTTGGTATTATCCTTGACGGTTTCCTCTCGGTTTCAGTTAACCTTTTCCTATCCGGGATTGGTGATAACGATCCACGCGGATTACTTTCTCCTGAAGAGTAGCGATTTAGCCTGCTTAAGTGATCTGCACGAAGGTCTTGTTTCTCTTCAAGGAGCCTGCCTTTATGAGCTCCATGTTGTTTTGTGCTCTTCTTTTGTTCTTGCTTCTCGTGCTGTTGTTCCTCTTGGAGCTGCCAACTAGACCGCAAACGTTGCAGCGCATTGACTTCCGACTGAATCCGTTGTTGGTAGTAGTCATTTACGGATGGCGGGGGATGTTGTATTGGATACTGACCACCATACTGTCTCACAGCGCCGTGACTTTGTCGGCGGGGAGACTGATGCCCATATGCCGTAGCCCTGTTTACTTGCCGACTGTCCCTTCGTTTAGAAAACTGCCTTGGTGATTGTCTTGGCGAGAACGGAAGGCCACGGACTGGACGAGACACTACTAAATCTTTTCTTCCTATCCGTCGAGTATTTTTGCTCACTGCTGTCGTTTTCCCATGAGGACGTCCTCTTCGCTCAACAGTATTTTCGCCTCCTTGTTGCCAATTATTACTTGAAGTTCGTCCTTTTAGTTCTCGTCCTCCTCGTCGTGGAAGAGTACTCGAAGTTCTCACTTCATGTGGAGAACTTGGCTTGTTCCTCCCTCTCCTCACGTGTCGAACTCTCGGAATCTGAGGAACTAGCGTTTCTTGGGGTACTAAAGAATTCCGTGGATCAACAAATTCACGCCGCAGTGTATTGTTATGGGAATCGGAAGGCCCTGCCTCGTTTTGACTGGATCGATTAAGTGCCTTGTGACTTGGTTTCTGCGATATTTGTCGTTGTGTCGCTTGATATTGCAAAATTTGTTGAGGCAAAACTAGCGATGCTTCTTCTTCACCTGTAATGATTAATAAAATTTAAAAAACACGAAATTTCTCCGTTTGTTTGAAAAGGCACTTTAATAGGTTATGGGTTTTTTCTGCATTTTTCTTTCATACAATGTTATAATGTGTTTGAAAATCGGTGTAGAGTCATCTTCATGTCAAACAATATTATTAAAACGTTGGCAGTCAGAACAAAGAAAGAGGTTTATGCAAGTGCCGATTACACCAAATATAGCGGGAAATCATACATAAAAATGTTTGGGGCTGCCCCCACCCTACTCTAGGCATATAGTTACACCAGTGGCTCACTGTTATCACATAAAACTATTTCTGCTCTTTTCGGAATTTTTTGCTTTTTACAAAAGCAAAACCGTCTCTTTTGCCTTTGGATTTGGGGAAAAATATGCATCACATATCACTAACTATACCATAAATACTTTTCATTTCTAAAAATGCCAGCATAAATTTTTAATGATTTACGAAACATTGAATGCAAACCATTTCGAATTGCACTTTGATATCATCTGTCCGGATACACAACCAGTAAGAAAGACAATGAAATAAATATGTTTGAAAATGATTGATGTAAACTCCAGGCAATCTTCCTTTTTTTTCCATATAATCTGCTAAACATGCAAGAAAGTTGCATCTTTGGAATTTTCTTATTTTCTTATTTTTTCTTATTTTTCATTTGGAGGGAAGCTTAATTCTTGATGTCACATATACTTCTTCTTAATGTCTTTTTTTTCATCGGGTCATCAAGAAGTATCAATATTGTTAACTTTAAGGGTGTGTGGTAGATCGAATTTATGTTTTGCTGAATCACCTTGTTTTTGAAGTGAGACACGAAGCGTGGTTTTGATCCAAGGAGTTCTTTGATACGAGCCAGTAACTATGACAACTGGGTTACCGTAGTGATATGCATTTGAAGGCACATACACGCCACAGCTCATCTTGTTCCTATATACAGAAAAAACAACAACATTATCTTATATTTCACCTTGGTATGCTTGACAGATGAAATGAGTGAACAATATTGCCAAGTGTTTCAAGAAATTAAATCTTTTGATCAATTCAGTAATTATCGTTTTGGCAGTAGATTTTAGGTTCGGATTATATCCATGAAAGCCCCTGACTAATTTCGGAGGAAACAGGCCCAATACCCACATGCCATTGAAACCTAATCGTGCATAGCCTAATATTACACACAAAATGTGCCCCCCCCCCCACGCCCTAATTGTGTCTTTGCGTTTGCCCTTAGACCCGAAAGGGACCTAAAAGAAGCAAAAATGAAAGTCGATAAACATTTCTTTGGAGTTTTCTTTTTGTGGTATTTGTCTTTGTATTCATTTTGTTTATTTATATATTTATTCGTTTGGTTGTTTGCTTTTCAGAAATTTCGAACACACAAGCACGTAACGCCCGTGGCTGATCGGGGGGGGGGGGGAGGGGGTGTACACGGGGGCACGTGCCTTTAATCATACATAAATGACAGTTTATAAGGCCTAAGTTTACAGTGCTATATAAATATATTTTATATATATATATATATATATATTTTATATATTGGTCGTTTATGGAATGTGTTCCAATACCTGCATTCTGGAACTGGATAAGTTTCTTCTTGTTCCCCTGTCCGGATAGCTGGAACAATTATCGTCCATCTCAGTTCAATGTTTCCTGCAGACAGCTCACCAGCATCGACTTGGATCCTGAAGGGGTGGACCCCCATACCACCAGCCGTAGTAACTGCTCCAAGTGAGGGGGACATGAAACGAAGGCATGGTGCTTGCAAGGAATGACCCGGGAATGCTTCAAGAAATAAAAAAATAATGCAGAGCGTTAAAACTATGTTAAGGTGTTAAATATCGGGGCAAGGCTGGGGTAGGTGCCTCCATCCCTTCATCAAACAACGGGGGGAAAAGAAGAAGAAACGTGAAAGGAAAATTATGGAACCAAACACCCTCCTAATTTTTGCTTTTCATCCTCCTAATATGACCGACCCCCTCCTCCCCCCCCCCCCCCTTCCCAATGATTCCAGTGCTCACTCTGTGGCTGGACGATGGACACGTAGCCCACTTACAGCGTTGTAATCAACATTATAAACAATAAAATAAAACAGTGACTTGAAGAACCATGCATTAATATATTTCAATATTCAGTGGTCACCCCCCCCCCCCACCCCCTTTAACCACGTCTTTTCACACCCCTCCCCCCCCCCCCCGCCTCTGTGGCGTATCCAACATGGAGTAAACCCTCTGCATGACCAGAAAAACCTAAATTCAATCAAAACATGCACGGGCACATGCCTGGGCGGGCAGCTATATATTTTTTTGGTCAGGACTTGCGCCACCGACGAGAGAGGGCAGTATTTGAGCGCCAAATTGAAGTCAGCATGAACATTCATGAAAAACAAATTGTAGGGATATAATAAAACGAGCAAACCTGACTTGCAATTGCTTGTGTGGCGCATTTGGATTTTAACGATGCGCTTGTCATGTAGGTGACTCGAGTTCGAGTCTCGTCATGATCAGATTAAATATTCAGTTTATGCTGAAATAAAAATAGGATGAAACTTTGGGAAAATACAAGTCTAATGGGGTGTTGCAAGAAAGTTGCGATTGATTGCAAGTTGCAACTGATCGGTACTGACCAATCAAAATCATTGTTGCAAGCGCATCTTCTTGAATGGGCAGACCCTGAACCATTCAGAATGGTTGTTCTAATTTGCTTTACAATTTGCAATTGATTGCAACTTTCTTGCAACACCCCATTAAAGTTGTAGTCTCTCTCAAAGTCTTCAAAACGGGGCCTCTTGACCAGAGACCTACATAAATGGCGCAAGTCCTGCCAGAAAAAAAATACGCGGGCCGGCAACCTATACCCTCCCTGTCCGGAGAGGACTCCCCCCCCCCCCCCCCCCCCCCATCTTAAATAATTTCCTTGCAACGCCTTTGTTTTCCAGCTATAAATCTTTATCATCATCTTCATCATTTTCAATATATTTATCAACATCATCATCACCACCATTATGAAATACCATCATCATCCTTCGCCGAAATTGACATGTTAATTTTTGTAAAAGGCCATGCAAGTCCACCCTAATACCAAGTTGATTTGAATAAATAGAGTAAACTTATACAAGCTTAACAGTGAAAATTTCGCTGAAATCGGATGTAAAATTAGAAAGTTACAGCATTTTGAAGTTTTGCATTATTTCATGAAACAGTGATATGCATAGCATGGGCGGTATGCAAATGGTGAACCGATGATGTTTTATTATATGAAATTTCAAATATTTCAATTTTTATATATAGATGTGATAATTAAAGAATCCCTTCTTTGTATGAAAATAAGTTATAATAATCATGATTTTACATGTTCCATTTGGAGTCAAACCATGTTTTACATTATTGAAGCAAAAAAATGAAATATATGATATTTCATAATAAAATACATAAGGAAAAGTGAGTGCATGACATCATCGGTTCACTCATTTGCATACCGCCCAATCTATGCATATCAGTATCACTGTTTCATGAAATAATGCAAAACTTCAAAATGCCGTAAATTTCTTATTTTACATCCGATTTCAGTGAAATTTTCACTGTTACGCTTGTTTAATTTTACTCTATTTATTCAAATCAACTTGATATTATTATTATTAGGGTGGACTTGGCACACACCTCTCACCATACTATCATCATCATAATCGTCATCACTCTAAGTATAACCATCATCAAGTTCATCATTATCACCATCATCGTTCTCTTTTTTATCGTTATCATCATCATCCCCATCATTATTATCTGTTTGTGGTCACCATCATCACCATTGTCATAAACATCATCACTTTCTTCATTAAGAAAACCCTCGCCATCACCATCACCATCATCATCATCATCATCACCATCATCACGATCACCATCACCATCACTATCACAATCGCCATCATCATCATCATCATCACCACCATCACCATCACTATCACAATCGCCATCATCATCATCATCATCACCACCATCACCATCACCATCACCATCACCATCACCCGATCACCATCACCATCAACATCATTTACCGGGGGCAAACTCATCTTTGTAGCATTGCCATTTGTTAGTTGTAGCTTCATGATGTGCAGTCTGGCCGTCGCGAATTTTCCCCAGTGGATATAAGGCAGATACCGGCAACCCGAATGGATGTGAAAAACTACAAAGAAGTAACCACAAAGCTGCGAAATACAGCATCACGTGCAAATACAAGGCACTAATTCAGCGCTGAGATGGACATATAAATTGAGAACGTCCATATTTGCACAAAAAAGGTTGCTTGACATTATAATTATGACAGAGCTAGCTGCACGCGCAGTGCAATAGAAAAGGGCGCGTAATTATTGCACCCATTGGTGCAGCGCAGCGCAGCGCGTAGCATTTTTTTTCTAAGTAATTTCCGCACCCTACAAGTCAATTTTTCATATCTCATATAGGCTGCTTGGCGCAGAGAAAGGGGAAAACTCCTCCTCCCTGCACCCACCCCTGTTAATGCAGTGCAGTATTACGTCCAAATAACTGAAAAGCAGCCAGGGCGTCGAACTATAACTTTCCGCCTAAAAAAAAGTGTTACAAGCCGTTATCTTTCTCTCAAATTTGCTGTTACAGTAAAACGTAAGAGCTTTCGTGCTTCGCGCGGGATGGGGAACCCCCCCCCCCCCCCCCCCCCTCCTTGCACCCACCCCTGTTATACAGTGCAGTATTACGTCCAAATAACTGAAAAGCAGTCCGGACGTTGAAATATCTTTCCGCCTAAAAAAAGGTGCTAGACGACCCGTTATCTTCCTCTTAAATTTGCTTAAACGTCATGAGCTTTCAAAGGGGGAAACTCCTCCTCCCTGCACCCACCCCTGTTACATACAGTGCAGTATTATGTCCAAAATAACTGAAAAGCAGCCAGGGCGTCGAACTAACATTATAAAAAAGGTGCTAAAACCTCAGAGCTTTCGCGCTTCTCGCTGAAAGGGGGAAACTCCTCCCTGCACCCACCCCTGTTACATACAGTGCAGTATTACATCCAAAATAACTGAAAAACAGCCAGGGCGTCGAACTAACTTTTCCCCTACAAAAGGTGCTACGAGCCGTTAAATTTTGCTTTAACGAAACTCCTCCCTGCACCCACCCCTGTTAATGCATGTGCAGTATTACGTCCAAATAACTGAAAAGCAGCCAGGGCGTCGAACTCATGGTCTAACTATAACTTTCCGCCTAAAAAAGGGTGCTATACGACCCGTTATCTTCCTCTTAAATTTGCTTAAACGTTATGAGCTTTCGCGCTTCGCGCGGAAAGGGGGAAACTCCTCCTCCCTGCACCCACCCCTGTTACATACAGTGCAGTATTATGTCCAAAATAACTGAAAAGCAGCCAGGGCGTCGAACTAACATTATAAAACCTCAGAGCTTTCGCGCTTCTCGCTGAAAGGGGGAAACTCCTCCCTGCACCCACCCCTGTTACATACAGTGCAGTATTACATCCAAAATAACTGAAAAACAGCCAGGGCGTCGAACTAACTTTTCCCCTACAAAAGGTGCTACGAGCCGTTAAATTTTGCTTTTTGCTGAGCCCATCCTACCTAACCAAGGACCTATTTTACATAAGCAAACACAGTGCCTAAAATGACCAACCCCGAAATGAAAAGGCATGAGATATTTAACCATTTGCAGGGATTCGGAAATCGAGGACGTCCTCGGTTTGCTTTGGGTCCGGCGAAGTGAATGTACGGTTCTAAAGTGTGTCCACGGTTTGACACCGTAGACGAGAGAGCACACAAAGCCACTCCTTTTTTTCCCCCTTGTTATACTTATATCCCCCCCCCCCCCCCTCTCTCTCTCTCTCGATAGTGATACCGCACACTGTACCTGTATGGACACTTACATTGTGATGAGCTGACTACATTTCACTCACATATCTTTTACTAATTAATTACACAGACTAATTTTAAATGTGTCTGCATTTAATGATAACGATTCCATTCATTCAGTTGAAAATTTCAATATGAACGTCTTTGAACGAACAATTAATACCTCTTCTTTTTACATCATAATATACAGAGAGGAAGCATGTTTTCCGAAAATTATTAATAGGAAATTGAACCAAGTTCTTACAGAAATATTAAAGAAACAGACAGTGAAAGTTCGAGATAATTCGGACAATAAGGAAATAATACATTTATGCAATTTTGATATGGTTGGTTCGGTGGTTGGTATAAACATGCAGCTAAAAGCTGGCACTCTTCAATTTACAATGTAAAATACATATAAAAATACAATTGGTAATACATTAAAATATCAATTGTTAAAATATGTAAATACCTGTGACTGACATTCATTTTTCTACTTCATTATCAGATAGAGCGCTGAGATTTGCATAATTAATGACAGGAATGAGTTGTCAGTAATAAAAAAAAACACAATTCTTTAATTAAAAATCTGAAAAAGTAATAAAGAGAGGTACAAAAATATATATACTGAAAAACATATATATTAGACATTCAAAACAAAAATTATGATAAAATACTTAAAGACCTCAGCCTGACCCAAAACAACCATATATTGACGTAAAGCTTAGTAAACAAAGAATATAATTACCCTGGGTATTCATAAATTTTCGTCTCCGTTTATCCATAAAAAATAAAAAAGATAATTCTTTTTGGTCCGCCCCCTCCCTATTGCGTAACAAGAGAGGAAACTACAGGGGGTCGCTAGACGTGTGACGACATGTCATGTATACAGCTCCGAGTGCGTCTACACGACATGTCGTCATCAAATTTTCACCCCCCGCAAAGTAGCGTTCCTCAGAGACGGGGCCCTCGTCAGAAAAACCACCGGGGCTCAACATTCGGGACGCTGTTACTCATTCCACAGGAAACGGAATCTCATGAAGTTGGTTTCAATTTGTTCAGAAAATATATAGCTCCCCGTGGATGAATAAAGTGTATATTTCAAAATTCGGTCAGGCTGATGTCTTTAATATCATAATATTCAGCTATTCAAAAACGTAGTTAAACTAATGGATGCTACATAAGTAGTTACATTTGTGAATGCAGGTAACTGAAGACTATACGGCATATTATTGCAATAGCGTCATGAATTATTTCAAACAGAAACAAAGAAGAAAACGAAGAGAGTATAGTAGATCTCTTTAGTTTTAGTAACAAGTTTTTTTTAAATCTTTTATTATTTAAAGACAGGAGATTAAGGTACATGTAGTTATATCACTTACATTGAGAGATATTGACAGGCTCTTTCAATAATTTCACCGTTCCTACATTATAGATTTTGTTTTAAATAAAGAAAAATATAATGGAGCGTTGATAAAGTAATGGAATCAAAACCGAAATGGACTAGAGTTGACCACTTGACATGCAGTGAAAAATTGATAACACCTTTTGGAGATCTCCCCATCTGAAATGTAACTCCACTGTCTGTTCAAAAAAGTTTTCTGTTTTCCCACTAAGATATAACACACAGTGACCAAACTTCCAATGCGGTGACGTTAAGCTCTCTTTTCCATAAACTTCTGTTCTGTCGATTTCTCGGCAATCGTTGGTGGAATGATAAGACAGAAGATAAGTGCGTCGACAGCTGTGAGGAACATAAACGACGCATTGAAGCTACCATACGTATCAGCAGCGAAACCTGAGAAAATAAACAAAGTTATAGAAGAAATTAAACATCTACACCGAGTATTTAATTCCGCTATAACCATGATAACGACGGTCCTGACTGAATTTTAATTCACTGGTGTTCACTTAATGTGCGAGTGCACTCAAAACTTGGGCAGAAGCAAATGCGACATAAATCAGAAGAAATACTTTATTTTTTCCTGTACATGGGCAATTGTTGACCAGTCATATCATGTGTGTCTGCCCTTTTCATTTAAATTTTGCTTCTTAATTTTATTTATTTATTTATTTATTGATTGATTCATTTATTTTTTAAAGTCAATTTGTGTGTGTGTGTGTGTGTGTGTGTGTGTGGGGGGGGGGGGTGATAAGTGTAAACATTAGGGAGGCACAACGGGCCCTTGTTCCCCGCCCCCCCCCCCCACCATTTCCTATTGTAACCCAAGGCATGTTAATGAATGTGATGAGCTTTCTTTCTTCCTTTCTTTTCTCCCTTTTTCTTTCTGTCCATTCTTTTCTTTTTTGCCTGTCACATATATTTCCCCCAAATATGCCTCCTTACATACAAAGTCCTGAATCCGCCCCTAGCTATAACGAAAACAATCGGTTTCCCAATCGCGTTTACCTAGTTTTTTTATTCAGACGGAGATGGACTTACCTGATAAAGAAATACCTACGAACATTCCAAGTCCAAACACTATCTCCGTCGATGCAAGTATCAAGGGAAACTCGGGCTTCGGAGCCCTGTCTTTGCAGATCACCAGCACAAGAATGCTTCTAAAGGCAAGCGACATTGACGAAATAAATGACGTCACGACCATGAGAGCAAATTTGGGGACTAAGATATCTGCAAGCAGTGAGGTGATGTTCAGTAAGGTCAGGAAGAGAAATAGTTTTTGACCTGAAAATAGTTTATAACTCAAGAGTATACTTCCGAAACAACGTCCGATGAAGACTGCGATCGCCGCCGAGTAAGAGAGGGATAGAGCTTTCATGGTCGGGATACCTCGGCCCACTGCTCGAGGGATTAAGAACGCATACCAACCGCCATTTACCATGGCAAACAACAACGAGGCGACCATTAGAAGAATTAACCAGCGATCCTTGTTGTAGATAGAGTTGTTGAGGATACGACAAACATTGTCCTGTAATTCAGAGCATTTCGTCTGACTAATGATTTTCTTATCTCTACGAGACATATTTGCAACTCCTGTATGCCGTTGATTAGCGGATGGTCTCTCAATTAGTGTTGTAGTATCAGTAATTGTCTCGTTACAGACCGCATTCAAGGGGCCATTGCCGTTCCTATAGGTGCTGTCGCAATCTCCAAGTGAACCATGTTTACGAAAACCATCCTCCACTGCCTTGTCTTGGTGACGAATCGATGCTTCCTCCTTTAATCTGGTATCACCACTAAACGATTCATCCTCGGTCGCATCTAATTCTAAGGGTTCGTATACGTTTTCAGCGCCGCTGTTGCTGCTTCCAAGGGCATCCGGTAGGCCAACGTCATGTCCTATAGTGATATCCGCCATCATGGTCAATGGGATCAGATGAGCCATGATGCCTCCTATGATCATCAAGGAACCCCTCCATCCATAGACCCGCATCAGGTAATCTGCCAGCAAGGGTACCACGGACATCCCAAAGGCGTACCCTGATTTTCCAATGCCGTACAAGATGCCGAAGGCATCACCACTTTGGTCACTCAGGGCGATTCCTAGTGAGATTGAGAGGGTGTTTGAACCAAGTCCTGCATAAAAAAGCATAAACATGATAAAGAATATTTTCCAAATGCGAATTCTTACTGTTTGGTTCTAACACTCAGTTGTCTAAGGTTCCGTTCACATCTATTGCTATTGAAGGTCACAATATTGCCGTGTCTCAAGCCTGTCGTAACCTTGGTGTGTTCCTTGACCCAAATATGACAATGTCTACTCATATTCAGTATGTTTGTAAATCTGTACGTTACCAGTTATGCAGTGGCGGCACCAGGATTTTTAAAGTGGGGGGGGGGGGCAAAAGAAATATTGGGGGGGGGGGGGGGCAAGGGTGGACAAAAAAATTTCCACCCTTTTATTTTTTTCACTCTGAAAATTATTGCGGGGGGGGGCAACTGGGGGGGGGGGCAAATGCCCCCCATGCCCCCCCCCCTTGGTGCCGCCACTGCAGTTACGTAACCTTGGATTCATACGTAATATACTTAACTCGCAGTGCCACAGAGAAGATTGTGCATGCTTTGGTTTCATCTAATTATCTCGACTTGATTTCGGAAATGCCTTATTGTTTAATCTGCCCCAATCTCAAATTGCACGTTTGCAGAAATTGCAGAATGCCGCTGCTCGTGTAGTTACCCTTCGCAAAAAAAAATAATCACATCACACCTGTCCTCAAAGCATCGCACTGGTTGCCAATGAGTGAACGTGTTTTATTTAAAATCCTTCTGCTCGTATAATTGTGTTCATGGTTCTGCTCCACATTACAATATTACTCTAATTAATAGATACACCCAATCAAGATCATTACGTTCCCAAAACTCAGGATTTCTTTTTGTTCCCAAATGCACTACTAAGTGGGGGGGGGGGGGGGGGGGGGGCTTTTGTTCATGCTGGGCCCTCACTGTGGAACTCTCTTCCTCGAGAGATCCGCGAAACCAATTCTGTTGAAGTATTTAAAACCAAACTTAAGACAAGTCTTGTATAATTCTGTATATATGCATAATTTGTTGTTTTGTCTCTTCATTTTCTCCTTTTCTCCTTTCACATGTGCGCCTTGAGCATTTAAGTTTAAATAGATTTGGCGCCTTTTAAATCACATGTATTATTATTATTATTATTATTAATATTTGAGATTCCTCGGAGTATTTGAATAACACCAGTGTCTATCTGTCCGATATTTGAAGTTCCGTGGCGTATCTAGGGATTACGACACCGGGGTCAAATAATAAAATTCCACCCCGACCGCGCGAACTTATTTACGTAACTGTACAAGCAAGGAAGCGAAGCGGCCGAGTGGCAGATTTTTGCATTTTTAACTCTCAAAACCGCAATTCCTTATGTATCTTACCCAGGAAAATTTGCAAGGGAGCACTGCACTCGAGTGGTAGAGTTCAGTACGAATTTTGAACATTGATACACGGATTTATATTCACTTCTTCCTCAAATGGCGGCGAAAATTAACAAAAAAACCTGGAGAAAAATAGTACATTAATTTAACAAAAGCAACCGAAAATTAAAGTTTCTTCAAAATGTTACAACTGTTTGTAGTATAGCAGTAGTAGTAGTAGTTGTAGTTAACCTTAGTTATTTGTCACTGGAAATGCACTATAAAGACGGTAACTACACATGTATACTATCATTACCATAGGCGTATGAGGCGAGGGCTGAGGGGAAGCCCCCCCCCCCCCCCCCCCGGATTTTGAAAATGCACGATATTCGGGCAAACACCACCTCATATTGATGCAGTGAGGTGGCCGAATGTCCTCGTATTAGGGCAGTGATTATGCCGTGTGCTCGATTAAGTAATTTCTGTCATTTTCACTATAACAAAAAATGTCAACATTTTCGCTCTCTCGCAAAAAATTAGAAACCATAAAGTTAATATTCGGGCAAAAGACGTCAGCCCCCCCCCCCCCCAGCGGAAATGTGCCCGTACCCCTATATGAATCATTACTGTGTATATTATTAACATAACTTTTAATGCATGACAAGTTATTATCGTTATTACCGTTGCTATTATAATTTTCATTGATTTCGCTATCATTAAGAACAATACCCATACCAGCAAGTGAGAGACAGGTAGCTAACTGAGCATTGCTGGTCACCGAAGATCCCAGAATGAGCCCTCCTGATGCCAAGAATGCTCCCGTTATCATGAGATGTCGTCGGTACCCCCTTGGAAGTCTTCGATAGAGGTAGGCGACGAAAGGACCTGTAGAATGGAAGACGAACAAGTATTATTTTGAAATATAGTTCGAAGTTGTTTCGAATATGTAAGCATTTTTCTTTCAAGATACATTTTTGGGGTTCTGATCACGCGCCAATACCTCGGTATACAATGTTAGAGAAACTGTCTTGGAGCAACTGGAAAAGGTTGATTATGCAGTACATAATAATTGGTGTATACTTTGAGATTTGGGAATCATCAAAATGAGTTTTTTAAAAGTTGACTTAAAAATAAGTTGAGTTCTGGTCACTGTAGTCATCAAAATAATTACAAAGATGAGACGGAAGTTTTATATTTTTAAATTTTGAAATCATTTATTCTTGATTTGGATTTTCTAAAAGTTGTTAAATTGTAGTCATGTGACTATGTTGAAGAATTACAAAAGTGATATTTGCTGTTGTATATTCGGAATAATCACAGCTGTTTTTTTTTCTCCATATGGTCGTGTGGAAAAACTCCCCCCCCCTGCACCTACCCCTGTTACACACAGCGCAGTATTGCGTCCAAATAATTGAAAAACAGTCCGGACGTCGAACTAACTTTCCGCCTAAAAAAGGGTGCTACGAGTCGTTATCTTTCTCTCAAATTAGCTACAAAACGTCAGAGCATTCGCGCATCGCGCGGGAGGACCCCCCCCCCCCCCCTGCACCCACCCCCTAAAACCGCCCCCTAAAATGAAATCCTGGCTACGCTGTTGGATCCGTCACGTCTGCCCCCCCCCCCCCCCCCCCCCCTCCATTGCAAAACTCCTGGCTACGCCAATGATTGTCCATGAGACATAACCGATGGTGGTCTCCCCGGCATTAAATCTGATCTCTGTGACATAATGCACACTAGCAGAAGCAGCACATGGACATCCATGGGCGTTAGCTGTGTTTTTGATTAATGAGCGTACCGTATATTTGTCACAATAATCAAGTGAATAAAAAAAAGGTCGGGTAAAGTGTTATTTTTTGACCAAGAAGTATTTACAACATGTGAGTATATGTGTTATTTATCCAAATCTTGCATGAGTTCTGAAAGAAATACATTTTTATCTTGATGAAGACTAAATGATATGGATATAATTATGTTCGAGTAGTATACATGTATATCCATGCATAGAGCTAGAGGATGCGATTTGATCTTGCCATGTTTCTGTGGATGGCTGAGCAAGCCTCTGGGAGATGAGATGCTGGGGGTATACTGCAGGACCAACGAAATTTTTGAGGGGGTGCTGCGGAGGCTGAGGATGCTGCAGCACACCGAAACTGTTATGAAAGCTAGCAGGCAGGGGTGTAAAAATCGGAAAGGAAATAGAGTACCGAAGTGCTGACGTCATATTCGCTCGTCGTCCGGGATACTGGTTCCAAACAACAGAGCCCGTGCATGAGATTCACCGCGAAATCATTCAAGCAACGGGCTGGAGGCTAAATTTTTTTTCCCACGAACTTTTTGTCCCTGTCCTCCCTGGCGCATACGCACCTGATCCTTTCCGATCTAAATCAATTTCGCAATCATAGGGTTTATTCCGTAAGCATAATAATGACAGTTGCTCCCAGCGTCTTGCTGTGGCGAGATGCGTTAGCCCTCGGACATTTAACCTGAGCTATGTGGGTTCGACTCTCAGTTTGGACATTACAAAAATAACGTTTTGTATTTTTATTATTACTAAATGTAGGATGAAACTTTGAAACCCCATCCAACTCCAAGCATTGTAGGGCTATTTCAAAGTTGCGCATGGGTCAAGGACGATAGTGACAAAAGTTCGTGGGGAAAAAAAGTTCGCGGGCTGATGATGGAGCAGGGCAAATTCAGTGTTTGGCGCTGGTGTGATCACCACGCCATTGTTTAGCACAGAATTGTTTAGAACCAGCAACCTTGACAACTTGGCCGGAATGACGTCACACTTCGGTACTCTATGAGGAAATGAGAGAAAACAAAGAAATTTATACTAAAGAAGTATTGGCCCTCAATCCGCAGGGTTCAGTGCATTAGAAATCTATATTATCAGGTTTCGAATGCGGAAAACTTTTTAAAGTTCGGTCACGTTGCTCCCTCGCACCTATTGCGATAGGATCTCTATTACGTACCTCGATATTGGCTATACGTGCATAGCATTTTAAAAAGGTTCGAAATATACGGGGAAATTTCTCCTCGTTGCTCTCCTGCTTATTATAACATTTATTCTGCACCCCCTATCGGAAACTCGGGCTTTTCTAACAGGATTTAGCAAAACAACGTGTAATAATATAATTGGCCTATCTACGGCGGAAGGGGGGGGGGGCACCGGTCTTACTCGGAAAATTCACTGTGAATTAATGAGGCCGATGGTTAAGGGGCGGTGCGCACGAAAAGGGGTACAATTCCTTCCTTTTCCTCTCCCCCATCTTTTTTTCCCCTCTCTCTTTTTTCTCCTCTTTCATTATCTTTTTCCCATCTGATTTGCGGGGCACGTGCCCCATGCCCCCTCGTAATTAGTCCTTGTTACGCCCCTGTTTTTTTAATATTTTGCCCCAGTATATGTTAAAATATAAATCGCATTTCCAAATGTTCTATATACATTTGAAAGAAATATCAACTTTCGGTTGCCTTCCTAAATTCCTTGATTATTTCTCACTTGTTCCGTCAGTGCTGTGCCCCTATTTGAGAAAGAAGTCAAAAAAGGGACTTTTATCAATGTTCAATATTTGGATCTTGGCCTAGATCGCAGTGGTCATTTGCGAATACTCCTTAGGTCGCTTTGCTCCCTCGCTTGTACAATACCGTAAATAACTTGGAGGGGGATATAGGCGTACGAGGGGCTGAAGCCCCTTGAGGACTTTGAGAAGGCCAATATTAGCTCGACTAACACCTCATTACGGGCTGCGAGGTGCTCGAATATCCTCATATAATTTTTGTACATTTTCACTCCAAAAGTGTCGAAATTTTTCCTCTCTCGCTTCGCTCGCTCATACATAGGGAAGGGACACTTGAAATTCGGGCAAAAACTTCAGCCCCTCCCAAATTATGCATTTAGGCATGGGGGGGGGGGGGGGGGGTAGGGGCAACTTCGTTTGTTTGTCCCGATGTAGGAGGAGCATAATGCCCGTCGGTGGATCGCCACCCTTTTTTTCTGCCCATAGCACCCACAATAAAAATAAGGGAGAAATCATTCCTATGCATGTGGCTGAGCGAGATACTGTTAAAGATACTATTCGGTACGGTACGGGCCACGTTAGCTTTTCTTAATGGCTGATACACCTGTCAAACCAAACTATTAAATGTGCAAAGTTGAGTGATTTCTATACGTTTAAAAATATACCCCTCTCAGTCCCTACAGCCTCCTTCGTCGCTTCACTGAGAAAGGTCCACTATTTTTTTTAGTTTGAACCGCCCTCATCCCCAGTTACTGGTCCGATACATTGTATACAGATTCACACACGAATGATAAATAATAAATTAGGCTAGGCCGAATTTAAATAGCCGAACCAAATTTTAAAAAATACAATGAAGGGAACAAAACAAACGAGGAGTGAGCCTGACGTGAATTGTCATGAAACAATATAGATATTACAGAAGAAATACATTATTACATATAAATTGCCCCCTCCCCTCCCTCGCCTACTGATATTGAGTGACGACTCTGGCATTAACATGTCAGACATTTATATTATTTTTTTTTCTGGGGGCTGAGGTGGTTTGCTTGTAGTCTAGTCATGTCTTCAGGGGCGACCGATTGACTTTAAAAGTGGGGGAGGGGCTCCAAGAAAACAGGGAACTTACAACAGATTATAATGATAACGGAAAATGGACAATTATTCCAAAGGAAATTGGGAAATTGTTGACTGAAAAGGGGCACGTGACAAAATGAACAGGGCGCTTATCAGAGATCAAAAGGGGGAAAAACACTTTTACAAAGTAATTCACTTCACTCTCAAGCTTTCTTCTCTCTCTTTAGCGAGTCCTTCTTTCTGTATGATTTTATCTTGTTTTCCTCCTTACTTTTGAATACATGGAATGTACACGATGGAACAGCCTTAGTGTGAATCAAAGAAATAGTCGGTCGTTGAATGCTTTCAAGTTGTCACTGAATAACCCAAATTAATAGTTGATCTACATGTCATCTAAATGTTTAGATATGATCAATCCGGAAATATTGTTATTTTCTAAGGTGTTTCCAAATCACTCATTTTAATGTCAGCTTTAAACTGTAAGTTAAGTAAAATCGTTTCTATTAAATCGTTTCTATTTCTTTTTTAATTGGTGTTTGTTTGTTTTTTTTAATCTTTTTTTTTGTGTGTTTTTCCAAACTTTAACACCTTTCTTCAATCTAATTATTCTTAGTTGTCTTCAAATCTGGCTTTTGTATATACGTAAATTAATTTATTTCTTTGTTAGTAATTTCTACAAGGGATTGTATTCTTTTATCTGCATGTCAATCTTTAAAAATATTGTCATGAACATCGCAAATGCTGACAGGGCCGTTGTGGAAAGCAGGTCGGGTCTGTCAGGGTTATGCTGAGTACGTCTCTGGTAACACTTTACAACAAAAATCATAAGAACAATGCTGAAAGATCATGTTCAATGGCAATGTACGCCTGTATTGAATATGTCTATACTTCATGTTTCATTAAATCCATTCATTATGCTGAGTACGTCTCTGGTATCATTTTACAACAAAAATCATAGGAACGATGCAGAAAGATCATGTTCAATGCAATGGACGCCTGTATTGAATATGTCTAGACTGCATGTTTCATTAAATCCATTCATTATGCTGAGTACGTCTCTGGTATCATTTTACAACAAAAATCATAAGAACGATACAGAAAGATCATGTTCAATGCAATGGACGCCTGTATTGAATATGTCTAGACTGCATGTTTCATTAAATCCATTCATTATCAGTAGAACTGTATTCAATACCAGGTCATCTGATCAAGAGTCTAGATGCACTGTCCTTTCAAAAGCATCCTTTGATTTTACCTGACATATCGTGAATTTCGAGGTCTCACACCAACAATGCAAAATCCAACCTTTCAATGTTGAAAGCAAGCGAACCAGACAGTGATATTTCTTTTTTGAAGTACTCCTCCCACACAGATATATCATGCGTGTACTTTTTCGAGCTCCCATAAAAGTGCTCCTTTCTAATTTTGAAAAGGTGCCCCTCTTTACTCTGATAAGTGCCCTTTTTTCTTTCCTTAAAAACGCCCTTTAGTCATCCATTAAGTTCCCCTGTTCAAATCTGATGAACGCTTCTGTTTACTTCTGATAAGTTCCCCTTTTTCCTTTCCATTAAGTCCCCTTTTTACCACTTTTTAAGTGCCCTTTTTCAAATCTGATGAGTGCCCCTTCTTTCGTTCTGAATAAATGATAATGTCCCTATCTTATAAATGCCTATTTCCGATTTTGATAAGTGCCCTTTTTCAAATCTTATGGATGCACTTTTGTTCTGTTTTTTTACTTCTGACAAGTGCCTCCCCCCCCCCCCATTGTCCTTTCCCCTTTTGACAATTCTCCCTTTTTCAAATCCGAAGAGTGCCCCCATTTTTATTTAGATTATTCCCCTTTCACTTTCTAATAAGTGTTATTTTCCCCTTCTGAGAAATGCCACTCACTCCTTATTTCAAGACGGTTCTATAGCCCACCTGTATAGTTGTTTGTTCAAGTCTTGTTAACTGTTATCATGATTATGTTGCTTTATGATAAACAGATTTAGAGGCCATATAAGATTATTTTCTTGTTCAATGAGTCTAATTTATACTGCAATTCAATAATTATGACCTTAAACTGTTATTCGTAGGGGTGAATTCAGGGCCATAATAAGTAGGACACATTAATCCGACCCAGATAAGTAACACAGAATCAGGGGCGTAGCTTCAAAGGCGACTGGGGGCTCCTTTTGAGCAAGCAATACATTTTTCACAATCTAATAACTTGTAAATTTGAATTGAATTGAATAGAACACTTGAGTTATCATATTCAGAAGGTAAGAAAATGATTTTTCTTTACATATAGAGCATTTTTTTTTGTGCGGGGGGGGGGGGGCAAAGCGTGTCAAAGCGTGTCAAACCCCCTTCCCGATGTACAATTTTGTCAGTAAAAAACAAAACAAAATTGCATCCATAAGATTTGAAAAAGGGCACTTATTAAAGTGGGAAATGGGCATTTATAAGAAAGGGACATTGTCACTTATTCAGAAGGAAAGAAGGGGCACTCATCAGATTTCAAAAAGGGCACTTAAAAAGTGGTAAAAAGAGGACTTAATGGAAAGGAAAAGGGGAACTTATCAGAAGTAAATAGAAGCACTCATCAGATTTGAACAGGTGAACTTAATTGATTTGCGTAGTGGGTAATTTTCTTTGAGACTTACCTGGGCCGAACGCGAAAGCACCAAAGAATCCAAGAGCCAAGGCAATATCAGTTGATGATAGTCCAAGACTCACTTCCAGCTCTGGAAGAAACACACCAATGGACTTGGTCGTCCCCATAAAGCAACACGTTTGCAGAAAGAGAGCTAGGACCGATTTCAAAGCGGTTATATTTTTGAAAATCACACAGTTCGCCATTTTACTTGTCGATGTCCTCGGCAAAGTTACGTACAAGTGAGCATAAAAAGACATTAAAACACGCTTTGCACTGCTCCGTCAGTTCTGCTGACCTTCAATATATACACAATATTGAGCACAATAAGTGCTTTTGGAACATTTGGATGGTTTCTTTTTTATCGAAAAAAAAATCATATTTCACCTTCGGGCGAGCTACCTAATCTTACATGTTACAAGGAGAGCGAATTGAAGCATCGGTGTACAACAATACTGGCTCTCATGCTGGCACAGAAGAAACATGAAATATGTGACAACTTTTTTTCCAATTGCTCAATTGCTTGTACGAAATCTCAGAATAGAAGGCATCTGATGATTTTTTTGTTCGTTAGGCATGAGCCCCCTCCCCTCGCCCTGCTTTCCTGGATACGCCACCAATATAAATAACTGCACGTTGAATATTTGAAAATCTCCTGTAAACTCCAGTAGAAATGAGGACAAAATAATGTCTTGAGATCGACCACCATCACTATGCAATCACATTCTTCACATCCATGACAGAATAGCAGGAATGGATCCAGGGGGTGGGGGATCAGTTGCGTCTCTGTGCCCCCTCTTTTACAAAATCCTGGATCCGCCCTTGGAATAGGAATTACTCCGACTTTTGGAGGGTTAGCGAGAAGTAAAAAATATGAATCTCCCTCCAAGCAGTTCCCCCGAAGTTGACAGCCCCCCCCCCCTTACTACATTCTGTATTCGCCCCTGTCATGGACTGTCAGTGTCAAACTCATAGGGTTCAGAAGCCCCCTCCCACTATATTGTCGGATTCGTTGGCTGAGGCCAAACTAAACGGCAATCAGCAAGCAAAAAACTTTGATGAGCCAAGTTTGAGTTCCATCGGCAACGCCACCACCTCGATCAGGATCGCAAAGGGGTAGACCCTATCCTAGCTAGGGTTAGACATCTTGTCGGTCACTATTCAGCTCAGCTATTCTGCTTGATCTAACATCACTCATTTGGCTAGGCGTAATTTGGTGACATTGATTATATGAATTTATAAAGTTTACACGTTGAATTTTGCCTCTGATCCGTTAGAAATACAAAAGTGAACTGGAATCCTTCGGGCGGACTTACGTCGTCTGCTAATGTACGATCTCATTGGATGTGAATCTCACGTGATCGATACAACACGCCTATGTACGTACACGCACACATTACGTCATCAACATAAACAAAAGTATATTACGTGTAGTATGACAACTTTTTGAGGGGCCACAAGCATGCATATTCCCGTTTATTTATGCGGGGTCTATTGGACTCATCAAACCTTAATCATACCTTTTTAGAGCTTTTAATTTCATGTAAATCACATTTTTTGTATTTTCAAATAAAACCTATGGGAATCATACTCATCCTAAAATTCCTTGTTTTCACGTGTAAACCTATGGCAAGTGAGACTTTTTTTTGGTCAAAAGCATGCATATTCCCGTTTATATATGCAGGGTCTATTGGACTCATCGAGTCTTAATTATAACTTTCCAGAGCTTTAAATTTCATGTACATTATATTTTTCATAATTTCATAATAGGGACGAAAAAATTTTTTTCGCCAAACCTTCAAAAACCTTCAAAAACCGCTCAGTAAGGGGTTATGGGGTCCAGTTTCCCTCCATAATTCCCTGACAAGCAAAAAAAAAAAAAAAAAAAAGTCTTCACTCTAAGAGGGGGGGGGGGGGGGGGGGGACACAATCGACAAAATGGCGGGTCGTCTAACTCTATGGTAAAAATTCATACTTCTCTTCCAAAGGGGGGGGGGGCACGGGCTGGCTGTGCCCCCCCCCCCCCCCTGGATCCGCCACTGGTTCAATGTCTGTGGTCATATGGCTGCATGGCTTCCCCATTGACCTGCTGAAGTTAAACAATGCAGTCTTGTAAAATGGCTAAAATAGGTAATGCTTTTGATAACTTCTTTTTTTTTACTACCTGCAGGTGCTTCCAATATAACAAACACCTGAAAAGTTCTAGAACTGAATCTCCTATCAGTAGCGAAATTCAGATTAATCCGATTATACGCAATTTGATTTGGACTATGAGGATTTTGTCATTGAGGAAATTGATCACACATGTGTCAAAATGATATAAAGCTACTGGCGCTGACCACATTTCTTGTCGTCTTCTATACATGACAAAACATGTGATAGCAGAATCGTTAACCGATATCATAAATAAATCTTTGACCACGGGCTGTGTACCCGATCCAAGCAATTACCGCCCAATTTCTATTTTTGTCTGCTGTTAGCAAAATCATAGAGATGCTTGTACATCGCCTGCTTTCTGAGTTCATTGACGATAATCATGATAATAATATATTGAAATTTAATCATATATATATAGACCAGGAGCCTGTCCCGAAAAAATTCACACCATTTTACATACGAGATTTGACCCCGTAAAGTTACCTACACCTTCCATGTCATCCACAAAAAGCTTGTCAGCTCGAACGAAGCGGCTGGGTTCGGCCAAAGCTCCCAAAAAGGGCCCCAAAGTCGGGTCGATTTCAACCCATCTAACATAATTATGCGCCAAACTTTGTGTATGACTATAATTAACAAAACACAAAAACTGACAAAATTTTCCGTCGGAATGGGTTGTCAGACGGCACCTAAAAGTTTGAGGAAATGTTTCCCCTTAAGGTCCATAGACCAAATTTTTTTTCCAAAGGAAGAAGTATGTTTGTACATTACAAAAATATAAAAAGTAACAAAATTTCCATCGGGAATGGGGTGTAACACTCCCCTGAAAAATACCAAAGTGCCCCGAAACCAAGCTTCACTGCTAAAAAAAAAAATTGCCATTACAACCTTAATTACTCCAAAGTTTTATATTATGGGCTCATTCAACCTTGAATTAATGGATATTGTTTGTAAAAGTCGAAACACCTTTCCAAAACGTGAATTCAATCGCATAAGATAAAAATTACCGCGGGAAAGATGTCAAAACTGCAGTTTTTGCAATTTTCACCCCGTGCTCACTCAACCCTGAAATTTCCGCACAAGTCATTTTGTTATGTTAGGAAGCACTTAAAACGTTTGTTGCATGCATTCTGATACTGAAAATTTGTTCCTGTATCATTGAATCAAAGTAATTGGGCTTGTGAACTTTAAAAAGTGGCCATTTTGCCTTTAGAGCGTGTTTTAATACTGAAGCGTGACCAAATGATTTCCCCTGAATTTCACATGAAAGGTAGTTGAGAAGTACAGCTACATGTCTCTGTATTCAGATTTCCTAAAAGGTTGCTGATTCAGAAATTAAAGAGATTTGTTTTAGGGGGAACTTATCATTTGTGTTGTGTTTACATCAGGGGCGGCGCAGTGCCCCCCCCCCCCTCACCACTTTTTCACGTACCCCCAAAGTGCCCTTTTTACATCTGAAAAATGTCCCCTTTCTCTCTGATAAGTGGCCTCTTTACTACTAAAAGCGCCCCTTTTCCTTTCTAATAAGTGCCCTTTAATTCCCCTTCTGATAAGTGACCTTTTCCCTCCTGATAAGTGCTCCTTTTCAGGCTGATTATTGCCTCCTTATCTCTCTAATAAGTGCCCTTTTCTTCTGATGATAAGTACATTTTTACTTCTAATAGGTGCCCCTTTTCAAATCTGATAAGTTCCCCTTTTCTATCTAATATTTGCCCTTTTCCTCTTCTCATGAGTGCCCCTTTTCACTTCTTATAAGTGCCCCATTCCATCTCTGATAAGCACCCTTTCCTCTTCGGATAAATGCCCCCTATTACCTATATATCCCACTGTTTCTTTCCAAAAGAGCCATATCTAACTTTAAAGAATCGATGCGGCTTTATGTAGTAACAAGTCATAATTACTACAATGTAACGCAGTGGAGCTGGAGGCAAGAGGGGCACAATGCCTATCCCCCCCCCCCCCCCCAGCAAAGGATTTATTACTCCGCTCGCTCGAATGTGCCCATAATTTACACCAAATTAAGGGCAATATTTTCTGAAAATCTCACCAAAACTTGCTCGCTACCCTCGCTAGCTCTTAGGCCTATAGTTTATAATGAATCACACGGATGGCATAAAGTATGTTGATATCGATGTAATCCTAAAGAAGAACGACAGGGATAATGTAAGAATTAAAAGATAATTCGACATTTCCCCAATTAATATGCTGCTGTCATTTTCATTATATCGCTATAAATAATTCTCAACCAAAGGAATTCAGCATTAGAAAAAAAGTCTGAAATTTTCTGCTCGCTCGCTTCGCTCGCTCGCACATGAGTCATCAGACCATCACACACAACTGTTAATTAGGGAAGCTAAAACAGTGACTAGAACCACAATAAAAAGCAAGAAGATGATGTTTGATATCGTATTAATCATGTTAACTGGACTGTAGGGTAATACCAGTGTCACAAAAATGGTCCCTCTTTTCGTTTTATGTTTACCCCTTGTAGGTGCCCCCTTTTCCCCAAAAGTGCCCCTTTTGGCTGGTGCCCCCCCCCCACACTTTGAAAGACGCTCCGCCGCCCCTGGTTTATATTGTGATGATGCATTATCTTTCAAGTGTGCGACACTACACGGCTGATAAGAGGTGCTCGGCAGGACAACATGGTGACCTTTCCGTAGTAGTATGGATTGTGGCCTTACAGCTCCAAGAGTAAAATGCCTATCCAAGAACGAAATGGTCCATAAAACAACTTCTTTCTTATATGTTTCAGAATCAGAAAGTGATGTCTAGATGCATGACCAATCAGGAATCCTTACCTATAACACTTCGTGAGGACATAGATAACCTGCCTAAACCGAGACTTGAATCCAGTATGAATAAAGCCTTCTGGATTTCTGCGGACAAACTAGATGAAGCATGATTCTTTGCCAAACGTTGCTTAGGGCATTTGACAGTAATTCTTATTCGCCTTGGATTGAAACACTGGACTAACACATCGTTTGGAGACTGGAGTATATTATGCAATGTATGTGAAGCTAGAGTTGACTGTGGCAGTCCCCTGTTAGTTCCATTGGTCGACCTAAAGGAGTAAAGAGTTAATCTGGTCTGCCTATGTACAGTAAAAGAATGTAAGCAAAAGCCAACCATACACATGTACGTATGCAGGTTGCTTACCCAATTTGCTTCAAAAAAATTAATGACAAGCTAACAATTAGTAATGCATAATACACGTATAAATAAAGCATCATGAAGTAGGAACTCTGTAATCTCGGTTACTTCTTAAATGGTACCAACCACCATACATATTTTGCTTTGTATGTTAGAGGGTTAATGTTGTTATCCTGTATTCAAAATATGGGCTTCAAATATCAATTCTGTAAAGAGATATTGAAATCTTAATTACACTTTCTATAAAAGCATAAGAGCGTGGACCTATACTACGAAAGTAGGTATATGGTAAAAGCGACTCGAGTGGACTACTCGACGCACCCGTGGTTGGTACACTTTAAAGGTTTACTAAATTAGAGAGAAAATGGGTGCTCTTTCCATGTAGTTTTGCCTTCTAATCACGAATCTGCAAATCGATTGTCCAAATTATGTCTCGTTTTGGGGAAAAGGGGGGAAAAGCAGAGGTTTTTGGACCGTTCCTTAAAACTCGTGAGCTGATTGGCTAACCCCCAAGTGACGTATGAAAAGTAAGAGGCACAAGATCTGCAGGCTGCAGCATATAATACTGTACACAGAATGCGGTATTTGACCCCTCTGTTCAATGGACAATTTATGAAAAAAAAGAAATTAATCAATATAATCTTAGGAGTGAATAATCATTAGCAATATATTTTCTACAAGATCAGAAAACGCTTTTGCCCAAATATACAGCTCTTGTTTTGTTTTTAGCTTTTCTTTTGAATAATGTTCTCATCCATCTGAGCTTGCCGAACGAAAGCTTTGCATTGGTCATAAACGCGTGCACAGCCGTTTTATGCGTCTGTATATAATTATGTACAATGTCCTACACATCTTTAGTACGGCAGTGACTATGTTCCCCTCGTACATAGCGACTGGTGAACGCTTTTGTTTTTGTTTATTTCACACGGCTTTTTTTTTTACTTCGCTTTACATACGTACGTTAGTACTGACTTAGATTTTGGCTGAATTCGAGTAACTTATATAGAGAGAGGAAAAGTGCCCGCGATTCCGAGTTGGAGGACTTTTCTGAGCCATGCAGATACGAAGTCTGATTTATCAAATGATTTATCAGACACCGAAGGCAAAGAAGCTCGAGTGGCAAGGGGAAATTCGACCATATTATATCCTTAACCCCTCGCAGAATACGGTGAAGGGCCGCGGGCCATAACTCCAGGGAGCTCCAACGCGTTGGAGCTCCCTGGTGTTACGGGTGAAGTAGACCGAAAATTCTGTCTCTCGTTTGTTAATCGTCTTAGCTAACGAAAGAGAGACAGAATTTTCGGTCTACGGGTGAAGCTGCTGCAGCTGCTGTCGTTAAAAAAAAGATTGGAAGACTTGACTCCAAGTCTGATCGTTGGAATAGCTGAATCTTTTAGCTAGCTTATCCTTCTCTTCATGTCAAATTCTGAATACAGGCCAGGATCCTCAAATCATCTTCAGCAAAGTGATCGCTGCAGATTGTACTCCACTCACTTGGCCGGCCCTTGCCACTCTGCCCGCGTGAGCTTTACATTTGCGACCCAAAATTTCCGTAGATTTTCATCTTTAGGAAAATGATGTAGGCTTACACCATCTTTAGGGGTCTTGCTACAGCCCGCAACTATACACCGATTAGGCATTATTGATGAAACTGCATGTGTCCCAAAATCAAAGTTATTGTGAGGAATTAAACACACGAAAATACGCAATGCAAATGGTCGATGCGGTGAATATCATGCTCGGCACCGGGCTGGGCCTGCCGGGGGCCTCCGGGCGCGCACGATATAGGTTAGTGGAATATTTCCCCTTACTTTTCATGCGTCACAGATCACGTGATCGCGATGTCGCTTCGATGAGTTTTTTTAGGGGCGGGGCTTATGACTGTGTAAATCAGCAAAAATGTACTTTTCAAATGATTATAAAATATGACTGAATGCATAAAAAATTGTGTGATGGATATTTTTTGGCTCCTGATGACACCTTCCTACGAAAAATGGGCAATTATTTTTTTATTTTAGTGACCCTTTAAATGCTCCCCAGTGAGTGAAGAGTGTGCTCTATAAATCGTCTCAAGTAATTGATCCAAGGACTGGAGTAAGCGGTTGGGTCGGTTACGTTGTAACGGGTAAAGCGCTTTGTAAGAAACAGCCGATATTATTTTTTAAATATTTCAGACATAAGCACGGGGACTAAGGGCCCACATAAGTAATTCACAGCCTCATTCGCTTACGTGTTATAACAACACTTGTCTAAAAATCATATTTTGAAAACCCCTCGGTAGAAATCGTTTAAATTCACAGAACAGAGACAAAATATAAAAATCTCCCAAGTGAAGTACCTCATTTGGGCACTTTCCTGGCGATAAAAAAAGATATTTAGGCTGAAACAAGGCTAGCCGAAATTCCACATGCAGCACTGCATGTGGAATACATAAAACATTTTTTTCAGGCGTAAATACAGTTGTATTCAAATTTGAATGAAGAGCGCCGCTAAACCTAAAACAACAACAACAACCATTCGCACATAGAAACAGTGGAATTGCACCAGTGATAAAATAAATCCTTTAAAAATAATAAAAGGCTAGCCAACTTCAGCTAAGGTGTCAGTTGGAAAGAGCAGGCTATGTCTATTAAATACACTTTACGCTTTTTAAATTTACTGAGGACAATGAATCGATTTTATATGAATATTTCTAATCAATTAATTTCAAATCATCTTTGCTCCGCCTCATTACGAGCGGATGAATTACTTATGTGTGCCCAATAAGGCCAACATATTTTTTTTTCTTACAGAGCTCCCTCTTTCTAATAAAAGAAAAACTGCTGTGCAAATGAAAACCGTTTAAAGGGAGCGACAAGTCGCAATCTATGGGCGCTTTTACAGTTGGCTGCTCCTTTCTCTGGATCAAAGTTCAAAGCGACTTCAATTTATCGTGCGCAGCTAATAAAAGTTCGCACATTGACCCAAATTTGAGTAAACAAGATCGCGTGTTCTTTATTCCAGTATTTGAATCTCATTGGTCGGTTGCGTATTGAGGGATTCGAGTAATAACGATCGCGCGAGGAATCCGGCAATAACATTCCTTCGGTAGCGCACGATTAGACCTGATTGTATCCGAATTTCCCCGAGTCAGGCCAACTGGTCAGGTCCATGGATTACGACTTGCCACTCTTAATGCCCTTTAATATCTAACCTGCCCTTTAATATCTAAGTCACACCGGCTGCCATACCGACACCACCATGACCACACCGCTTGCAAAGCGACCGATTTCTTGGCCATTGCAATGTAATGCACTTTTTGTTCGGTCTGTCTGCGGTCTGGGCCCCGTTTCATAAAACTTGATGTCTATGACAAGTTGTAATAACAGTTATAATCTACTGAAATACTTGCATCAGATTGGCTGAGAGCAAATTTGTCACAGATATGTGTCAGTTGTTATTGATAATAAGTTTTATGAAAAGGGGCCCAGGTGTCGGTCTTGTGACTGGGTTATAACACTTTGATTCAAAACATCAAATTCATGTATAGTATACATTATTCGTTAGTCATGCAGCAATACATCACATTGGCCTTCACTGGTATAGCATGCTATGATTTGGTTCGTTTATTATCTTCGTTTGTTTGTTGTTTTTTTTCACTTTGTACTAATGACTATAGCTCAGCGTACATAGCCTATAGGCCTATACGCTGGTATATTATGCTATAGATGTTTTGTTTGTTTGTTCATTTTTATTGTCCTGCGCTTGTTTCTGGTCTTTGTTTTACTTTGTACATTGGAAACACTCATCTTTATTTTACTTTTTTTCTTCGTAATTTTGTTTCTGTAATATTCTGTACTTTCTTTCTTTTAATTTATGTCCATACATTTTGATAGTTTTATTTTTATTTTACTGTTATTTATTGATATGTTTGTATTTTTGCATTGTGCAAATTCTTTCATTGTATATCACTATTACCCTTCCATGACGAACAAAAAGACCATCCCAATTACTGATGCAGCCCCAATGTCAGGAAATGGCGCCTCTATAAACCGGGATTGCGATGGCCTTTAACCCTTACTGTACTAGATAAATTTCGCTGCACATTTCGAACCGCTACATTTCACGCTACGCCACTTTTTCACTTTTTTTTCTTTCAAGTTTTGCGCATCTTTTGACACCAGGGGAGCGTTTCATCAAGTGTCTTGTCAGTGATTTTCACTGACAAATTTGCTATCAGCCAATCAGATGCAAGGATTTCAGTAGCTTATAACAGTTGTCGGTAAAAATCACTGACAAAACGTTTGATGAAACGCTCCCCATGTTTTCAAAGATCGGTCCTACCGTTACTGAGTCACGTGACCTTTTGTGACCTCATGTCAGCCAGAAAACGTAGATTTTCTGAGTTTTGTGTACAAAATTTGTACAAAACGAATGGGAAAACTTTCCCATACATTTCCTCATGTTTCTTCTTTATCACCTATAATTTCTTCTTTAAGCTGTAGGCCTATATAATTATCATTTATTCTAACTGAATATTGGTTCAGATAACACTTTGAAACAAAAAACAATAAAAAAAGTTAAAGTTGCAAAACAAAGAAATCATAAGAAATTCGTTGAAACAATAGAAAAACATAATAATTGAAATCACTTTCAATTTTTTTTCTTAATGTAATAATGTTTTAAGCTTTAGAAAGAACTTCTTGCATTAAATTTTTGATTTCCAAGCCCCTTCTTTACTTGATTATCAGTGGAAATGTATATTTATACATAAATTTGCATAAATTATAATATTATATGAAAAAAATAAAGATTTACATAAAAATAACAATGGATTTGTGTTCTTTACGCGATTTTCAAGATCCATGCAAAATTTTGCATTGATCGGTCATGTCATGGCCCAGACCGAGATCAGAGGAGGGGGTGGGGGGGGGGGGGGGGGGGGGTGCTCAGTCAGAGAGGTGCTTGAAATAGCCCAGTACAGTAAGATTTAAGTCAGATATTGATCTAAAAAGCGCGGTATGAATCTAAAATTTATTATCCTAATCAACCTAATTCATGTGCACTGGTATTTACTTAGCCGCCCAACTAATCCCGCGTCATCCTTGCATTTATGCACTCTTTTTCATGACGATCTGGCAGACTCGATATAGGCCTAGTTATAAACGGAAACATTTCCCCTATTAATCATTTTATATTCAAATCAAGTTTGTCTTTACAAATATTTTCTTCTCCTTCTTCTTTTGATTTTTTCTTCATCAGTTTCTCTTTTTCTTTTCTTCATCTTATTTTCCTTTTTTCTTTCTTTCTTCTTCTTCTCTTTCGTCTTTTCGTTTCTTTACTCCATGATCCATATTCTGAGCTTTGCTCTCCGTGTACGTTTTATAAATGTGATATTTCTAGTCCGTCCCCCTTTTCATTGCATCCAAATCAGAATTACTTTATACGGGAGCCTAATCATTTACAAGCAATGCTTTTTATTTAGGCTGCCCACATTTTACATATTTCCTCTTTTGCCAGTCGTTTATATATTTCTCAAACTTTTTACCTATTTACTGTACATTATACTTGATCTGAGTTCTTTTGAAATTGACAGTTATGCTTGTAAAATAACTTCTGAAAAATTGTTTTTATGTAAATGTGGAATGTGGAACAAATAAACTTCAAACTTCAAACTTTAAGTTATGAACAAATTGCACTTGAAATAGCATCTTCGTTATGCCATGATAATCTGATAAATAAAGTTTCAAGAACACCAGCACAATGAATATTAACAGAAAAGTAATTAAGAAACAATCTGGCAAACACTATCAAAATAAAAATAGAAATACCGAATTTCATTAAACAATTGGAGTTATTATGTGAGTCATGGCAAATGGCAATCAAATGTTATTTTACGGGGCGGGGCGGGGGGCGGGCAAAAGTATTGTTTTCGAATGTTTTGCAAACGATGTCTGACGGGTTGCTTTTGTGTCGTATCAACTTTGATTTTCAGTCACTACAGACTTTCAATGATAATAACGCGTAGTCAATTCTTGACAAAAGAACATCTAATCCAGGCAGAGTAGGCTTATTGTACGTGAATTCTTCCTGTTGTGTCTGTTCGTGCGTGCAATGGTTCCTCTGTATGCTTTATGAGTGCAAATTTCTCGTGGGAGCCTTATAAATTATGTTGCGACACCCATATGTTTATCATACGGGGTGGTTTCTTCTTAGTGATCATGGACCCAAGTCAGGCTACGTATAAATTGTCTACCGTAATTCACCGAGTGTGAGATTGGTGTACATGCATGCTTCATACGTGTAATGGTGTATTTATTGATATCTGCCAGAAAATAAAAAGTGTGATCATGGACACATCTTCGCCATCGGGGTTGACAGAGCTTTAACACGTTCCGGGGACTATACATCGGGAATTTCTTGTCGCAGGTCTTATTGCTTCTACGGCGGACACCAACTCCCCCTTCCAAAATGACGACCTGTGCGTGTTCTCCAAATGTGGCCGCCATAAAAACGGTCCTGGTCCTGTTTCTGCAAACAATGTATGCTTTAGGGACGCTCAAATCCATTGGTGTGTATGTACCGAAACTGATAGTTGGTCTTGGACTAACGCCAACTGATATTGGACTTTCTCTGGGCTTGTTTGGCGCATTTGCTTTCATTCCAGGTAGGTCTATAATGAAAGCAATGATATAATTTATAGAATCGACCCAAAGACGTACTTGCCTACTAGTACCTCCTTGATCAAACTAACAGTAATGATGATACTGATGACTACAAAGCTAATAATGGTGATTATTAGTATCATGATGATGGTGTTGATTCTAACAATAATAATAAGGATAATGACAATGATAATATTAATATTAATAACATTCATGATAACGATAATAACAATGATAATATTAATAATAATGATAATACTGCTTACTAATAATAAGCATCATAATAATAATAGTAATAATAATAATAATAATGGGCCTACAATTCCGTCCATGTCTTATTGCGCTTCTAAGGACCCCCCCCCCCCCCCCCCCCCCCCACTGTATAGTCCAGCTCCCCTTATGGGTGCTGAAGCATTTAACGAAGTTCTTCCTGTACCGTAACCCATTTCCTTCACCTGGGTCGAATGTGGCAAATATTGATTAATGTTTTGCCAATGGACCTAAAGTGGAAGTCCACCCTAATACCAAGTTGGTTGTATGAAAGCATGGAATCAGTTGGACAGATCATTGAAAACGGCAAGCTCTGTGAACACCTTTAAATACATGTTCAAACAATCTTGCAATATCGATTCCCAGTTAGATAAAATGACTAGAAGAACTTTTTTTGGTGTCTTAACTATAGTTTTACTTTAATTCCTCAGTTTAGCTTTCAAGCACATTTCTCTTGTAAAAATCAAACGATTGGTTAATGATGCGCTTGCAGAACAACATGATAAAGTGTGGTATATTCATATACATCCTCGTTGCTAGGAAAATTTCACTCGATGCTTTTTTGACTTTGTCAGAGATACATGTATGTCATTTGTTATTGTCCTGCTTTGCACAACATGTTTGTCTGTTTCGTAGCCCCCGAATGTAGGACGACATAATGCTTTTCAAACTAAAAATATAATTCATTATCAGTTATAAATATATTTGTGCTTTTACTCTTTATAGAAGAGTGTACATCCAATTGCTATACTAGATTACATGCAATATTTGTGTGTATTATCCAGTAATTTACTATCCTGTAATATTTTATGTAAATTATATGTATAACAAATTTGGTATCCCTAACTTTCTATACTTTGTTTATGAACTCTCAAAAGTAAATACATATATGCTAATAATTACTTCTCATCGGACTTGAAAACTAATTACCGTCTACACTATACTGATATATTAAGATATTTTATATGCAAAAACCCTTTCTTGAACAAATGCAAAAACAAACAAAACATTCATTACGAGGATACCAAATACTTTGTATATATGTTTATACGTGTTCTTATTTATATTTTGTTGCTGTTGTGAATTTATTTGCATGATTTGTTGTGGGTTTTTTTTTTTTTTTTTTTGGGGGGGGGGGGGTTACTATTGTTGCTTACTATTGTTAACAGGGCCTCGTGGAAGACCACCACTATTGGTGATAATGATTAAGAAATAAAAGAAGCAGAAATTTAAAGAAACGGATCTATGAAAGTTTGAGTGAAATCCGATAACCAATAAGAAAGATATGAATTTTTGAAGTTGTAATGAATCAAACACAAATATGATAAATATTTAATCATGCATACATTCTGGATATAATTATCTCACTTATTTTTTACAAAAGACATGAATGAAACAAATCTCTTTCTTCATCAACAATTAACCTGGTGACAACTGAAGCCTCTCACCCCATAGGCTAAATACATGGAGCCACACGGTTCCCGTACAGGAAATGGGTTAAGAAAATGAAATTTTATGAAATTTTCTGTATAGAGCTGCAAATAGGAGAGGAGCTCGCAAGATACGTCACGGCGTTGCCAATTTGTGTTTGAATGATAATTTTCTGCTTCTTTTAATACCAACTTGGTATCAGGGTGGACTTTGATGTGGCAGGGCTGATCCACAGCCCGGTGACTTTTCCACAAGACCACAACCACTCTCCCTCTCCAAAAGAATAATCTATTACATATATCCCTCTTATAAGCCTTTGAGGGTGTTCACTAAACACTGAAGGACGTACATGCATGACTGTCCAGAGCACCGCGGTAAAACGGGGGCACACAAATCTGCGATACGCACTTAGAAATAAAGGTACAATTTTGCACCCTTCAAATGCAACACTGGCAGCACCTTTTTGGGTGCAACTTTGCACCCTAAGAAGCTTTTTGCACCTTTAAGGGTGCAGTTAGCTACATTTTGCACCCTTAAAGGGTGCAGAGTTGTACCTTTTAGAAAAGGTACACATTTGCACCTTTGGATGCAAAAATTTCTGCACCCTTAAAGGTGCAAAGTTGCACCTTTTTAGGGTGCAAACGGGCATTAAAGGGTGCAAACATACATGTAGGGTGCAAGATTGCACCCAAAAAGGTGCTGCCAGTGTTGCATTTAGGGTGCAAACCTGAACCTTTTTTCTAAGTGTGTATAAGACAGTGCATGTGGTGCTCTTGGAAAGCAGAATGTTGAGCCTTTAGCTATATCGTTAGGTACACAGACTGTTCATAGTGGGTTTCTACACCAAATGAACGTTTCTAGCCCCAAGGTTGGCTCTGAAATGCATAGAAACAATTGTGGGCCTCTAAACTATAGAATTTTGGCACTTTGGGCACATTTATAAGATATCAGTCGGTACCATCGTTTGCAGGATTCAATTTTACATAGGAACCCTTCAAGAAGAAACTTGAAAATATATGGTACATTGACGATGAACCTTATACTGCTGAATTTGGGTCATCCTCCGTTTTTTAAGCTCATGTATACGTTGTATTTTATGAAATGTATGTGGTTTTCTTAATACGGAAATAAATACAAACAAACAAACAAACAAACCTTCATTGAATAAAACATATATTATGGAGGGTATTGCAAGTATAGTACTATAACACCCTGTCATTGCTACCATTATCTACATGTATATAGTGAGCAACAGTGTGTTTGGCAAATCCAAGGTATTTTATTTCCCAACCAATTCCATCGAATAGTTAGTTTACCCGATGATTGTATCGTAATTATTCATAGCGCTTATCGAGCCTGCACCTGCATAATTAGATATCCAGTAAATTGAAACCCTCGGTGAAGAATATATTCATTATAATTGTAATAATTGATTCATATGAATTTCCCAGTGTGGAGTTACAGGTATACTGATCAGGGAGCTTTTTAAAGTGTATGATTTTCCCGGTTATTAAATTCCATCATGATCCTGCACTCATATATTGCAAACTCTATCAAATTAAAGAAGATATTATAAACTGCCATACAATTATAGTATATTCCAGCAATGTCACATGCTTTTAAGATATATCTTAATATATATATATATATATTGACTCACACTGTGGACATATTATACACTATAACTGGGCCATCGAAAATAATTTTTATGCAAGGACGACAGGATAGATCATGTAATGAGCCAGGGTCATATAGAAGTACGTGTATTTTATGTTTTGTTCAGCCTCCGCCGTCCCATGCCCGCCACCATTTGTAGTAAACATGAGGAGGTAACAGCAGTACATTGAATTTTACATTGTTTAGGCCCCTCACTTGAAAATATGCTAAATCAGTGGAGTGGAGTGAAAAGTGGAGGCAGCAAAGCGATGAACAATGATCAAGTACGAAAACATGTTACAAATGCGGGATATGCGCTCATGATTAAAGGAGAATTAACCCCTGAGTACAAATTTACTTATATTGAAAGGTGTAATATATTCCTACTTATTGGCCTAAATCATTTTCTAATAAGATATTAGAAAAGGGTATAAAAGGGTATATTCCAACACCCGTATCGTCTCCTACTCATTTACATGGGGGCTGCCATTTTCTTGCTGATTTGGATTTGTACATGAACCATTGAGAAATGTTCCGGTCAGGAAGATATTTTGAATCCAAGACCTAAATTGATTTTCTTCATTACCTAAAATCCCATATGTGACGAAAAATATAAAGTGGGTGTTTACATGATTTATAAAAATTAAATCTTTATAATGATACTTTTAAATTGTCTGGTTTTGCTTAACAAAAATCTGTTTTCTTGGGTTTGCCAAACAGAGCAGAACATAATATATGCAGCATGCATTCTGACTTTTCAAGTCCATTATCCGAAAGCAGTGAATGCATAGTTTGCCGCTATAGATGCTCAGGGAAGAAGCATCCATAAAATTTGAATTAATTTGCTCCGTCCATTGCGTCACAGTATGTAGAAAATAGATTTATATTAAGCGAATATCGATTTTCAACAGAAATATATAAGGAAATCTTCAGTTTAAAAATAAAAATAAATTGACATATCTATTCTATATTTTTAATCTCAAATGGGTTTTTAATTTTGAAAAAGGCAATTGGGCATTTGGATTAAGAAAATCTTCTTGTACACATAAAAAAATGGCAGCCCCCATGTATTGCTAGCAGACGATACATATTGCTAGCAGATGATAAATTTTGCTCAGAAAATCTGATTCGTATCGATCTCGTATATTTTGACGCGAAGCCATATAGTCTAACAAGTAGGAATAAATAACACCTTTGAACACTATCGTCTTTATTGTTTGAGGTTAATTCTCCTTTAACGAGAACCTACGAAAACATGATGGGCCGTTACAGGGGCGGATCAAGACTTCTGTGAAGTGGGGGGGGGGGGGGGGGGGTACGATATAAAAAAATCTCAAGCCAATACAGAAAAAAAAACGCAAATTTAGTCTCATTTCCGGTTTCCTCATGCGTCTAATATTTGAAAGGGGCTTAATAGCACAATTAAGGTGGCACATTTTGATTATGTTTTGTCATTCACTTTGCAGGTCCCTTTATAACCTACTTTTACCAACGGCTTCACGGTGGATGGCGATGGTTTCTTGTGATGGTAGGGGCTGTCCTGGCACCAATGGCTCTTATTGCTGGTGCTTTTGTCACCAACGCTGCCCAGTTAGCTACCTGTCTTTCAGTTGCTGGTATGGTTATTTATACGATGGGCAAGTTCAAGCTATTCCACCCCCCCCCCCCCATACGCTACCATATGCCCCATAGTTCAATAAAGAGCTTGGAACAGCCAAAATATCAAATAAAATGATAATTTATGTCAACTTATGTTCAAAACTCAATGATACAATTCAATGGGGCATAACCTTGAAGTTGCCCTGATTTGGGTTTTGTGTAGTCAAAATTGAGGGGGTGATTCAATTTAATGTGTTCCTGGCGACATAAGTCTTTTATCCATATTTCATTCAAAAATGAAGAAAAAAATGATTTGTCCATTCAACAAAGATATTAATACTTTTTATACTTATATTGGAAAGTTGGAAATAAATTTCTTTAAATTGAAAAAAAAAATTGAATTCAAATTGAAAATGATAGGCTTTTGTCGTAAGGGACACAGTTTACGGAATCATCCAAGGGCGACTTACGGTGCTACCTAGAGGTCCGAATACTGGTATATTGGAGTTGTGATAATTTTTGAGATGCATGTCCATTGGCATGCCTATTGAAATACCACTGTTTCCGACGTCCAGTTAGAATGTTTAGCGTAACGGATAAGTTGAGAGTTTACTAAAGCAATTGGCATGAGGGGTTAGACATGTTAGGGTTTGGGTCAAAGCTAAGTTTCACAGGACCAGTTGTGTTTGGGACAAATGTTCATAGGGCTGGTCTGAAAACGACCGATGGAACATGAATTTAGGCCTTTGACCAATGGAACTTTGGACTAAAGCCCGGCTCACACGAAGCGTCACTTGCTGACGTTAGGACCGCCACGCCGTCATTGACACGAAGCGTCACTTGCTGACGTTAGGACCGCCACGCCGTCATTGACACGAAGCGTCACTTGCTGACGTTAGGACCGCCACACCGTCATTGACTTGAAGCGTCACTTGCTGACGTTAGGACCGCCACGCCGTCATTGACACGAAGCGTCACTTGCTGACGTTAGGACCGCCACGCCGTCATTGACACGAAGCGTCAATTGACTTGTACAGTTTTTTGCGCGTCATGAAGAGTGTTTGCAAAATGAACAGTGCAGACAATACTTTTAATAACTGGCGTATGGGGCAATTGCCTTCACAGGCTCGATTAGCGCAGATACTGACGCACTCAAAATGACACCTCGTGTGAGCTGGTCTTAAAGGATCATCAATAGATAAATCGTCTTAGGATGGTGAATTGTAGCATATGGTATAACAGATTTTCAACTTTAAATTCTCCTGTAGAATTATTGATGATTTAGCAAACATTTTTCATTTCTCACATTTGTTTTAAATGCTCTCAAAGGTGGGTCTAATATTATGAATATTTTACTGAAAGCTTGTAACTATTAAAACATTAAAAGTGGTTGAACTGTGCACAGAGCTACCATATTATTTTTTGTTTTCGCTCACCTCTAGGTTTCGGGTCAAACATCCTGTCCATTGCCATCGTGATCACGCTAAGAAAGCAGTGTGGCGACAACGACAACTTTGGGATTTACTACGGCATCGGCAAGTCTGGGTATGCCTTCGGGATGGCAGTGGTGCCCTTGCTGGCAGATTACCTGATGGAGCTCTATGGTTGGAGGGGTTCTTTAATAATGATAGGTGCGCTCATGGCGCATCTGATTCCCCTGACTATGATGGTTGATATTAATGTGGAAACTAGTGGCGTGGAGGATCATCGAAGCAGTAATGCCTCTGAGGATCAAAGTGTCCAAATCGACAATGACGACTACGAAGAGATGAGCAATGACAACACAAGGTTACTGGGCGCAACGTCCATTCATCATCAGGAAACGGCAGATTCTGATAGTGTCTATGATACTCATGTAAGTGGCGAGAGCGACACCGAACAAAGAGACGACCCCATGGATGAATTCTATGAAAAGGCAATTAATGACGACACAAGATTACTTGAGGAATCATCACTTCGTCAAAGACATACGGCAGAATCAACTAGTTCCCTTAACAAAAAGAAAACTGCAGGTAAAGCGAAATATGGGAACTGGTACAACACTGCTCGCCAGACTCTCAAGAATTCCGTATATAACCGTGATCGCTGGCTGATTCATCTGATGCTAGTCACTTTTGTGTATTCCATGGTAAATGGCACATGGAATGGCTTCTTGATCCCTCGAGCCGTTGACCGAGGTTTCTACACCACAGTAGCCGTATCCCTTGCCTATTCCGCAGCAGCAGGGTCCTTCATCGGTCGTTTCTTCGGAGGATTTATTTTGGGCTTGAAACGCTTTACAAGCTTAGACTGGTTTCTCTTCTTGACGTTCGTCAACATCGGATCGCTCCTTGCGGACATCTTTGTCGCAAGGCTTGGTCTCATGCTTGTGACGTCATTTATTAGTTGCCTGACGCTTGCCGAGAGGAGTACTCTGGTGCTGGTGATCTGCACGGAGAGGGTCACACAGTCCGAGTTTCCTTTGATCCTCGCGTCGTCGGAGATTGTCTTCGGGATCGGAACTTTCATCGGAGCGTCTCTCGCAGGTTCGTGACCATCCTCGTTTAAGAATTTTTTTGTGAACTAGAAATCTCGGACCCGTCTTAGAAAGAGCTGTGATTGATTTAAATCGATCGCAACCTGATGTTGATCGCTACTCTGTTCTGGAGAGATAGGACATTTTGCGTATGCGATTGATTGGAGGACTTCTGATCTGACGGTCCGGATCAATTGCAACTCAAGGGACAGGGCCCTTATTTTAGATCAGGTTATATAAGTTTACCAAAAGTAAACAGAACCAATATTTTATTTCCACTATCACCAATATTGCTTTCCTCTATCACAAATATTGCTTTCCTCTATCACCATAGCGCTTTTCCACTATGACCCGGGGTGCCTAAGCTCCACGTTTTATACCATTGAGTAAAATCCCTATGACACCCTCGTAGATTTGCAATATCTGCAATATTTGCAATATCTTTGCAATATCATCGCAAGATCGATCATTCCTACAAATCTCGCGTCGTTCGTTCATTTCGCTAGCCTGTGAAATACTAGAATGACTTTTTTTGAAGATGATATATTGTGATAACATTCCTTAGAAAGAGAACTGTATTAATTTTGCTGATACATAATTCCGCCTATTGCCAAAACACGTGATTACACGCAGTGCGAATGCGCCCCCTGTTGGCTTGACTTGGGCAATAGCGAAGGTACGCTGTTGCACCTTATCATTTATTTTTGTAATGTTTTGTTTGCTTCTTTGAGACTTTCCAAGCTTTTTCCTTATGTTATATGTCAAAAACTGAAAATTAGAAAAGAAGCTGGCAGAATACATGAGCGGAATCAGTCTTACTCAGCCATGGACGTTATGCATCTTGTCTCCGAATCCTTGTAGTTTTAATAATACCCTGTGAAAGAGCGTGAATTTAGAATGCGGTCCTTATGAATAGCGGTCCTTATGACTAGCGAGGTTACCCCATGTCATTTTATCCATTATCACTTTCAGTTCATAACAAAAATCTTTTCAAAGAAATTGAATACATGATAGGAAAATGGGCCCAAGTACATCACAACAAATTTTAAGTTGTCAAAAAATATTTTTCTTCTACGTTTGAGACACAGAATGTGTTCATTTTCATGAATGAAATATTTTATGTTCATGTATCGAAGGTTAATATGAAAATTTAAAAAAATTCTTTCTATTAAATTATCTAAAATCGTAATCATTTTCTCTGTAACTGAAAACCGTTTTGATGGACTTGGGGGTCTTTTCCTGTCGTGTACATATACTAGTATTCAATTGTAATATCCTTTCATGCACTTCCACATCCGGGCCCTGTTTCATAAAACTTGTTATCAATAACAACTGCCCCATTCCTATGATAAATTTGCTTCCAGCCAATCAGATTCAAGGATTTCAGTAGCTTATAACAATTATTATAACTTGTTATTGATAACAAGTTTTATGAAACAGGTCCCTGAGCTGAGTAGAAACATGTCTATTCTCTAATTGTTTTTGCTACAGGTTTTGTTGCTTACGCCTACGGTAGCTTCAATGCGTCGTATGTGTTCGTCGCAGCAGCGGACGCTGTCGTCTTCTGTCTGATGATACCGCCGACGATTGCCGAGAGAAGGAATGATACGACAGAAGTGAGACGGTGACCATAATGACGACGGCGACGATGACCATAATGACGACGGCGACGATGAGGATGAGGATGAG